>CAJQZJ010004755.1:10178063-10197057 GCA_907164525.1 Lophiomys imhausi | reverse complement strand
AAGAAGAAGAAGAAGAAGAAGAAGAAGAAGAAGAAGAAGAAGAAGAAGAAGAAGAAGAAAACTGATAGTCATTTGCTGACTATGATCAAATGAGGGATCTAAAGTCCACTGCTTACTTCTCCCATGCCTTTGTACTGTGAGCCTGAGGTTTAGTTCCTATCTTTGATAAAAACTCCCAGAACCCTGAAAACTTTTTAAGGCATTCATTTATCCTTGTGAGGTGGCTTATTGGATAAAGTACTTGCTGCATCAAAATGAGGGCCTGGATTCAGATCCCTAGCATCCATAAGAGAACCAGATATGACAGCATGCATCTGTAACCCCAATACTGGGGGCAGGTTGGAGACACGTGGATCCTGAGAACTTGCTTGTTAGCCAGTCTAGTATAAACAACAAGCTCCAGGTTCAGTGAGAGACCTTGCCTCCAAAACAAATACGTAGAGAAGCAGTTGAACAATCCACCTGGACATCAACATCTGGCTTTCAAATATGCCTGCACACACACATACACACACACACACACACACACACACACACACACGCTGCATACATGCATACAGGGAGAACATTTATTCCATAGATGCTTACTGAATATTTTCAATGTACTTGGCTCAGGTTTGATGCAGGGGAGACAGTGGTGCAAAACTGCCAGTCTCCGTTTTCACAGAGTTCACAGGATAGAACCAGTGTGAGCACAGAGGGTGCCCTGTGGCAGTTAGGTAAACTTGTCCTTTCCTTCCAACAGATGTAACAATAGTCACAGAACCAAGTGAACAGAAGCAAGCCTCCCTCCACCACTGGGTACCCTTGGACAGTGGACATCCTAAATAACCTTTCTTGGCAGCTGTGATGGATAACAATAGATATTAAATAAATAATTATACAAATGGTCACTTAATTATAATACCAAAGTACACTAGTTGGAAAATGCATCATGCATAATTATGAATGTACATAGTCAGAGGGATCTAGAACATTAATTTCTGAGGAGTGAAGTGAGACTAGGTCAAGAGTGGTTGTGAGTGGATCTCCACACATCTTCCCCTCGCCCTGGTGCACATGGAGGGCAGGGACACAGATTGCCATGGTGATGGAGAAGAGACCAGATCATACAGACCATTTTAAGGCATTAGCTAGACACTGTGGCAAATCCTTAGAAACTACCTTTGAAGCCAACACCTGCCACATGGACAGCTCCCAATCCATCTGCTCATAATTTTACCTGGTCCTCCAGTGACTTAAGTCCTGTAATATACATAATTCTATTTATGAATAGGCATACATAGTTTTAATGAACCTTTCTCATTTGAACTGGTGGTCTTTCCTCTTAGAGCCAAAGACCACCTATCAGACAAAAGAAGCCCTCTTTCAAGTTGTTGGCCAGAGTTGTCCAAGAAACTCCCAAAACATATAGTCTATATTACTGTTGCCCTTGGTTGCTCCCCAGAGGTGGAAGGTAAGTCCCTATTGCTGAAGACACCATGTACTTCAGACACAGGGCCCAGAGACCTTAAAGCTGGAACTGACCTGAATGCCCCTCCATGTAGACTTGCTCTTATCACACCAAAAAAGTGCCATGCAAGCTTCCAAAGGAACCAGTGGTACTGAAGCTTGAGGGCTCTTATGTAGTTCTCTTGGTTCTACTCTAGCCATTCATACATATTCAGTTCAATTCCTGCTATCCCTTAAATTTCTTAGGAGAAAACTGATTTAGAATAAGATTTGAATATCTTACTATGACTTACTAAAAGCCCTATAAAGGTTTAGCTCTGCTTATTCCTGAGGTTTCCTCTCATGCTCTTCCCCCTTCCAGTAACACTAGCAGACTTTTTCTGTTGGGGGGTTGATTTGTGCACTGTGTTATTCAAATGCTGATCTCTGCACCCAGAGATCTAGTTGCAGCCTGGACTTTGGCTTCATCACTATCATTGAAGCACCTCCTGTCTCAATGTTGTATAAAAATTGTTTTCCATCACCTCTGATTGGTTAATAAGGAGCTTAACAGCCTATATCTGGTCAGGAGAATTAAGGAAGGATGTCTGATCCCAGGGAGGGGGAAAACAGAAAGAGGGGTTGCACCTTGAGAGGGACTCCATGGGGAAGTGGCCATGAGGGCATGGACAGAGCAGAAGCAGCCAGGGTGAGACTAAGATGGCAGGTAATGGGACACATGGCTGGGAAGTAGGCCAGGCAGGCATAGTCATCTTAGAATAGATGAGTATCTGCCAAGCTATAGTGCTTAGGTTTATTAATAAATATAATAGGTCTCCATGTCATTATTTGGGAGGTAGAGCAGGCATAGAAAAGACCATACTATTAATTTTACATTTTCCTTTCTGCACTGGGGATTGAACTCAGGGCTTCACATATGCTAAGCATCACTGGACCTCTAAGCTCTGTACCCAAGCCCTGCACTGGCATCTGGTGGCACCTTTACTATATTCAATATTTCTTCCACAGATCCATACTGATCCCTGTTTAGCCAACTCTTTCTAGTACTCCTTGTATAATCTTTCCCTACTCGTCATGTATATAAGATGGATGGGTCTCTCCTATTCCCACCCAGCATCCACTCTTCCAAGAGCCTCTTTTGTTTCTTTACTGATACTCTTGACAATGTTAATACTGATTTCTCTCTCCAAATCCTTTGGGATCATAACCAGGTCTGATATTTGTTCTCTAGAATCAAGAATGTAGCAGATGTAAACAAATACTTGTTGACTTAGTGACCTCAAAACAAAACTCTCACCCTGTAGTTCCAGGTGTTGGTTCTGGAGCTCTGCTTATTGAAGGATGTGTATTGCTTTCCTGATTTATGAAGTCCATAAAAATTCTGGCAGACCACATTCTTAGACAGCGACAATTTTGCATCACCTGAGGTCTCAAAGCTGAAGTATTCCTCCACTCGGGTTTTTGTTCCCTTTAGTTGGATGGTTTGGTGGTTAATCTCATTTGTCAACTTGAGATCTAGGATCCTCTGGGAGACAAGCCTCTGGGCATGCCTGTGAGGGGTGTCCTTGATTAGGCTAATTGAGGTGGGAAGACCCACCAACATGAGTGGCACCATTCCCTGCCTCGGGATCCTGGACTGTATAAGAGCAAAATGAACTCAATATAAGAATTCTTCACTCTATCCTTCTTGACTGCGGATGCAGTATAACCAACTGCTTCCAGCTCACCCTATTGCGCATCCCCACCATGATGGACTTTAACTGTGAGCACTGAGGCAAAAGAAACCCTTTTTTCCTTCCTTTAGTTGTTCCTTGTCAGGATATTTTATCATAACAGCAGGAAAGTAGCTAATATGGATGACTTTTCATTAGTGGGCCTTAGCCACTAATGAAATGGAAATACAGAGGCTGTCACCATTCTCTGAGTGGAAATGTGAACTCTATCTTGACATCAAGGTACTGGCTTTACCTTTTTTTTATTCTACCTCCATTGGCCATCAAAAAGAGTGCCTTGGGAAGTCTCTAGAGAATTCTGTTGTTTCTGCTCAATGTGTTCCATGTGTGCACAATAGTACGTTCATTTGTAGAAAGGTAGTCTGTCTGGTAGACCAAATGGAGCATTTTGACTGACTTCATAAGTCCCTTGACTACTATTTATTTTCCATATTGAACTTCACGGACTCTATGGCCTAGTTTGGCACTGCAGTGCATAGACTAACTGCCATCCCCGAGACTTATCTCTTCAAGGTTTGTGGACTTGCGTTAGTGATTAGAAAGACATATCACACACACTAATATCCAAATATTTTCAGGAAGTGGACAGACAAGACTGGGATGGATGCAGGGAAAGGTCTCTCTGAAGGATACGGTGAAGGAACCGGAGCTTTCTCAGATGTGCCCCTATTGGTTGATTTATTGTCCTCACTCTCACCAAGGAGGGGCAGAGGTGCTGGATTTTTCTGCAAAGGATCACAACACTCTGCACATGTGGGACACAGAATCTATACATACAGCTGAAATGATGAAATTCTCCAAGTTTTTGTTTCCTGGCTGACAGTCTCATTCTTTGTGGTTAGTAGATGGTGTAAGAAAATCAAAGTCTGCATGGCATAAAGAAAGCAGCCGACCACTTCTAAAAATAACGTGCTTTCTGTTATCTATTCCTGCCAAGTCATGTAGGCAAGGGTGAACTTATCACCCTTGCTTAGTTCTCCCTAATTACTGGATATTTTAACATGACTGTTGCTATAGACTGAATGTCCCCCCCCCCAAGTCATGTGTTAAAAACTAACCACAAATAGGAGGATCTGAGGAGGTAGACTTTAAGAGATAGTTACAAAGGCAGAACACTCATGATCAAACTAGCATCCTTTTATAAGAAGCCCTGGAGAGCTACTCTGTCACTTTACCATGTCCACCATGAGAGGATGTAGCAGAAGGAGCTCTCTAGGAACCAGGAATTACCCTCACTAGACAGGTAATCAGTCAGACTTGGTCTTGGATTTCTTTCCATAAGGAATAAAGGTCTGCCGTTTACAAGTCAGCGATCTACACTACTTTGCCACAGTGACCTCACATTAGCACAAGCAGCGCAAGGCAAACACATCACATGCTGATAGCAAAGGAAAACTCCTCATTTTGAGAAAGGTGCAGAATTTCATAAGGCCAAAGAAAGTGATTCCAGATCTGCTGGCATTACAGGTCGGGAGCTGGCAGTTAGAGGCAGAAGATGAGCAAGGCGGCTTGAAGGAGGCCAATAGAATTGCTTCAGATGAAGTGGAATTAAAGGACTGAGAGATATGGATGAGAAGCAGACCTTTTAGCAGAACCTAAGCATTCAGACCACAGCACCTGATTTTCTTCACATTCCCAATGGCCTTCTCGTTCCTTCTGGGTTTTGGTAGAGTTCCTAGGAGTGGCTAGAAAGATTCTGACTTCATGTACTGGGTTTCTGCCACAAGGTACAGCACAGCTGTTCCTTGGACAGGTAGCATAGATCTTTATATTCCTTTCAGTTTATGTTGCTGTGATAAAATGTCCTGACACAAAGCAACTTAGAGGAGAAAGGATTTCTTTTATCTTTCAGTTCCAAGTTATAATCCATCATTGGCAGGCATTTAAGCCTGTGAGAACTTAAAGCAGCTGGTCACATCCACAATCAAGAAGTAGAAAGAAATGAAAACATATATACCATTTCTCTTCGCGATTTCACCACACTTCTACATGACGGAGCCTGTGAATGGCTCTGTGCTGCCCATTTTAGGCCTGTCTTCCCACACCAATTAATGCAATAATGCCCCACAAACATGTCACAAGTGAACCTGATCTGGACAGTCGCCCACTGAGACTCTCCCCAGGTACCTTCCTTGGGTTGGGTGGACAATGAAAATTAACCGTCCTCGTCTACATCACTCTCATCCCAAACCTGCCTTTGAGGGGTATGAGGTACACTGATAACCTCCAAAGCTTGCAGGTGAAAGAGAGGGTGGGTTCAGACAGTATAGTAGGAAGAAGGCAGAGAAAATACCAACCCAGGGCAAGCAAACAGCAAACCCCAGAAGACTATAAATGGCAAAGCCTCTGAAGAAGCAAAGGGAAGGTCAGCTCCATGGAAGAACATGTGTATCCATGAGGCATACCAGAAACTCTTTCTCCTTGTTCTGTGGCTGTGTTGAATGAAGAACAGAGGAGCTCTCTAATGGTGGGCTGGCCCCACTAGGCTCACTTCTTTATGCCAGAATCACACTTTCATTTCCTCTGGCTTTTGAGGAGAGCAGGGGGACTACTTAGCTACAAAGGGCTTTGACTTCTCATCAGCATCACTGGGACTGTATTCGGCACCTGGCTTTTCATTCTCTCTTCAGTCGTATGGAAACAATTTGAATAGAAATCAAGTGCAAAAGCCCCAGAGTAGTATGGCATCTGCGCTTTCTTGGGCTAGCTGTTCAATCAGAGCCGCCAATGTTCTTTATGACAAGCTTCTCAGTGGAGGCTTTGATGGAAATCCAGACCCACTGGGTGTAGAAGGAAAGAGCATGGGAGATGGGATCTGCCTCACCCGGTGTCTCACTGAATGAATGGATGGGTGAGTAGAAGAAACTTCAAGTTTTACATCTATCACTTAAAAGCCATGACTTTGAACAGGCTAAGTGAAATTTCATTCATTTACCCTGCAGACATTATTTTATTGCCTCCTTGGTACCAAGCACAAAAGGAATTGATGAGGACCCAGAGGTCAACGAAGAAACATCTGTCCTATAGAAATCCCAGTCAGGAAGGACAGAAACACAACACAAGGAATCTCTACACCGGAACCTACCTGGCTCTGTCTCCTGGGAGACAGACTATAGGTGTTGTTAGGTCTGAATCTGTTGTTCTCTCAGCCTTGCGACTTGTGACCTGAAGGGCTGTCCGTATCCTCTTTGCCTTAGTGAAAGAGTGGGAGTCATTAGGAGGTTACACACTCTACTCTGAGGATGTTACCGAAGACTGATAGTAACAGTTTGGGCCCTTAACATCCACAGCTCATTTTTCCCCTTAAATCATTTTTTTTTCTAATAAATCAATGAAGAATTCTATCACCAAGCACTTTCTCTGGTGTCTGTGTTTTGCCAAGATTCCTGGAAGTGATTTTTTTTTTTTAATCACACTGATGAAACTTTCTCTTAGGATCCTGGGAAGCCAATCTTCTAGTCCTACAGATGGCATAAAGCTAACAGGAGGCTGGCTGGCCTTCTTGATATTTCCCCTGCTTGTTTTTGTCTTTTTCATAGTTAAAGTCACAGTGAGAATGGAAAAGTTAAGCTTAAATTATACTGTCTCTCTGCCCCATCCATCAGTTTAGAGCTGGGTGTTTCAGATGTCATGGGTAGGGTAGCAAGCAGTTGGCATGACCAGGAAAGTAGGCTTGCCATTTGCAATAAAAGGGGCATGGAAAAATCCAATCTCCTGTTGAGAATATTAAAATATATACCGAGATTTTCTTTTTTTTTAATAATTTATTTTTTATTTCTTCAAGTTACATCTCAATCACAATCCCCTCCCTACTCCCCCCTCCAGTCCCACCCTTCCACCCTCCTCCCCCTCAACCCCTCCATCCCTTTCCCTTCCTTTTTTTTTTTTTTTTGTTTTAGTTTAAGGTATTTCTTTTTCCCCCCAACAGCTCTCCCTTTCAGTCCAAATAATGGTTCTTTTTCTTATAACTATAAATACAATACAAAACAACAGAAATAAATAGGCCACGATTATAAGAGTTATATGGCTTAGCATACATTACCACTGTCCAGTCCATATGTATTTGGCACCTGACTTTAACATTCTACTATCTAACCATCTCCATGAGTTTAAAGTTCTATATCTAACTCAGCTTTCATACTAACTTGCCTCATAATTTTAAAAATATCTTCTTAGATCCAGAACACCCTCTTGATTCCTAAACAACTCAAAATTTAACTATGAGACTCTAGCTATCTATTCTTCAACCACCTCAGAGACCTGTTTCGGCTACATTTGTTGAGCTGTTGCTGTGTGCCTAGCATACAAGAAGTTTTTGACATGCATTATCTTATTTAAACCTCACAGTGACATAGATATTTTACCCATTTTGCAGGTGAAAATTAAGGATTAACTATCCTGTTCAAAGTCACATGGCCAGTAAATAGTGAAGTTTTGCTCCAAACAGGGAGGTGCTATCTTGTATAAATACATACCTGTCTTACATAGGCATCACTCACTCTTTGTGGGGATTGGTTTCAATAACTCCTACAGACATGGAATCTTTGAATGCTCAAATCCTTCATATAAAATGCCATCCTATTTGCATGTCACCTGTATACATTTACATGTATGCTTTAAACCTCCAATCTGATCCCCTGGAATACTGAGTACAATGTAAGTGATATTATGTAAGTAGCCATTCTACTTTATTGCTTAGGGAATAGTGAGAAGAAAAAGGTATATCTGCATTCAGTACAAATGCTGTATTTTCCCAAAAATTTTTCATCTGAACTTGGTTGTATGAATCCATAGATGCAAAAGCTGCTGACAGGAAGGGTCAACTGAATTTAGATCAAGACATTGTCATCAAAGAAATCGCCAATTGATGATTCATGCAAATGTTTTTTTCCTCAAAAAAAAAAAAACATATTATAACCAAAAGAACTTTATTTTATTTTCATGTTTGTGGAGTGCATTTTTTATTGGTATTAATTTTTTAAAAGTAATAATCAAAGTCTTTGGTTTAGATTTTTTTTCTGAGCTTATGAATATCATGCAGAATATGCTTACAAATGGAAGAGTCACAGGTGATGAAGAGGAGATGGATTGAGGTCTTTGTTTTTGCCTTAAGAAACAGCTGTACTTGAAACAGCAAGCTATCTTACACAGTAAAAGCTTGAGAACCTAAGTTCACTCTCTAGAACCCACACGGTGGAAGCAGAAAATCTACTCCTACAAGTTGGCCTCTGAGCTCAACACATGGGCCATGTTCCCTGCCTCACCCCCCAAAATAAATCAACATTAAAAAATAGCTACATTAGAAAAGTATAACAGTGATGAAGTCTGAAATATGTTCTCATCTAAGACCTGGGCCAGGCAATGCAGCTAGTTTCTTTTATTTTGCCTTTTATTCCCATCACAAGCTGTGTGTGCTCCCTGGGCCCCTTCTGGCCGAGTCTGTGAGTTCAGAATTTGCAATAGCCTGAATTCTGTAATCTGAGAAATCAATCAAGTGCCTTGGGAGATGCCATGTCTCCTTCTCTGATCTTCCCTGTGCCTCTCGTAATTAAGCATTAGTTGGAGTTCATTGCACTTGAATAATGAGCCAGTGTTCTGGTAGGCTTCCTTCTCTGCTTTCTCTTGAGGAACATGGTTTCTGCTTTCTTGTTAACCAAATCACTATCATCATAAAGATGCAATTTAAAGGCTCTGTAATTATACTATGTATTTGTCTCTGAAAAACCAAATCCAGCACTTTCTGGTCATTAGTGTCTTGTTCTCACTGGCACGCAGAGCCCTGGCACAGAGCGGGCATGCCTTGCAAAAATAGAGCAGTCTTTGCAGTTCTATGAGTGTAGTTGGAAATTGAGAGACTTGAGCATGGGTGTCCTTTACACAGTGGTCCAACTTGCCTGGTGGCCCAGTGGGTAACTGCATAGTCCCCATTGTTGATCACTTGACGATATTTCTAGTTGTGCATTTGCTGCTGAAATATGTTATTTCCATGGCACTCTGCCATGATTTAACAGGAATGCTTAGCTAATAGTGAAATATAGAAACAAAACCACACAGATATGTGTCCCTGTGGTTTCAAGAATATGACTATCACTATACAAAATAGTGATGTTTGTAGGAAGTTAGATAAATTAAATTAGATTTAGAAAATATATAGGGGTTTCTGATACAGTCTCTTAATTCAGGGCATGAAGATCAATTTGGCTGTGAGTGATTAGCTTATCAGCTTGTGGAAAAACAAGGTTGAAGTCAGGAAAAACAGGAAAGACTTAATGGACTTAAGAAACAAAGTATCTGGCCTTGGCATTGTTTTCAGCTGCTAACTGGGTGAGGCCCAAATTAAGCTGAAACAGAGTTCCTCCTATTTAAGGACAGTGCATGGAGCCCCATCAAAAAGAGAGGCCCCGATGCTAGAGAGCTCCGGAGCAGGAGCAGAGTTGCTGATGGGAAGGGGCTGGGGTCTCCCAGAGAGAAGAAAGCATTAAGCCTTATTTAAGGTAAGACTGTGATAGCCAACTTACCCTGATGAACCTGCATCTGAGACATTCCAGAAAAAGGACTGCTAAGTGTGTTAAGAATCTATCACAGAGACTGTATTCCTGACGACTGAGGATCTGCCCCAGAGACTGTATCCTTCTAAACGGTTAGGAAAATAATTGTCAATAGGATTAGTGGTTAGGTTAAAAGGGTTGTTGGAATTTGTACGATTAATAGTTAAGAAATTGTTGGTATTTCTTATAATTGAATATTGTTAGTTAATAAATATTAATAATTTTAAAAAGTTTGGTAACAGTTGTTAATACAAAATAATATTGTGTTAATATTGATTCTAGATTTCAAGTGGTTAATATTTGCCTAGTATTTTTCTATTGTATGTACCCTGTTTTATGTATTTAAAATTTTAGAAAATAATTTCAATTGTATTTCTAGTCTTCATTGACATAGGACTCTACCTTTGAAAGTTTTATAAACTTCAGTTTTAATACACACAGTTAACGATGTCTTGAGTGAGTGACTTATCTTTTCTTTGAGCAGTGTAAAGACAGTAAATGCTTTGTGTCTGATGAACTAACAATTTTACTAATTTTGTCTGCTGTTTAAATTCTAAGCCTGATTTTTGTTTCCTTCTTTCCAACAGATCCAACAACCCAGGCATAGTTTATATCTATATGAGGTCAATATCTTTGCTTTTCTTTCCTTCTTCCATCTCAGCCTTTCTGCTTCTCACCTAAAATACATGCTTTAAATTTCTTTATTTGTTCTAGAAAGTTTTGTCTTAATTTTCTAAATTTTATTTGCTGTCATTTTTGGAAGAAAGCTTTATTCAATATAGGATTCTAGTTTGACATTTTTCCTCTCTGAATCTTAGGAATATTATTTTATTATCTTTTACTGTTTAGTGTGGGGTTCATTTGTAGTTAGTTATCTGTAAGTCTTGTTGCTACTTCATGCTATTTTCTTGTCTTCTTTGCTGGATGTTTTTGGGAGTTTTTTTTTAATGTCCTGAAGTTTTATTATTATATTTCTAGGCCTAGGTTTTCTTTTCCATGTCTTATTTGGGCTTCTTTTGGCTTTATGAACATGTCTTTCAGCATTTGGAGATACTTTTAGATGTTATAGATCTGAATCTTGTTTCTTCTCCATTGAATCATTTCTTCAGTAGCTTAAAGCTTTAGTTAGACATGTGTTAGACCTTCTTACCCTGTATCTGTTCCCTCTCTCTATCTTTAAAGTGTATGTCTGTGGATAGGTGTGTGTGAGTTCGGGTGTACGAGGAAACCAGAAGAGACCATCAGTCCCCTGAAACTGGAGTTATGGGCAGCAATAGCTCTGCCTCCTGGTGCTGGGGAGAGAGTTGGGTCATGTTAAGTACATGTTCTTAACAGCTGATCCGTCTCTCCAGTCCCTATCTTTCTCTTAACTTTTCCTTTGTATTTTTCCATTCTTCTTCCTTTGTTGTCTTTTAGTTGAACTCTGTACGAAAGAACAAATCTTCCATTTTGCTTATTCTTTATTCAGTTTTGTCTCACATGCTATTTTATCTCTATTGAGTTTATACATTTTATGAATGATATTTTTCGTTTATGGAAATTCTCGTTGGTCTTTAAAACATATACTTTGAAGGTAGGTCTTTGTGGTTAATAGCAGTTACTGCTCTTGCAGAGGACTCAGGTAGCCCAGGCTTCCAAAAGCACATGTACGTACATGATGCACATCAACTCATTCGGCCACACCCAGATAAATGTAAATTTTAAAAGAGAAATCTTTAAAACACCGATTTTATCATTCCTTTAGCATGACTATCCTGTCCTTATTTTCAAGCTCCTCAATAAATCTTGGCACACACTGAATATAGTGATTTTATAACCTTTGCCTTGTCATTAGGATATCTAAGTTGATGATGAGTCAACTTTTCCTGTATATTCTCATTCATGATACCAGAAATCTTTTGTGATTGAGTTTTCTTAATAGAACTTGCTGTTTGGAAAAGTCTGGATGAAAGTTGAATTGTTCTAGAGAGGAGACTTGCCAGTTGCATCATAACATGACCTCATCAGGACCACTCAAATTTAATTCTCCACTTAAAGGTCTGTGGAGCCCATATAAGAAGCATTAACTGCACAGCGAGCCCACAATGGTTGGTAGTTCTCACTTCTCTCCACACAGTACACATGGGGGTGGGGAAGTTTATATTGTCCTTCTTCTTGTGAAGGTTGTATTGTCTTGGGGTTCTGAGGCTTATTCAGTTCTCCTGTAACACAGTCTCTCTCTTGAATATCCTGAGACTTTGTCCCCTCTATACATGCACCCCGCTTGTGCCCTTGGGTACAGACCAAGAGTTCAGGTCTACCTTGTCCTGACTCTTTCCTTCCATCTCTTCATTCAGGGAAACCTCACTGCATTGATTCTTCTTTCAATGCAGTGATGTGTTTAAGATTTGATTGTTTAAAAACAATAATCATAATAAATAACAATAATAATATAATGATAATGATTCAGCTTCAGTTAGAAGATTTGAAGTTCTGAGTTTGGGAATTGTTGGCTGTATTTAAGCTGGGAAAAAGAAAAGGAAAACCAATATAAAGATAAAGAGAGGCATAGATAATAGGGTGAATGGGTCTAACAGTTGTCTAAGTGGAGCTGTAAAGTAACAAGGAAACTATAGATAGCATGGAGAAGAAGCATCTGTGTTTTAAGTTAGTGTTCAGTAGGTCTGGGTTCGAGCCCAGTTTCTACAGTGAGTATTCCTAGGTCTCTGTTTCCTAGCTCTACAAAAGACAGCACCTTATGTCCCGATGCTGGGTTCTGCTTACAAAGTGCTTTCCCACAAATGGATGTCCACATTTGGCCAATAGATGAGATCTCTGTAGGAGATACCATGCTGATTTAGACTGGCTTAGAACCCAAGTCTTGGGAGACAAGACTGACTCAGAGTAGATAGTTTAAGAGAAGCCAGCAGTAGATTTCAGTCTCTGACGTCACTTACACACTATCTCGGAAGATTTGGAGTCTGAAACTGACTTTCTGTTCAAAATCCTTTGCTCAGTTAGCCATTGTCTGCAAAGATCATGGAGATGGTCACCCCATATATTTTCTTTCCCAAATTTAACATTACCCTCCAGGCTAAAAAAAAAACCCACAGTTTTTATATAGACAAAACATTCATCTAATTAAGTTTAAATGTAAGTAATATGGGGGACATCCTTTTCATAAGCCAGAGACACGAGACTTTCATGGTTATGATTAATTTCTCTTAGAATATGAGAGATGACCATGGTTGGTCTTCAGGTATATGAAGATCATTTTCAGAGGAAAAAACCTAGGGAAGTTTGAGGAGTCTCTGGATGCTACCACATCAGTTAGACCATTACTGGGGAATGTCTGAGACTACTGTTTTCCTCAACAACAACATGACCTAGCATAGCTCAGGATGTAACTCCAAGTCTAGCTCCTTTCCCATTTCCTTTATACAACATGCATCCTGATCACAGACCTTCTCTCCTCTCCTCCCAGTCCTGCCCTCCCACCCTCTGTCCTCATTCTCCGCTCCCCTTCTTGCATTTTTTTTTTTTTTTAAGACAGAGTCTGTAACTTAAGCTGGCCTGAAACTCACTGTGTATCCCAGGCTGACCTTAAACTGAAGCCATTCCTCCTGCCTCGGCCTTCTGAATGCTGAAACTGTAGGTATGAGCTACCATACCTAAGACTCCTTCCACTATGCAGTGTTTAGGAGATTTGCTTGGGTTCCTGGCTAGCACCCATCACAGATGTCTCTCTTGTCATATCCCACAGGGGAAGCACATCTCCATGCAAAGCTTACTTGTATTCCCTTCCCATGTAGGCTGAGAGTCCCAGAAGACAACGGTTGCTTTCCCTAACAAATTATGCAACAGGTACTGCTGATGTGGGTACTTTGAGAGTGACAGAGCCCTTCTTGGGTCTTTGTGGGCATACATAACTCGAGAAGCTGGGGTAACAGACTATTGTGGTGAGCAAAGCCACCCTAAGCCATGGCTGCTGAGCCCATTATCCCATCCCTCAGGAAGTAAGGAAACACAGACAGGGAGTGAGAAGAGTGTGTGTAGATTATTAAGGAGAAGTGACAAAGGCTCATGAGAGTGGGAGGGATTCCAAGGGAGGAATATAGTCACATCACCCTGCCTGGTAATCTTCTACGGGTCTCATGGCAAGAACCGGATATATATAGAGGTTGTCCCATTTGACAATGGTCACTTTCAAATGCATCGTGGGCTGAGCCAGTGAGGAGCTCACATACCCTGCACATGTTCCTTTGACCAACCAGAGAGGAGAGGTAACATGATTAGGGCCGTGCTATGTGATTAGTTCATGATCCATTATGAGGCCTGCCCTTATTGCAGGAACAATGCTATCCCTTGTCTCATTATAGCATTTCATAAAAGATGGGTAGGTGAAAGCTATCTTTAGAGGATATCAGGCAATGGCAGCCACTGTGACTCTATAAATGTCTGCAGCTAAAGCTCCCCATCCAAGTAAAAGGAATCAGATAAGCATATGGAGCAAGTCAAAATCTATGGCCTTTTGGCCCTTTCTAAGCAGGCACATTATTATTCAGACCCCATTGCCAAATTTATGTTATGCTGAGGTCTTTGGAAGTGGAATAAAAACATTTTCCATTAAAATATTATCTTTGTGGGAATCCTGCCCAGACTCTTATCAGCTCTCCTCAAGACATAATGGGAAAGGTAATCTCTCCCCTTCAAAGGCTTAGTCTTATATTATGGTACAAAACATTGTGTCCTATCATCCAGGCTGAAAAAGGAGATGTCCTGAGGCTTTAGTCCTGCTGTAGATGGGGATGTTCTGATAAGCAAAGCCACTTCCCATCTTTCCACCTAGTCACCCACACCTCAGAGAGAATCTGGATAAGAATCTTTCAGCAATCCCTGGGGCGGGTGAAGGAAGACTTGGTGGGTTCTCTTGTTTAAAAAGAAGCCCTTAATTCTCTGCTTATGCTTCCTCTTATGGGTCATGCCTGTTTCCAGTATTGGTGCCTCTAGCTCACTGACAAAGGAATGGGCACCATCTGCCCTCAATCATCCTTTTTTGTTACCAAGTTCTCTCCCACTGCTCTTAACTGCTGAGTGTCTCCAGCTCCCAGATGTGTACTTGTTAGATTATCAGCAAATGTTCACATTGACAGAAAGGATGCAGAGCTGAAGATAAGGGAAGGTTTTACAGAAGAAGATAAGGATGTACCCAATAGAGGGGAAGAAGTTTGGAGTCAGGCTTGCAAATGCACTGACTCCAGTTAACTATGAGAGGGAGTGAAGGAATGAGCAGGGGTCTGTATTGCAATCTTGACCACACATTACCCTCTAGAAAGTGTGTGAGTGTGAGTATGTGGAGGGGAGAGAGAGAATATGTGTGTGTGTGTGTGGAGAGAGAGAGAGAGAGAGAGAGAGTGTTGTGTGTGTGTCTGCTATAGTGATGAATCCCCCTGAGCTTCTGAAAGAGCAGAGCCCAATCTGTTTTGCAGAGATGATTGCTCAGAATCTGAGCCAGAACAAGGAACAAAGTGAACTCCCTTCCTTATAGGTCAGAGGAAGGTATAGGAAACAAAGGAACATAGGATTCTTGGGTCTAAGGCATAGGAAGGTAAAGCGGATTGTCAAGAACATCCCATCAAAGGAAGACAGCCAGATTGTATCCATCACTGCCTCTGTCAGTGTACAGGATGGTTCTCTGCACCTCTTTGGACAGGACAGGAAGTGAGTAGCTTCAGCAGTCCCGGGCTCTTCTTGCCTTCCCCAGGGTGTTTAGGGTCCAGCCCACACCTTTTCATTAGCAGATGGCTAACAGCCTCTGCTCAGCACACCAATTTTTGTTGTATCTTTTAAAAAAAAAAAGTATTCTCTTATACAATATATCCTGACTGCAGCCTTCCCTTCACTCCTCACAGTTCCCCCCATCTCCCCTCTCCCCCAGATTCACCCCTCCCCTACTGCCCCATCTCCTCCCCGAAAAGAAAAAGCCTCCCGGAACATCACTGAACTTGGCACAAGTTGCAATAAGACCAAGAACAAAAGACTCATGATGCTAGATGAAGTGATTCTGCTGGAAGCTGTTGGGCTGTCGGCCATTGCCTGGGCTCACAAGTAGCTCTCTGCAAGGCTGAAAGCTTTCAACCCTGGACTCCAGGCAGTCAAGCTCGTCCTCAGCCTTTTCCCTGCCTCCTGCTCTTCCTTCTATGCCATTTCTTGTTTTATCTTAGTTTCCCTTTTTTCAGTATAACTTCCCCAGGGCAGAAGCCAGGCCTTTGATATCTTCACTAGGCCAAGTCTCTGAGTTGAGAAACTAGGTAATTAAAACTATAAACTGAGAAACTGCTCATATAAAGGCAGGCACAGTGGCGCACACCTGTCTTGTCTGCCCATGGGAGACAGAGGCAGGAGAACCAAGCGCACAAAGTTGTTTGTACATACATAGTTTTAGGCAGCTTGGGCTACATAAAAACCTGCCCTAAAAGTTCAGCGGAGGGGGAGAGGCAAAGGGAGATAGAGAGGGAGGAAGGAAGAGAGAGAGAGACAGAGAGACAGAGAGACAGAGAGAGACAGAGAGAGAAGGGGGGAGGGAGGCAGAGAGAGAGTTTGATTATGTTTAAAGTAAGCCCCAATATGTAAAATTTATTTCCAAGGAGTCTAGAAGATACCTTCTGCAATGAGTCAGTTGGCACGAGCATGCCTGGCCCTCTCATCTGAGAGCCACAAGCTTCCTGCAAAGAGAGGAAGATAAACCCTCCACCACCTGTTCTCTTCCTGTCTTCAAGTTTGTTGTTTTGCTAACTTCTCCTGAGAGCCTCCAGGGCTGTGTAGAGCCCTGGAACCTGACCCTGGAATTCTCTCTACATGGATTTGTAGTTATGTAACCAAAGATCTGGAGGCTGCAGCAGGAAGTTTTATTAAAGCTTCTCTTTCAAAATGAGACTTCACAGAATGGAGGCAACAGCGGATGCCTCAACCAGTGAGAAGAAATTACCAAGCACTGGCTACCAAGAGTTGTGCTGAGGGTTCCGAAGTTTCCATTCTCTATTCCTCACATAGTGTGGAGAATCAAGTAGCACTAACCCTGCTGTGCAAACGCGGCAGTGGCCCCAACAGACAACCTAATGCAGGACTCCATGGTGGAGCTGGGTGCTGCACACACTCAACGCTCCTGAAATCCCCATTCCTCCACGACTCTCGGTGCTCCCTGGGCTAAGTGCACTGTTAGTCTCCTATCCCCTACTTAACTTCAGTTGGGGTTGCTATTGTCTTTTAAAAAAATGACCTGGTATCCATCAGGTGATTCTCCTCCAGGGAGAGTAGGAAGAAAGCTTAGGCTCAGTGCTCCCTTCAAACACTGTCTACATTGGATGCAGGACCAGGGTGAGATCTCAGAGTGGCAGCCCGAGACCCAGCGCTGCTTGCTCATGGATGAATTGTATTTGGCCTACACTGTATCGATTTTTGATAGTTGTTTGTGTTTAAAGATGGAAACATTTCTCATAAATGTCAAGACATCACATTATAAGGGTTTTTTCAAAATTACATTGTTTGCTTATTTAGTGTGTTTGTGAGTGTGCACACAGGTGATAAACATGCCACCCCCGACTCATGAGCTGTGTGGTATTGAGAGTCAAGGGCCTGTTTTCCTTACTTTGGCTACCTTCTTAGAACAATGCATGATCCTGTTCCTTTCTAGGCTTCAATAATGATAGATAGGCTAGATGTGTGCATACTCATGAACACACTAAATTTGTGGCTTCACATGATTCTGTCCAGCTGTGTTCACAGCCTGTGCAGAACACCCTTCAATGTTGCCATTCAGATACTCCATGCTGCCCTTCTTAGGAAAGGAAACCCTGGGTCTTTGAATCAGATGGAAAATTCACGCAGATTGCCCCCACTAAAGCACAGTTCTGACCCCAGTGCCAGGGATCATGCTTGTTTGGGAAATTTGTTGTTATTAGAAAAAGTTAAAAATACAACAGGAAAAGCAGGATGATTCCTTGATTCTTGTCTCATTTGTTCTTTTAGTTGCAAGACAGTTTTAATTAGCTACAGTTTAAGTACATCTTGCAGTCAGTGTGATAAGGAAGCAAATGTCAGTATTTCTTCTTTATGTGGCACAAAAACAATGATAAATCATAAAATCAATGGCATCTTGGATATAGTGATATATAATGATTTAATTGGTTCTTACATTTCTTCATTTCCCCAGAGTTTTACTTAGGTCAAATTTCCATTGGTCATAGTCTTTATTTTTTGTTTCATATTATCCTTGTTCATGGGTTCATAAAGACAATCTCTTTCAAGGGTGTCATGAAAATGGACCATACTTACACCACATTCTCTCTCTCTTCTTCCTCCCTCATCCCCTCCTTCCTTCTCCCACTATCCCGTCTGTTTTGTTGACATATATATCAATGATTTGACATATATATATAGAAGATCTAACATCCACAAATGAGAGAAAACATGTGATTTTATCTCTGAGTCTGGCTTGTTTTGTTTAATATGATGTCCTCGAGTTACATCCATTTTCCAGAAAATGACATGATTTCATTCTTCTTTAGGACTGAACACAGCCCCATTGTGTATTGAGAACACATTTTCTTTATCCATTTATCGTTTATGGACACCTAGGCTGATGCCATAACTTGACTATTGTGAGCCTAACTGCATTAAACGTGATTGTGATGGCATCTTTACAGTATGATGATTTCAAGGGTCCTTCAGACATATACCAGGAGTGGTAAAGCTGGGGTACATGACAGACATATGTTTAGTCTTTTGAGAAACCTCCACTCTGATCTTCACGGGGGCTGGATTAATTTAATTTCCTATGAGCAATATAAAGGGGCTCATTCCCATCCTCACCAGTACTTTTATTGCCTGTTCCCTTTGTAATCACCATTCTTACTGGAGTGAGATGGAATCTCAATGGCATTTTAATTAGCATGTCACTGATAATTAATGATATTGAACATTTTTCACATACTTCTTAGCCATGTGTACTTTTAGGGGAACTATCTGTTCATTATCCCATTTATTGACTGGGTTATTTGTGGCTTGGGAGTAGTTAGATTTTTTTTTCTTTTTTTTTCTGTTCAGTTTTTTTCTTTCTTTTCCTTTATTTTTTATTTCTTCAAGTTACATCTCAATCACAATCCCCTCCCTATTCCCCCTGCAGTCCCACAATCCCACCCTCAACCCCCCATCCTCTTCCCTTTTTTTTTTCTTTTAAGTTTAAGGTATATCTTATTTCCCCCTACAGTTTCTCCTTTCAGT
>CAJQZJ010004755.1:10164604-10177663 GCA_907164525.1 Lophiomys imhausi | reverse complement strand
TTTTTTTTTTTTTTTTGCTGTCTTCTGGACTTGGGTCCAAAGGGGGCACTGTGGTGTAGGAGTTGCCTTACTCCCCCCCTATAAGGAGAGTCATTCAGTCCCACCTCCCAGGTGGGGACCTAATTAATTCGGGTGGCAGAGTTGTGCACAAGTAAGCTCTGATTCCCTGCCGGAAGGGCCCTTGCTAGTACAAATGTTCAATATAGGACAGTTTCAAATATCTCACAGTTTGCCCAGGGTTGGTTCCTGTAGGGGGTAAATCTGCAGTTCAGCTCCAATAGCCTTGCCACTCCCGAGGTTTGGAAGCTGGCCTGTGATGTCACATACTGAGATCTGAAGGCGCTTTGCAATGGAGCTACTTCACTTCCAAGGGTCGCAACCTTTCCCAGATAATTGGATCATCTGTGTGAGACCTGGGAGTGCCCAGCAGGGTGGGGATTATCTCTGCGTGGTTTCTGAATCTGCTGGCTGGGTATTAGGTTGGAACTTATCCAGGATTTCTCCTTTTGGGGGGATGGGTTATCCCGATTCCCGGGTCCAGAGGCTTCCTAGCGTGTCCAAGAGTTGGAAGGGGTGTCCTGCCCAGGCATCTTCCGTGGTCCCTGTGTAGCTGGGTGAGATTTAGAAGGGGTCGTGCCCTTTGTACAGAGTCCTGCAACACTTGCCACCTTGTGACTGTTGACCCCGAAATCAAAATACGTCTGCACCGGCCGCCGCCATCTTGGATCCACCGGGAGTAGTTAGATTTTTAAGGTCACTATGTAGTCTAGTTATTAAACCTTCTTCAGACATGTAGCAGAGTTTCTCTCATTCTGTAGGCTTGACAAAACTCAGATGTTTCCTTAGATGTGCAAAATGTTTTAAATTTCATATTTTTCTATATTTTGAAACTTGCTGTTGTTTCTCAATCTCCTGGTGTCTTTTCAGAAAGCCCTTACCTATACCTATATCTTGAAGTGGGTGTGGATGAGAGATGAGGATCTAGCATTATTCTTCTATATGTAGATAACAGCTTTCCCTCACCATTCCTTTCAGAGATTGTTTATTATTCAGTGCAAGTTTTTGACACCTTTGTCAAAGATGTGGCTGTAACTCGTTTTGTGTGTGTGTTTAATTCTGGACCCTCAGTTCTATTCTACTGGTCAATGTGTCTGGTTTTGTTCCAGTACCATGCTGGTTTTGTTGTTATTGCTCTGTAATATAACTCTGAATCAGGTATTGTAATGCCTCCAGTATGGTTCTTTTTACTCTGGGTGGCTTTGGATATCTGGGGTCTTCATGCTTCCATCTGAAGTTTAGAATCATTCTTCCCACTCACAAGAAGAACAAATTGTTTTCTGAAGAATCTTCTTCAGTGTCAGTTTTCTCACTTCTTAAATTTTTAAAGTGAGAGTTCGTTTAAGAGTCAGCTGAGGAGGAAAGGCAAGCCACATTATGTACCTGAACTGGCTTAGTAAATGGAATTTACTTTGCCAGAGAAGAGCTGCAAATCGCTGCTCATTCATCTGGGCTTCAGGGAGATGAATGAGTGATTGCTACCCAGTATCAGTGGGGAGGCAGGTACCCTTATCACCAGATGGGCCCAGCACACCTCCTGGATCATTTTCTTTGCTTGTGTCTTTGAAAATAGCAAGTGAGCTCTCATGTTCTTATAAAAAGATGAGAAACTCTCACTTCTGTCTTCTTCCTATCCATGAGCATCTTTGCTGTTGTCAGGCAGATCCTCATGTCAATATTTACAGTCAACTGTTTCCAGCTGAGACAGCCTGCAGACTCCAAAGAAAAAGGCACAATGCTTTTCTTGCAGATCACCATGCCCACTTCCTTCCCATCTGTGATAAATGATGTGTGAATGCATGCACACATACACATGTTCCAAATTTTGGAACACCTGTGAGTGAATTTTTTTTTTTTTTTTGCCTAGAAAACGTAGCTTCTTGGAATCCCCTCACTTCACTGGGCTGTTTTTTGGGCTTTTTTGAAGGGGGGGGTCTACTCATATTTCTATTCTTAGCAATGCTAATATATATATATTATATATATATATAATATATATATATCTTTTAATCCCATCTTCCAAAATGGACAGTGCACTGGTTGTGTATTTCTCCTTTCCTCCCACCCTTCCTCTATTAAGACAGGGTCTCCTGGTTTCCATGGTGGCTTTATATTCTCTCTATGCACCTAAAGATGACCTTGAACTTCTGACTTTTTTGTCTCCTGCTATCATCATCTGAGTTTTGGGATTATAGGCTTATGCTTCCATGCCTGGCCCATGTGGTGCTTGCTAGAGGTTGACCCAGGGTCTCGTGCATGCTGGACAAGCACTCTGCCAGCCTTGCTGCATTCTGGTCCCCGTTTTGTTTCTTAATCATGTTAGAAACTAGTGATGCATTTAAAGGAAGACAAGAACAGATTCTCACTTCAAATGGACATCCTCTAACCAGTTCCAAGGTGGAATGAAGAGCCCCCAGCAGCACAGCTGAGTGTGTTACTTTGAGAGGAAAATAGGATGTAGTATGCTTAGAATTGGAAAATGTGGTTTTGATGATTTTCTTGTTTACTTGCTCTCCTCATTGACTTTGAATCTAGGATTCAGGATCTCAGAGCAGAGCAGTTCATGGAACATTGCATCCTGGTCCCAAACCCCTTCTCTCATAAGGAATGATATTTATTCAACCATAGCTTGGTGAGTCTAATTCAGACTCAGTGGTTAATGAAAACACAAAGGTGCAAAGTACCAGAGTGGTCTGATGCTCAGCTCTGTCTGCCGGGCCAGAAGGAATCCCCTCCAAAGTCCATTGTCAGAAAACGTCACATCAATTCAATAACTGTATAAATGTCAGCAAGAAAGTGACAAGCATGAGGTTTAGCATGAAACTGGAGCTTTAACTGTCACCTAGAAAAAATAAGAGCATGCAGTGCTTTTCAAATACTGTCCATAAGGCTGGTAACATGTGTCAAAAGAAACTGGGGGCTTGCAGTTCCCAGCCTCCAGGCAACTGTACTCCACTTTCGCAAGCAAAATCCTTCTCTGTAGAGAGACAGAAGCTTCTGTGCTTGGGAGAAGCTGTGCCCTTGTGCTGCCTCCCACAGGGCAGAAGGGAGGACTTTACCGCACTCCACAGAATGATGTAGTTATTGATGCCAGAGCCTGTACCAGCACTGCCCTACCAGAGCTCCTGGGTGGCAGAAGTTAGGTGGAGGTTTTGGACCTTACTGCTAGCTTGGCAGCTCCTTCCTTCCCCCATCTCCTGAAGGTGCCAACATGCAGGTAGAATTGGTAGCTTGAGGTGATGACTCATCTGCGTTGAATACACACAGATATATTCAACATCTGTTGACTGTATACAAATTCACCATTATATACCTGGTGCTCCTTGGCTTTTTAAATACTCTGTTTTCCTGAGAGATTGTCATTGCTCTGGCTGTCTCCTATCTGATTCTGGAGACTTCCATCCATAGCCCAACAGAGCCCCAGAGCCCTGCTTTTCTGCCCATCTCACGGTAATTAGACAGATAGATTTGCTAAGCCACCTCGCTTCAATAAAGACCATTTGATCTCTCCTGTAAGAGCTCAGGATGAGACCAGAGCCACTAAGAATGAGCTGTCCAGCTTTCCCATTCCTGTACCTCAGGAGAGAATGTAAATGAATGGGAAAGATAAAGTCCAATGCACATGGGTGGGAAGATGGTTTTAAAATTGTGTTGCAAGATAGTATGAAAGCTGAGTTAGATATAGAACCTTAAACTCATGGAGATGGTTAGATAGTAGAATGTTAAAGTCAGGTGCCAAATACATATGGACTGGACATTGGGAATGTATGCTAAGCCATATAACCCTCATAACTGTGGCCTAATTACCTCTGTTGTTTTGTATTATATTTATTATTATAAGAGAAAGAGCCATTTGTTGGACTGAAAGGGGGAGCTGTTGGGGGGAATAAGATATACCTTAAACTTAAAGGGAAGAGGATGGGGGGTTGAGGGTGGGAGGGTGGAACTGGAGGGGGGAGTAGGGAGGGAATTGCGATTGAGATGTAACTTGAATTAATAAAAAATAAAGTTAAAAAAAAAGAAGCTATTGAACCAGCTAGGATGGTACCCAAATGATTCTACTTTAGGACACTGTGGAGATCACTTCATACCCTCTATCATCCTAGCATCCCATGCTGCGCAGTGCCATGTCTCATACCTTCTTAAGCTAAGCGTAATATTCTATACATGTATGTCGTTGGAATGCCAGTCATAATGAGGGTTCCAATGCACATGTACAGCTTCCATTTGTGTTTCCTGGCTTTTGTTTCATTTGTGTACCTGTGAAAAACCAGGTTTAGCATCTATTTAAAAGGCACTGGGGACCCATTGTAAAACCTTGTCTACTCTGGGAGCTGGGGAAGACCTACTTTGGTATAAGTTCATGCTCATCAGCAAGATCCCTTTTAAGTAGCTATGTAATTTTCAGAGAAATTTTGGAAATCCTGAAGGCAACTCACTGTTATACACTACAGCTAGGCTGACCTGCATCCTACTGTTGAGTCTTCTTTACACCCAACACTGTCACACAATCTGGGTTTTCATGTTGCTCCCCTGGCTGTTGAGGGTGACACAGCTGAGTTGTATATGCTTCTAATCAATCATTTTCAATTTTCCACTTTGTAAACAACTTTGAACAGAACATTTTCTAGTCCCCACTCAGGGTTTATGCTAGCTCCTTGAGATTGACCTGAAGACCCATTCAAAAGATGATGGATGTGTTTTAGGCCAGGGCTTCTTACACTGCAGTGTGCATACAGATCCTTTGGGCAGTACTGTGAGAAGCCAGTCCTCATCCACGGGTCAGGAGCCAGCCTGGGAGTCTGTGTTTAT
Organism: Lophiomys imhausi; assembly: GCA_907164525.1. Classification (NCBI taxonomy): domain Eukaryota; kingdom Metazoa; phylum Chordata; class Mammalia; order Rodentia; family Muridae; genus Lophiomys; species Lophiomys imhausi. Next base: position 10,172,794 of record CAJQZJ010004755.1, on the reverse strand, counting down.
AACAAACTCCTTCATGATGCCCACACTGCAGTGAAGGCTTCCCACTGTCCCTTGGACTTGTCAGACCTCTTCTCCCAAAGTCACTGTGTGGGCTGAGTGTGTAGGGGGCTCTCATCTTTGGAAGTATCTTCTAATGAAGATGGAGGTTTGGTAAGTCTGCCCTCTGGAGAAGGTGAGCAGCTGCAGCACCTGGCTTCCAGGAAAGCCTCTGAACTCAGTCATGGCAGCCATTCTAACCCCGAGGAAGTTCAGGTACAGCGCACAGGGCTGCACCCAGGAACAGGCTTGCCTAATCCAGGGACCATGCCAGACCACTACTGGTAGACTGTCTGGCAATAGGACCTGGATACCAGTAATTTTTTGTTGTTGTTGATTTTTTTTTGTTTGTTTCCTATCTATTAAAAGAGACTGTTTGTGTACCTAGGCCTGGACACCATTATTCTAGGCCCTCAGAGGGCTTAAATCTCACTGAGTTAAACTTTGTTCTTTTTTTTTATATCAATTCTTTTAAAAATTTTAATAATCACAATACTTGTACCTATTCATAGTGTAGAATATTCTAGCTTGATACTTGTAAACAATGCAGAATGATCAAGTCAAGGTAGTTAGCGTTTCCATCTCCTCAAACACTTACCATTTTGTATAGAGACCTTTAGATACTTCTGTTTATCCTGAAATACACAACAGATGTCTTGAGCTATAGAAACCCTGCTGTGCTATAGAGCATTAGAACTAAGCCTTCCTACTAAACTGTTTTTGAGGTCTTTTACCTGAACTCTCTCTGTTCCAATGATTCATTCCAGTCACTAGTGACCACTGTTTTACTCCCTGCTGTGAGATAACATTTTTAGATCCTGCATGAATGAAAATGCATGATGTTTTTCTTTGTGCTTACTAGTTTCACTGCTGATTTGATACGATCTAGAATCACTAGGAAAGAGATTCTTAATGAGGAATTTTAAAGGATAGGTTGGCCAGTGTGTATGAATGTGGTAGATTGTCTTAATTGGTAACTTATGAAAGATGATCCAGCTCCTTGTAGGCAGCACCATTCCCTAGCAAGGCATCCTGAAATGTGAGAGGAGAAAGTTATCTGAGAGCAAGAAAGCAAGGTTCTATCCATTTATTCTCTCTACTATTGGCTATACATCTAGTTCCTTGCTCTCCTACCTTGACCTCCCCATAATAATGGACTTGTAACCTGGAACTGTAAGTAAATAAACCCTTTCTTCTTGAAGTTGCTTTTTTGGGGGTACTCATCATAGCAACAGAAACAAAACTAGAACAGCCTTTCTTGGGCACATTTATTTCACTTAGTATAGTATCTTCCAGATCTATTCATATTGTCATAAATGGATGGATGAAAGCTTGGGGGTTTATGTATCCTTTATCCAAACTCCATGGTTTTAAGTCTTTTCATTTCTAAAATACAGTAATTTTATGCTGTAAAAAGAATTCAAGGTTTGCCATGAGTGGCTTTTCCATCAAATCCACTCCTCTTTGGCATTTGTTGATGTTGTCCTAGCAAATGCTGTCATTATGTGTTTTGTCTCTACCAAAACCGAGAAGTTATCTCAGTCTTCTTATTGGTCCTGACCCTTCTAATCTGAACAGTTCATACTGACTTGTTTTTTCTGGGCACAATTTTCTCTTATTGAGTGTAATGCTTTTTTAAAATAATCTCAGAATGGCCATGTCCTTCCATCAGTCCCTAAGCCCTGTGAGAGCAGAGACAGGGTCCTACTCATCTTTTTCTTCCCCCATTTAGCATGTGTTTGCCTAGCATATATTGGATAGCTGTTCTAGTTAGCTTTTCTGTGCTGTGATAAACCACTCTGAAAATAAAAAGCAACTAGGGGAATAAAAGGTTATTTTATCTTACAGGTTACAGTTCATCATGGAAGAAAGCCAGCCAGTTTAAAGCAGGAACCTGAATACTGGCTTGCTCCCTGGCTCATGTTCAGCTACTTTTCCTAACTATTGCAGGTTCCCATGCCTGGGGATGGCACTGCCTACAGTGGACAGGGCCCTGCTACTTCAATTAGCAATCACAAAACTTCCCTAAAGACATGCCATGGGACAATCTGATAAAGGCAGTTTCTTCATTGAGGTTCCATTTTCCTAGATGTGTCAAATTGGCAACCAAGATTACTCATCAAAAGAATGATTATACCTTTGTTGAATGAATAAATGAATGAGTGAATGAGTGAAGTAATAATGACACAGAGTAGGCTCTGAGCCCATGCAGACCTGGAGGGTTGCTCTCATGGTCGAAAGTTTATTCTAGAATGGTGTGGCAGGAGAACAGATTGCCTACATGGTGCCTGGTTCCTCTTGGCCTTGGCTTTGGGACATGAAGATGGCAGAAAAGAAGTCTAAAGTACACCAAGCTCTTGCTACTCCTCATCTGCTAGGGTAATGCCTGCTTTTCTCTTTGGCAGTTGCCTTCTCTGGCCTTGGGTTCACAACATTCTACCTGGCTGGCAAGCTGCACTGCTTCACGGAGAGTGGGCGGGGGAAGAGTTGGCGGCTCTGTGCTGCCATCTTGCCCTTGTACTGTGCCATGATGATCGCCCTATCGCGCATGTGTGACTACAAGCATCACTGGCAAGGTGAGTCCCCGATCAGTCCTCACAGTGGACATCCCTTCTTTCAGGGATGGATGCTGGACATTTACTGAATCAAGAAGAACTCCATCCGCATTGTCAGAAGCTAGACAACAGATATGGTCATAAAACACATAGGTCTATTCAAGCATGTTCTGGCATTCATCTTGCCCTTGTTGAGAAGTTCTTTCTTCTCATTCGTTCTCAAGAAGGTGGCTCACAGGGCTGGAGAGATGGCTCAGCCGTTAAAAGCTACGCTCACAACCAAAAATATAAGAAGGTGGCTCACGTTCTCCCAGGATATCAGGTCTTCATTGTGGTCACTCTGGCCTCAGGCCCAAATGTGATTTATCTGTCATATCAGTCCTCAGTCTCAGGGACAAGTTGTTTCTGGCTCCTTTACCATTGTAAATCCAGTTCCCAAGGACATATTTCTCACTACAGATGCAGTGCCAAGGGGTATGTCCAGCCCAGGGACTCAACTTCTCCAATATTCATAGTAACCACCACAAGGCTGGAATAAGGCTTGCCTCTGTCTCAAGGCTGAAGTAAGACTTAGTTCTGTCTCAAGGCTAGAGTAAGGCTTGCCTCTATCTTAAGGATGGAGTAAGGCTTGACTCTGTCTTAAGGGTAGAATAAGGCTTGGCTCTGTCTCAAGGCTGGGGTGAGACTTAACATCTAACACAGCTATGGGAGGCATGTCTCTGTCACAGGCTGGGACAAGCCTTGTCTTTATTGCAAGGCAGGCCTGAGACTTACTCTGTCTTAAGGCAGGGGTAAATCTTGTTTCTATGCATCAGTCCTAGAAAAGTCATTAAAACTTAAATCATAAACAAGTGAGAGATTTGTTCCTGGAAGATGATTGACCTCACCATGCCTCTGCCAATAAACTGCAGCTCACAGTTGGACTGAAAGAGAATTACCACCTGCTATAATAGACAGGGAGCAGAGACAGAGTGATAGCCATAGTAGTGTGGTTTCCAAGGACAGCAGGCCCTCTGGTGGTGCTTCCCAAAAGGCATCCTCACACCTCCTTAATCAGTGTTAACCCCATCCACCTAGTCCTGGACTTGTATCTGGGAGTAGGATGTAGTCTGGTGTGGGGTGCAGGAGTCTGTATGGCTGACAAAATGAGCCAGTTTCTCCCGTTCCCTCTCAGTTCTGGTCTACTCCCAGCCTGTCTTGGGAGTCATGTATCTGAAATGGCATTTTGGAGTTAGACGGTGGAGGGTGTGTGGAAGAGTTGCTGAATCACAGTTTAGACAGGAATGTATCACCATCTGGACCCCACCCCCAACCCCCAAATGAAGGAGGTAAGGAAAGGACCACAGAGCTGCAGCTGCAGCCCTCCCTTGTTCTTTATCTTTACCACTGAGTTGGGTAGAGTTCTTAGTGTCATGAAAACCACATTATAAGAAGAAAGGAGGGACTGAGTCCCTGAGCCAACCTCAAAAGGGGCATGTCTTCACTACATTGCTGGCTCTAGAGGTGTTTTCCTGTTTCCTTGTGCCTGCACCTTTAGGGGCTAGGGCATTTCCCAGCAAGAACAGTATGGAGGAAATTGCCTTGAGTGAATTGTGTCTCCTGTTTCCCAGGGAAATGCAATTTCTTCTTTGACCATAGAATGATAATATCTGAATACTCCACAAAGCAATGTGGTAGACTGAAGGCAATAACAAACCCAAATGTCATTGGTGAATGCAAATGCACTATGCAAATTGGCATCCCTGCTGGTTTGCTCACTATTACTGAGGAAGGGTGTGTAGTGTTTCCTAAACAGCTGACTGGGTGGCAGATGCATCTTTGCAGCATGATCTGTTTAGTAGCAACTAATACTGAGTTGCCACTTGTAGAGAGCTGCGAAGTGCCGCACCCTAAAGATGGCGCTGGTCTCCGCCTTCCACCAGCCCGACGGTGAGTGCTCTTTATGATAATAAGTTCATATTTGGCAAAGACCGCTGATCTGTCTTGCTTCCGCATACGTAGACCTCTAAGATAGCACCACTTGGCTTTACTTGACTGGCTGTTTAATTAGTATTTAGCCTGTGGATTGGGTCTGCCCCATTATTCAGAAGACTGTTTTCAAGGGACCTGAATAAACTGCTGGAGAAGAGTTTTGTGAGTTGCATCCTCCTTGCTGGACAAGGGGGGGCGCGACAGCCACTCTCATTTGACAATTTTGGATTTGGGAATCGATGAAGAACTTCCAGGGGCTAGATGTAGCTCATTAGTAGAATGCTTGCCTAGTATGCATAAAGTACTGGGTTCCACCCCCAGCACTACTTAAATTGGGTGTGGTGGTGCACACTTAGGATTCTAGCACTAGGGCTGTGGAGGCATGGTGACCTGAGGTTCAGGGTCAGCCTGGGCTGTACAGTGAGTTCATGCTCATCCTGAGATGTGTGAAAACCTATCCCAAAATTCAAAAAACAAAAACAAAAAAAAACTTCAGAGTTGATTAGAATTTACGTTTTCTCCCCTTCATCTTTCCTTAATGATCTTGTACTGACATCCTAAGATGTGAGGTGTGAACCTTTTCCACCCTCTCTTGCCCTAACCTGACTTGTTATTTTCTCTGTGGCTGAATAACGTAGCCATGAGGAAAGAATGAGAAATTGTATTTATTGAATACTCAGGTGCTTAGGGAGAAGTAGAGAAGGCCTCTAAGGTTTTCAGCTTGGCAAACACATAGCAGTCAGGCCTTTGGTGGCAGTGTAGGTGGACATTATAGGCAGGATGCCTGATTGAGACAAATTGCTTGTTTCTCTGCAGTGAACTGAGCTGCCCAGTGACCATGATGGGCAGGGACCATCAATCAAGGTGAAAATCCATGTGGAACCCCACAGGCATCAGCAAAGCCCACGTCCTTCTTATTATTAATGTTAGTTAACAACATTACTATTATAGGATTTTATGGCTCCATTTTGGTGTAATTTAAGCAATGATGTCAATATGGAAATACAACTAATTACTTTATTACATATGCATGTCTGATAAATATCCCATAATCTCACATGGCTTGCTTTGTTAGTTTTCATGGTTACTTTCTGTTACTTTGACTTCCCTAGCCCACTCTAAATCTACATTTCTACTTTTTTACTAAATTCAGGGAATATGGTGGCAGAGACATAGATGGGGCTACACATAAAATATTTCATGAAACTTCCCCGAAAAGAGAGCTAACTGGATCAATACTAAAACGCTGTTGTCTGATGCTCCCTTTGTCTCTGTGCTAGACTGCCTTCCAGGTCATTTGGAAGCCAGAGAGATTTGCAAGTAGTACCAGGTCAAAGACCCATGCCTAGCAACAGGGTTCACCTTTGTGGTTGACCATGAACACAAAGCATTTGAACTCCGAAATCTGTAGAATCCACATGCTAGGGGAAATTGATGCACAGAAAGTCAGAACATGCCATAAGCCAGCTTAGGCCTCTTCTCACTCTTGTGTGTTTGTGATTCCTGGCCAGGGAAGAACCATAGCTAGGACTGGTGAGAACAATATGCTTTGCTCCATGCCTCCTGGGTGTATTAGCACTCATGTATGTTCAGGCGCGCACACACACATTTACCAGGCCTCTCTTGGGGAATCAGAAGCAATCCTTTGATTTTCTAAATGAAGAGACTTGAAAGTGTTCTTCGAACTGTATGGTTGTGCCAACTAGAAACTTACCAGCCCTGGGCCAACAAAATATGCCCCTGCAGCACCCCCTTTAGTGTACTCATACACTGCTTCCATTGGCTACTTGTGTGGCATGGCTGAACTCACAATATTCCATGCTGTTTAGTGACCTTAGCCCAGCATGGGTAACGTCATGGGTGAGGCTTCTCAGATTATGAATATCATTACTAATATGGCAGTCAGGGAGGAGATAAATGATTCTATGGAGGAAATTGTATTTCATATAGTATATGCACCTGGGTAATTGGAATAGCATGGGGCATTCCTGCAAGTCCTAGAAAGTGTTGGGGAAAGAAAGTTATATTAACTTCAACAAATATGATTGGAAAGTGGGCTTTTGTTTATGTTTCATTTAGTGTGTAACTTGAAAATAATGGAAATCAGTGAACATATCCAGCTATGATTGCGAATACAGCTCCTATTGATAAGACATAGTGGAAGTGGGTAACTACATAGTAAGTATCATGAAGAACAATATCAAGTGATGAGTTAGATAGAACGGTACCAGGTAAGCCTCCAACTGTGAATAGGAGAATAAATCCTAGAGTTCATAGTATAGTGAGAGACCATTTGATATTACCTCCATGAAGAGTAGCTGGTCAGCTGAAAATAACTCCAGTTGGAATAGCAATAATTATAGTGGCTGGTGTGAGTAGGCTCATGTGTCAACGTCTAGGCCTGCTGTAAACATGTGATGGGCCCGCACGATGAACCCTAAGAAGCCAATGGACATTATAGCTCACACTATCACTATATAACCGAGTGGTTCCTTTTTTTCCTGAATATTAAGTAACCACATGGGAAATAATTCCAAACCCTGGGAGAATAAGAATGTATACTTCTGGGTGTCCAAAAAAACAGAATAGGTGTTGATAGAGAATAGGATCTCCTCCTCTAGCAGGATCAAAGAAGGTTGTGTTTAAGTTTTGGTCAGTTAACAGTATGGTAAGCATCAGTCTTCAGCCTTTGGGTCCTGTTTCTCTGACAGACATTTGTTGTAGAGCAGGGATTATGAAGGACTTACCTACCCTGTCTTGGCAGAGTTAGGCTGTCGACTTCCCTGCTACCAAGTTTTGTCCTTTTTGGACAGCAGTCTGTCTGCAGTTGGAGCAAGGGGTTTTTTCATGCCAAGAGATAGGCTTGCCACTAATTCAACCATCTCACACTGGAGATTCTTCAATGCTTATCTTCTACTTGGAGTAGAATAGGGGGTGCTGTCAGGAGCTGATATGTCTCGATATCAAAAAAAAAATAAAATCTTAATTTAAGATAACATCTTTGAATGCCATATTCTGCAGATCTCTTGGGGTTTTTGAAGATGCTCTATCCATCTCTTGTATTTAGATAAGCAAATATGGAGAGAAAATGGGAACTGTCCAGGCAGTCACTGGTATGTCATTTCTTAGTTTTAGAAGCTGCAGGCCCTGCACTTCCTATATAAGCAGATATATTTATCCCTCTCAGGTCTCTGAGGTGGTTGAAGAATAGACAGCTAGAGTCTCATAGTTAAATTTTGAGTTGTTTAGGAATCAAGAGGGTGTTATAGATCTAAGAAGATACTCTTAAAAGTGTGTTGCAAGTTAGTATGAATGTTGAGTCAGATATAGACCTTTAAACTCATGGAGATGGTTAGATAGTAGAATGTTAAAGTCAGGGGCCAAATATGTATAAACTGGACATTGGGAAGGTATACTGGGCCATTTAACTCTCATAAATGTGGCATATTTATATCTGTTGTTTTGTATAGTATTTACTGTTATAAGAGAAGGAACCATCAGTTGGACTGAAAGGGGAAACTTCTGGGGGGAAGAGGGTGGAAGGGCGGGATAGGAAGGGGGAATAGGGAGGGGTTTGTGACTGAGATGTAACTTGAAGAAAAAAAAATAAAGTATTTAAAAAAAAAAA
>CAJQZJ010004755.1:10137318-10164204 GCA_907164525.1 Lophiomys imhausi | reverse complement strand
TGAGATGTAACTTGAAGAAAAAAAAATAAAGTATTTAAAAAAAAAAAAAAACCAGTATGGTAAGCACCATGTCCCTGTTGGTGCTCATGAGGATGGGAATAGTCTGAAGCCCCATGATGCTCCTCCCTCCATGTAGAGCCCACCTGACCGGCAGAACTTGGCTCACAGGAGTCTTCTTCAGCTGGGCCTTTTGCATCTTTCTATACATGGCTGACCCATTACCCAGTTTCCCAAGGGAAAGACATTGCTTGCTCCCAAGGTCCAGGGACACTCTGCTTCACTTTCTAGGGGATTGCTTCTATTCTCAGCTTCATGTGGCTTTCTGTAGACTTTTATGCTCAATAAATTTCTGTAATTCGATTCTTCTCCCAGTGCTGGCCCAATGCTCCCAGCTGGTCTTCTTCCTTGTCCCTTTGCTGCTGCCAGTGACCCTTCAGGACTGTGGGCTTGTCCATGAGTTCCTGCAGGAATCCTCCATCAATGTTCTGTCCTTTCAGGGTCAGAGCCTGCAGTGCCCTGCAAAATCCCATCCTTCAGACCTGCATACCCATGTGGCTTCTTGCTGTTCCTTGAACACTCCAGGCCTATCTCACCACAGGGCCTTTGCACTGGCTTCTTCATGTGCCTGCAATGCTTCCCTTCTTGATGTGGGCATGCAGTGGTCCTTTGCCCTTCGCTAGCCTTGTTCCATATATCACATTGGTATAGACTTGGCAGTTTCATTTCAATTCATCACACCCCTCATATCCTGCCCCTCTACCCTGAGTCATTTGCTAACTTTTAACAACTAATTTAGTGCATACTGACAATCGTACATTCCCATCCACTAGAACAGGGGATGGAAGACAGACTTTGTAAATACTACCTATAGGCCTTATGTAGACAAACCATTTCTGTGACACTTAAGTGAAGGCAGCTATAAATGATATGTAAATGAGCAGGGATGTTTACAGAGCGCATGCTGTCTACTGATGGAGTTTCCTGGACTTACTGGAACAAACATCTAAATACCAGGTGCTTACAATGACAGCAATATATTGTCTTACTATTCTGGAGACTGGACAAGGGAACATCAGGACAGCTCTCCCAGAAACCTGCAGACAGACTCTTCCTTGCCACTACCAGTTTCTCATACCCAAATTGTTCCTTGGCTTGTGGAAGCAGAGTTCCAGGCTCTGCCTCTGTCCCCCATGACACTCTGCCTGCATCTCTTCACATCTGCTCCCTCTGCCCTTGTCTGCCCTAAACTGTCCCCTCTTTATAAAGATACTAGTCATGTTAGATTAGAGTCCACCCCAATGACCTCATTAGTTACTTCTAGAAAGAACCCATTTCCTATTGTAGATGTAGCTAGTTGGTAGAGTAATTACCTATATCACACATGGAGCCCTGGGTTCTACCCCAGGACTGCATAAAAACTGGGTGTGATCGTACACACCTGTAATCCCAGCATTCAGGAAGCAATGGCAGGAAGATCAGATGTTCAAGGTGATCTTTGGTTCCACAGTGAATTCAAAGCCTTAAGAGCCAGTTTCCTAAAAACGTCTCACTGTGTTCTAAGAATTAAGGGTTGAGAATTTGACAGAAATTTTAAAAGGACATAGATCAGCTCAACAAATATATACTAAATAAGTGAATGGTTTTGACTGAATTGCTCCTTTGTTTTCTGTTTTGCCTTTTTTGAGCTACCCATGCTATGAGCTCAGGCTGCTCTAGAACTCCTCTTGTAGCCCAGGATAGCCTCAAACTCAAGTTCCTCCTGCCCCAACCTCCTCCTCGGTACTGGAATTACAAACCTGTGCATGGCTTAAAACACGCCCCTCTCTTACTAGTCATATTTTTTTCTTTGCACTGGTAGTATCCTCAGCCAAACTGTATCAGGACAATGGGGAACATTGTCTAGAGCCTGAGGAAAATGCCTCAGTAGTGCATGAGACATAGGTTCATCATAACATACTAACAGAGAAAGAAAGAGGCAGAAGAGAAGTATCTAGGAGGCTAGATGAAGTAGGAAAGTTGCTGTTGGGTCTAGTAGTTGTGGGCTTCAAGAGAGTAAGACAGCTCCACAGTGCCCCCCTTTCACTACCTTGCCCATTGCAGGGAGAGGGTTTTATGTTAGATTGCGTAGTTAGAACACCATTAACTTAGCTTGCTTCATCTTTTATGACAACATTCCAAGCAGTGGCTGAGTAACTGGCACTGTCAATGTAAGATGCAGTTCCCTCTACAGATATTGCTGACTTCTATCACTCCCTTGGATTGACTAGACCCTTAGGATCAATAATCAATATTTCTGGGACTGAGCAGGTGACTGAGATACTCTGAGTTTCTTTGAGCTCATCCAACTGATTTTAATATAATAAGCCACACTTTTCTGTAAGCTCTTTCCTCTCAAAAGTGAAATTTTTAAATTTGCATTTTAAATATTCATTCAGTCATGCCTCATTGTGCCTATGGGCTCCGTAAAGTAGTATGGCCACCGTGCCTCCAGTGTACTAGGTAGGTTGGTGTCATATAAATTCTTTTCTAGAAACTCAGTCACAAAAGCAGGAATCTCACTAGTTAGAGAATCACTGGAAAGAGTAATAAGAATGAACAAACAAAAAGATCAGATGCAACTGTTCAGTTTTCCAGAGTTGAATTTTGCTCTAGCATCTTGGGTCATGAAGCCCCAGACCCACAAGTCAAGTGAACTCAATGATGTTGGATGTTGCCATCGTAACAGGAATGGAGGTGCTCTTTCTGGGGACCTGCCAACACATACTAGGAAGCCCTTCAGCTTTTCATTGTTTTATTGGAACAGGTAAACATAGCTTGGCATATTGGTTGTGGAAGACCTGGTGAGGTCATTTCCTGTCCTTTGACTTCGTAAGATGAGTTTGTGTGTATCTTAAAGGCTCAAATACGTTCTTAGGTTGCTGGATTCAAAGACACAGTTTCTGGTCCCATTGGAAGCCATCTGGTGTTGGTTCCCTCCTTCTGTTTTTATAAAGAAAGGCTTCATGAAGCTCTAATTTGGTTCTGTAAAGCTCTTGCCTTTGAAGAGCACAATGCAGTTGGTTCTATCTGCATATTCAGAAAAGTGTAGTCATCACAAACCTACTAGCAGTCACTCCCCTGCTCCTGGCAACACTCATCCTGATTTGTCTCTGAGTTCACCTGTTTCAGGTACCATGAAATGCATGGTCTTTTGTGGCTGGTGGTGTTTTCAGTTTACTGTATTTTGTAGACATTGTTCAGTGTATCTGTTTGCCAAACATTTACAAAATAGAAACCTCTGAGTTCCAGGACAATGGACATGAGCAGGCTGTCTAGGATCCTAGATGCCCTCCAGTAGGCAGACAGTCTTGGAATAGGGGAACCTAACAGGATGGAAGGTGTGAGGCTGCAAGATGCACAGATGATACCCTGAGGAGAAGCAGGACTCTGGTCCATGCTGAGGCTCACCAGAGCTATGTAGGAATGTGAGAAGTATTCTTCATACCAACTAGATAGGTGACCTATAACCCTTTAATTAGATAGCCCTACCTCAGTTTCTCAGTCTGACAAGCCCTTTTCCTCCCTTTCTTGGCAGCTTTATGCACTTCCTTCTTTCTTCCTAGAAAACTGCAGTTTCTCTTGCCTCTACTTCCCCTGCGTTCCAGGCTAACCCAGGCCACACTGATGAACCAGCCCTCAGACCCCTACACTTCTCATTCATGGTGCTTATCACAGCTGCAGTTAACTGCTAAGCCATCATTACATCGTCTCTGTCTTGCCCCCTGGGGCTGTAAACTCTGGATGCAGAGTCTCCTATGCTTCATTCGGCCTGATGTCAGAAATGTGACTCCAATGTCTAACACCTGGTACACAGGCAATAAACATATGTGTTGAAAGATTGACACTAATGCTAATTAAGGAGACATTAGCGTTTGGATGCCAGAGACACAGAGATCCATTCCTTTCTTTTTTGAGTCTTTCAGGAACATGCTCCCACACTTGGGGTGAAGTCAGTGCTATGTGGCTTTTTCTTCCAATGAAGACCTGCACATCCTTGCCTGATATCTGTCAACAGGATGTGAGTGTGGGTTAATTAAAACAGCAATAGCCCACTTGAGCCCTTGATGACAAGCTCCCTCATAAAGGAAGTAATTTTTTTTTTTTTTTTGTTCATGCCTTGGTAATGACACATCCCTGAGGAACTGCTTCAAGGTGGCTTGGATAAGACTACGTCTTGTCCCTGCTGCTTCCCACCCCTCTTAGCTTTTCACTTGTTCCATCAAATAGGAAATAGCTTGGCATCACCATTCTCTTACATGTGGCTGTATCAGTGAGCCCAGGAAACATATGCCTGGGATTGTTAGACATCTTCAGTCGGTGACCCTCCTCTTGAAATGCTGATCCATTAGAGAAGCCAGACGATGCCATTTGCAGACTTAGCACTTTGGTCCGTTTCATAGTAAATGCCTCAAATGCAGGTTAGGTTTTGTGGCTTATTTTAGATGCCCATTAAAATAACACCCTGTGGGACTGTCCCTGAGCTTAGACAAGATAATACAATGATATAAAAGTGCAGCTTGAAGACCTTGAACTAGAATATGTTGTATCATGTTTTACTGACTGGTACCCAGAGATTACATGAAGAAACTCTTCATTTGAGCTGCTGCTTCATTCCAGGATACTAACTGTGCCTTGAAGTCTTGATCATGAATTCATAGCATACACTGCTTTACATGTTCTTGGGTGACACGTTTTCCAAGTTTATTTAAAATGCTGCAAAAGGCTAGTGAGATGGATCGATGAGTAAAGCACCTGATGCCAAGCCTGACAATTAAGTTTGTTCTCTAGGACACACATGGTGGAAGGAGAGAAACAAATCCTGAAAGTTTTCTTCTAACTTTCACACATACAAACAAATTAATTAATCTTTTGTTTAAAGAATTCTTCATTTAAAAATAAAATAAAATGCTATAAAAACATGGCCATGTTCCTGAGGTCACAGCTCTGGCCTGTTGGCTTGCCGTGTGAAAAGAAAGATGGAGAATAATCAGGAAGCCCCCAGGAGAACTGGAGTAGGATGTGAGAGGGGTGAGCAGGATGAGGATAGCTGCTTTTAGGCCCTGTTGTGATATGCCCTTTGTCACAAGGAGGTGACGTGAGTCACATCGGCAGGGACTACAGTGAACCAGAAATTCTACCACAAGGATCTTCTTGAGTCAGAGTGAGAATAAATGATGGGCGTGTTACCTTGTCCAGGTGTACACAGTGGGCCCTGGGGATGGATGGGGATGGGCTACTTCCTGAAGCCCATGGCTTCCTAATTTCACTAGCATTTCTCAGGTCACTTCCTATCTTTACAACTGTTCATTTTCTGGAGAGATACAAGGCTCTGATAGCAACTCAATATGGCCTCACGGGAAACAAAAGGCAAATTAGCTTGGCTTTAGCTGAGGTGCCTGCACCGTGTCTGGATTCCTGGGAAGTGTGGAAACAGTTATTCTTTGTCTTACCCAGGGTAGACACAGCCTCTATCCCACAGGCCTGTTGCATTTTGAAGTTTGGGACCTCAGAAAGTCACATGCTTATCAAGCCTAGAATGAACCTGTCAGGGTTTACATGGCCCCTGGAACCAGCATAGGCTTCAGACTCAGGTTAATAAAGTTCCAGTCCTCCCTGTCCTAGTCAGTTTTATCTGTCAACTTGATCCAGCCTAAAGTCACTTGAGAAGCATTTCCCAGATCATATTGACCTGTATTCATGCACATGTGGGGAATATCATGATTCCTAATGTAGAAGGGCCCAGCCCACTCTGGGTTGGGTGATCCTGGGCTGTATAAGAAAGCTAGCCAAACATAAGTCTTTGAGTCACCAAGCAATGCTCCTCTGTGGTTTCTGCTTCAAGTTCCTTCCATGGCTTTCCTTGATGGTAGACTGAAACTATAAGCTGAAATAAAAATTTCCTCCCCTAAGTTGCTTTTGGTCATGGTATTTGTCACAGCAATGGAATTAAACTGGAATGCTGGGGAAAGTGGAGGTGTTTCCAGCTGCCTATAGGAAGTTTGCATGGTTCAACAAGCTAATTGGCATGTAAGTGGAACCCCTAGAGAATGGCGACTGAGCCTGGCAGTGACTACCACATGAGTTCCAGATCTCCCTTACTGTGGGAGGTCTCCATTATGTCCGGATGTTTTGGGAGAAATAATCTGTAGAGACAGTTTGTCCATGCACACACAGCTGACAGGTAAGCCATCTTCATATGGTCTCTATTGAGCAACTGAGTGTCCACAGGTGAGTTGTCCAGCTTCATCTGCCCTCCACCATCACCCCTTCATCTCAGAGACACCCAAAGCTCATTGGAGGGATCAGGGTCCTTTTAACAGAGCACTAAAAGTCTGCTAAGTCTCAGGGACTGTTAAAGGTTTTATTCCACCATGTGTCTCTGAGGGTTTTTTCATCCTGAGAAACTACTTACTATGAAGCAAAGACCGGAATACCTCCTGGGGTTTTGCAGCTCAACAGCAAGGTGGAAAGACCCCAGCAAGACTGGCCTAGGAAAAATAAATGTCAGCCTCCCTGGGGTGTTTAGATGTGAGAGAGATGACTATGTTACTTCCTCCAGAGTTCAGAGTTATTCTGAAAGAAATCTAGAATACCAATCTGAGTTCATGCAGTGCTCAGGTGTGAGTTAAGTAAGTCTGTGTGAGGGAGGGTGCAGAGTCAAATCCTTGATTTTAAAAATTTTATTTGTGTGCAGGCGTGGGGGCTGGGGCACACATATAAGCCAGAGAATGACTTTGTGGGTCATGTTCTCTCCATCCACCTTTTTGTAGGTTCTGGGAGAGCTCAGGTCACCAGGCTTCTCAACAAGTGTTTTTCATGCTGAGCCATCTCATTAGTCCTTATTTTCTAGCATTTAAGTGCTAGAAATGATGGCAAATCTCAGAAACTTCCATGATCTACACCGCCAGCATGCTTTCTTTTCTTTGGTCTTCCAAGGATGTGGGGAGGGAGTAAGGGTGGAGAGAGTGAAAGCAATCTAGGGCATCTGGGCAAAGAACTTTCTGGAAATCTGGGATGGCCATGTAAAAGAAGAATAACCTTTTTTTTTTTTTTGTACTTCCTCTCTCCTGCCTAGATTCTTTTGTTGGAGGAGTGATTGGCCTCATTTTTGCCTATATTTGCTACAGACAGCATTATCCTCCTCTGGCCAACACAGCGTGCCACAAACCATATGTCAGTCTCCGAGTGCCCACCTCACTGAAGAAGGAAGAGAGGCCTACACCCGACAGTGCACCCAGCTTGCCTCTGGAGGGGATCACTGAGGGCCCCGTATGACTGGTGTCTGGGGGGAGCATGGACGCTGAGCCCCTGGCTCCTTCTTCTACCCTGATGTCATAACACAGTGGGAAGGATTTTCTGTAATGTGATTCTCATCAGTTACTCTGAAGTCCCCTCAACTTCTGTTCTGTGGATGATATTCTTACCTACTCGCCATTTCTTCTTTCA
This sequence comes from Lophiomys imhausi, assembly GCA_907164525.1. Classification (NCBI taxonomy): domain Eukaryota; kingdom Metazoa; phylum Chordata; class Mammalia; order Rodentia; family Muridae; genus Lophiomys; species Lophiomys imhausi. Next base: position 10,156,719 of record CAJQZJ010004755.1, on the reverse strand, counting down.
ACACTTTCAGTTTGTAAGGTTGGGATACCAGGATCAGTCTCTGAGAGACTCACGCACAAGGAAGGAGGATGCAAGGGTGGGGTGGGCATGGTTGCTCATCCGGTGATTACATGAGGTGTTTGCTGTAGCACCCACCCTCCTCTTTGTTCATGTTGTCAAATATAATAAAGTCTCCCACCCAGAAGACTTGATGTTGGCCATCAGTGCAGCAAAAGTTATTAGGCGCCATGATGGGTTTCACAATGAGGTTCAAAACAGTCTCTGTCCCTGGATCATTCTAGACTTGGAAGCAAGGGGCTGCCTGTGTGGGCTGGCCCTCACAGGTCCTGGGTGCAGGATTCTTGCCACCTTTCGGCTGAGGTTGGGGAGCCAGTTCTGAATGTAATTCTAGCCTTGCAAAGAATTCACAGAGGATGCAGTGAAGTGTCTCGCAGGTAAGCAAGTCATCTCTGTGGCTCCCTTTGGGGGATTGGCTAGGGAATCGGAGATAAGAACTGACGATGATGAGGTGTCCTACTCCTGTGGGATGAGGTGTCCTACCCCTCTGGGAGTTGGATGTTGCACATCTCTGTTCTAAGGGGTCTTTGATGATGGCATGGTCTGGTTGCAGGCCAGGAAGTAGCATCAGCATAGCAGACTATGGGAGAAGCAGGGAAAGAAAAAGAGCTACTATCTCTTCTGGGCTCATCATGTTGTCAAATGCAGCCAGTTAACTCTTTGAAGCTGAGTACAGCTTCCAGCCAGCTTGTTCTTTTCAAAGCTGGGAGCATTCCCTGCCCTCCCCTCTGGTTCTCCAGATTTCTGGGCCTGGTTGCTGTGCAAGGTGATGCGTCTTTGATGTCTAAAGAATGTCATACTCTGGCAGCTAATGTAACAGACTGCACTTTCAGATACTCATGGGACTGTCTAAATCATTGGCTGGGCAGCGCTGGGATCAGCAGTCCAGGTACAGCCATCAACATAACATTTTTGTTACAAGCTTCACCTGGAGCTCATGCTCCACCTGTTCACAGGCCCCCAGTGAGGTCCTCTCTCTCCAGCTGTTCTTCCCTCCAGCTGTGGTCCTCCACAGCTGTGGTTTTGGCACAGAGCCACATAATTGCTCAATGGTGGGGTGAGACAGGGAAAGGCCTAAATGAGTTTCCAATCCAGTTCAAAGTTTAGATTACAAAAAAAGAAAAAAAATTATAGCAGCTACATTCACAAGCAACCTTGAAAGTGAACATGGGGGCCAGTGAGATAGCTCAGTGGGTAAAGATGCTCAGTGTCAAGTCTGGCAACCTGAGTTTGTCCCCCAGGTCCAAGGAGAGAACCATTTCACACAAGGTACCCTCTGTTCAACACTCATGCTCCATGGAATTTGCACACATGCGCATGCGTGCACGCGCACACACAACACAACACGTGCATTGCACACACAAATGAATAATGTATTAGTGTTTTAAGAGGAAAATGAATATGAGACACTTAATAAAAGCATGATAGTCCACAAAATGCAATTTTAAATCAAGAGGTAAAATTCATGTGACACTTAAAAATTAATATCTGGATTGAAATGTAAAATTCTAGCATTTTCAAAACCAAAGGCAAGAATAAAGGTACAAGAAAAAGTGCTACTGTTCGAAAACTGAGTTCTTGAACATATTTGGTTCTAGCTTTAATCTGCTTCTGCAATAGCAGTCAGAAGGAAAGAGAATTATACTTCAGTGGATGCCAACTTAAAATTCTGGACCATGAGGTGTCCATTTATATAAATACTTAACATTTAAAGATAAATGGCCAGAAGGGCTCCGTAAAGCAACAACAGAATATTGTTAATGCCGATAATTAAACCAAAAGCCCTAAAATAGGTCGTGTAAAAGCTTTGATTAGAATGTAATTAAAATTGCAAAGGACGTACTAGCATGAAGCACACCACCGGATCCTTAGGAGCAGCAATTAATGACCTAAGCAAGCTCACAAAAGGCAGGCATTTTTGTATATCCATATGTTTAATTTAACACTCTATTAATGTGAAGGAACTGTAACATCATGAGGCACAAATAAGGTGGCTTGGAGAGGGACACTTGTGCCTCATGCTCTGCTCTGTTCTGAATATGAGGGGTGACTAGGCTAGCTCAGTCTGGCCAAAGTGGTTCAGGTGGTGAGTCAAGGCTCACCCTGGAAGCTGTGAACCATAACATAAGACTTCCTCCTCCACTAGGTCACCTTCTCTGAGCGCGCATTAGAGGCTGTCACAGAATAGGCATTGTGAGAGACCAGGAAAGGAACAGAGTGGACAAGGTGGCCGTGGGAAGTGGAACACCAGCAAGTACACGCCTGGGGAGAAGTGGTGCTTAGACGATATAACTCCAGGTTGACTTTGCTAGACATGAAGTCAAGCCTGGTGCAGCCAGATCTGCTGAGGATTGCAAGAAGTCAAAGTCTGGCCCAGGTCAAGCAGCCTTGGTTGTGGATGTTGGAACAGAGTTGGGCTGTCTTAACATAGGCGGCATCCTAGTGAAGATGGGCACACTCCCCTAATTACAGGATCCCTCAGTCTTCTTATTTCATTGCTTGCCTCTCTTGGGAGGTTGTTCTGTATGTGCTTCAGACATGTGAAACATCCAGAGCCTGCCAATACAAGCAACAACTGAAAAAAAAAAAGGTGTCCCAGAGACAATAAGAGAGGAAGTGAGGTTGGACTCTATTGGCTGCTTCTGTCCACCACAGCCTCACTTCGTGCTATGCTCTGCAAAGTTCACCAAACATATACAGTCCATGTGGTGGACACCCTGTGCTTCGTCCACATACACCCAGCTCCCTTCAGCAGACGCCCATCCTCCCGGAAGGAAGGAGGCTTGGTAACTCAAAGAAACAGCACAGGACTTCCCAGGGCCATCAGAGTTGACTCCCCAGTGTGGGGGTGGGGAGCTGCCCTTGAAGACTTCTGAGCTGAAGAGAAAATGACCACAACAGCAGCCGCTACTCTCTGACACCTCCTCTGTTGTTCAGGCTACCTCAAGGACCTCCCAGAGTTGCCTGTCATACCCATATGTGCATGGGAAGAAAAGTGCTACTGTTATCTCCAGTATAACAGCAGAGGGAAAGGGGGCACAGGAATGTTCAGGAACTTGACTATGCATGCACAGGCCTGGAGTTGAGGACACAGATTTGAATCCTACAGTCTCTCCTCAGAAACCACACATTTAACTGCTACACAGAGTTCTCACCTAACTTGTTCATCCTACTTCTGTTTTGTTCATTTCTGTTGCTGTGTCAAAACACCATGATCAAAGCAACCTATTTTTAAAAAGTGTTTAATTTGTGGACTTAGATTTTCAGTGTGTGCATTCATGACTATATTGGTGGAGAACATGGTAGGAGGCAGGCAGGCATGGCACTGGAGCAGTAGCTGGTAGCTAATATCCTTATCTACAAGTTTGAGGCAGAGAGAGAGAGCAAATTGAGAATGGCATGGACTTTTGAGACTTCAAAGCCCACCCCCTCCTCCAGTGACACTCCTCCTCCAACAAGGCCACACCTCCTAAACCTTCCCAAACAGTTCCACCAACTGGGGCTCAAGCATTCAAATATATGAGCCTATTGAGGCCATTTTCATTCAAAACCACCACAGCTTCCTACCTGCGATCATTCATTTCCCAGGGACTTCTGAAGCTGAAAGCATACATGTTATCAGAACCCCTGTGTCTGCACACAGAACCCCGTGAGAGCAGAAACAGAAAGTTGGCATTTTCCTTCCAAAGATATGGTCTCCATCTCTACTCTGCTGTGGTTTCCTCTTCAGTTCTCCTATCCTAGAGGATATGTGTAAATTTTTTATTTTAAATTTTTGAAAATTTCATGCAGTTTTTATATCATTTCCACCTCTCCCTTTTCCTCCATTTCCCCCTTCTACTTTTCCCATTCCTCTTCTCAAATTTGTGTCCTCTTCTATAATTATTGTTGTTTTACACACACACACACACACACACACACACACACACACACACACACCCCACAATAGCAAACACCTACAACCCAGGAACATTTTCCAGAAGGGCCAAGTAAAGAAGCGGCTATCTAGATTTTAAGCAACACCAGAAGGATGGTGAGAGACCAAATTCAGCACATGAAGTTCCTGCAAAGATATGTCAGGAGATTAAGGGTGGCTACAGATCCAAAATACATTTCGTTGAGTGATTGACTGCCTGGAATGGGTCTGCAAGTGAAGTTGTCCTTCCTCCAAGGCAGTGTTTGTCACCCTTCCTAATGCTGCAACCCTTTAAAATGGTTCCTCACCTTCTGGTGACCTCCATCGACAAGATTGTTTTCACTGCCTCTTCATAACTGTAACTTTGCTACTGTTGTGAATGGTAATGTAAATATCTGTGTTTTCTGATAGTTTTGGGTGACCCTGTGAAAGGGTCATTTGCATTCCAAAGGGGTTGAGAACCACTGGTTGAGAATTGCTATTCTAAGGTGACTGCTTTAACTCATAATCAGCTAAGTTTGCAGCTAGAAAACAGAACATGAAATGCAGTATTTGACACAGCTGCTTTCTTCCCATTTCCAGCTTCATTTGTTTGCTTTGTATATTTTCCCCATACTCTGTATATTCCTGTAGGTCTGTGATTTGTACGCTCACTTATCACTTTCTATAAGTGTCTATCCCTCTCTCAGTATCTCTGTGGGTGGGTCTCTGTCTTCGAGTTTGGCAGGCTGCTCTGGAACTTCATCAGCCTCCCTGACACTGAACACCTAGCTCTTTTGTGGAACAAAGAGCCCTTGGGAGAGAGAAACATCTCTTGAAGTATGTGGATGCAATCTCATTATCCAGGGACAGAAGGGAGGAACTTCTCGACTTTGTCATTTCAATAAGAAAGACCTTTGAAATCTTTATAACTATTTTTTACACTCATGCCTTTTATTCCTTAGATAGCTCAAAGATGGAAAAATAATTATAAACAAAATAATTATGAACACTCATTAGTGGATCCATGGATGGTAGGAGAATTTATTGACATTTTGGTTGGGTTTCACTTGCTGCTGAAGGAGGATCAGAGTTCTGTCAGGGGAAGTTTCGCTGTCTCACTCTCCAGGCCTGCCATGCCAGGTCCTTCGATGCTTAGCCCTAGCTGGGCAGGGATGTGGAGGGATGCTGCTGAATCTCTTAGTTTCCTTTCCTGTAGCTGTGATAAATACCCTGACAGACACAACCTAAGAGAGAAAGGATTTATTTGGCTCCCACAATTCCAGATTCCATCACTGTGTGAGGAACTCAGGGCAGCCAAAATGTGAAGCACCAAGCACTGAGACACATTACATCCACAGTCAAGAGCAGAGAGCAATGAATTAATGCATGTGCCTCTATCCACTCTTACACAGTTTAGAATTCTCAGCCTAGGGAACAGTGCCACCCTCAGTGGGTGTATCCTCTCACCTGAATTAACATAATCAACATCATTCCCTATACAGGTCAACACAACCTAGACCCTAGACCGTTTCTCATTGAGATCCTCTGCCTCCGATGATTCTAGATTATGTCAAATTGGCAACTGATAGCAGCCATCACACTAGGTATGCTGGAGAAGCAGAGGCAGAAGCCCCCAGTTTCATGATCGGCTCTGGTTTGAACATTGAGGGACATTAGTGACAGGAGCAGCTGCTGTACTCTGGGTTGTATCAAGTTGAAAATTAAAGCCAGCCATCACTAGTAGAGAGTAAAATACCAAAGAATGAAAGCACTGGGTTTTCCAAACGTTTTTCTCCAGATAAGTCCTTCATTGAAGTTGCAAAGTCCCAAGTCAATGAACCTGAATTTCTTAACAGGCCAGTGGAATTTCGGTGGGGACTACAGGTCAAAGTTCACTGGATTTAAAGAAAATTTAATTAACAATTTAGCAGTTTAACATTTAAAGAGAAGGATCTGGAGTCCACAGAAGGCCAGCCAATAACCCAAGCCTTATGATGTAGAGAAGAAAAGGCTGGATTTGAGTTAAGTATTCACAGTATTTTTGTCACAATTCATAAAACTCTTGTGTTGATTACTTTTCTCAGCAAAATGATAAAACACCTGACAGAGGTGACACACAGGCAGAAGCATGGTTTGGACTCACACATTGAAGTCCATCAGGGTGTGGAGGTCATGGAGGCAGGAGAGTAAAGCAGTGGGTCACATCTCATCAACAGTCAGGACACAGACAGAGATGAATGGTGGCACTCCACTCACTTACTTCTTGTCCACAACCTTTTCCCAGGGACAGCACAGCTTACCCACACTCAGGATGGTCTTCTCTTTTCAGTTAACTCTTTCTAGGCACAACCTCGATGACCCACCCCTTAGGTGGACTTCCATGGTATGGAAGCTTACTGTGAAGATGAGCTCCGGCAGTCCTCAAGTAGAGACTGCAATTCATCTCAAGAAGTGGGAAGTAAATAAAATGGAAGAAGAGTGGATACGTTCCTGAAATAAAGATGCTGGCTCGGGGGCTAGGTGTGGTTTGGTGGGTAAACTACTTGCTGCAAAACATGAAGACCTGGGCTCATATCCCAAGTACCCACATAAAAGCCAGGTGCAAGGGCATACATATGTAACCCCAGCACAGGGAAGCAGGCAGGCAGCAGGTCAGGCTGAAACAGCAAGCCATAGGTTCAGATGGGAAATTTTATATCAAGATTAAGGTGTAGAAGGATTGAGGAAGACACCAGACTTTAACTTCTGAGCCACCCAGGGACATGCCAGATTGTTTATACTCACCCACACCCATACACTGTGTAAATTTTTTAAAATGGCTCATTTGGGGCTGGGCGTGGTGGCAGACACCTTTCATTCCAGCACTTGGGAGGCAGAAGCAGGCAGATCTCTGTGAGTTTGAGGCCAGCCTGATCTACAGAGTGAGTTCCAGGACAGCCAGGGCTACACAGAGAAACCCTGTCTTAAAACACACACACACACAGGCTCTCCTGAGTCTAGAAAGAATTCAAGGGAGGCTGACATCCTAACAGAGTCTTTCACTTGCATAAGCACATTCATAAACCCTTTGCTGCCTTTTGCTCCAAGATCTGGGCAAAATGAGAAGCAATGACGTCACATGGGCCTGGAGTCCAAGACTAAGCTGTATACAACAGTTGGAGGAAAGAGTGGAAACTCCTCTCAGCACCAACAGGTCTTAGGGCTCACCGTCAGGACTTCCAGTGCCTTTGAGGTAGCACTAGGTAGTGGATGCAAGATGTCTATGTCACACTGGGAATGTGTCATCTACCTATCAAACTCACAGGACGACTGCAGGATTCATAGGGGACAGTAAGTTTGAAAGATTGGGGATATGAACTCTTATTCTGATGGGAAGAGTTCATGCCATGTTATTTCTTATTTCACTTATTTAGTGTTGGGGGGTTTCTACCACATGTATGTTGAAGTCAGAGGGGTCTGTTTTCTCCTTCCACCATGTGAGTCCCAGGGATCCATCTCAGGTCATCAGGACTAGTAAAACGTTCCATATGTGCTTTGGGAAACTGTTTAACCTTTGAATCTGGCTGTGAGGAGAAAAATCTCTTTTATAATTTCTCCACAATTATAATTTTATAATTGTGGAAGGGCTCTCTCTCCTCTTCAGGCAAGCATGTGGCCAGATTTAGGCCCGTAACATACCTGTAATATCCTTGGATGAGGGGAGAGCCTGGCATTTCCCTCAGGGACAGTAGGAAAGATGAGGTCAGGATGTCTTGTACCATGTGATGCTGGCAGCAACTGGAGCCAGCAGGGGGACAAGGGCAAGATTCCATCCTCCAGGGAAGCCAATGGGGTTGTTTCCTTGCTGTCTTCAGGCTTAATGGTCTTTTCAGGACTGTACAAGCCCCATGATGAGAAAAGTTCCCTATCTGGGAGTTTGTATGTGCCTAAGCCTGTGTGGTGCATAAGGTGAGGTGGAGACCGGCTTCTCCCTCAAGTAGGTTCGTGCCTTGCCAGCCACCATGTGGTGACTTAGGAGGTCGTACTTCAGGGCCATGTGTATAACCCAGTTCTTGGTTACCTCCTATTATGGGAGGTGAGTGCTTGTTTGTGTGAAAGGACAGCCCATTGGGGGCCAGTCAGATCCCATAGCCACAGAACTGTGGGAACATTAGTCATCTACACAGCCATTTGCCATCCATTTAGAAGTTATTCATTCCCTTTTAAACTTCCTAATCTGTGTATTTCTCCTGAGACTAACCTGCCTCAGAAAAATCCCATCAAATCTTTTTCCGTGGGGACTACTGCCACTTGGGTATCTCTTCAAGGCTTCAGATGCAATCTCCTGCAGAGAAATCAAGCCTTTGCTGGCTGTTCTCCCCTACTTGGGGTTATCATCATCACCTGGTCTGGAGGTCCAGCCTAGTCTCCTCATCTTCTACTCTAGGCCTGGGTCTCACAGTCCCCTTGTCTACTGGAAGCGGACCCAGAAGTCCTGTTGGGGGTGTGTGTTCCTGGTTCTAGGGACGTTTGTTGTGCTGAGAGGCCTGGGAGCAGGAGCCCCTCTCAACCATGGGGCAATGGTGAAGGAGATCTCACTGGGGCCTCCAGAAATGTTGCAGGAATCTCTCTGAAGTAAACACTCCCACACTGTTGAGAATAGAAGAGAGAAGGTGTCAATGGGGGACTGGAGCCTTTGGTGACATCTCCTTTCTTCCACGCCCATTCATGCCAGAGTACTTATTTCAGGCATTTGAGAAGTGAGTAGCATTTGGCCTGGTCTTTTCCACTTGACACTGGTCATCAGATTCCTCTGATTTGTGAACACAGTTCTCATCCTTCTGTCATTTGAGATTATCATACAATGAGGTGTTACCTCGTGAGAACTCCTCAGAGGGAGAATTGCTGTGAGCCTGTCAGACTAACTCAGAGACTCCAGCAGGAAGACACTGCCACACTATGGCCTCTTCAGTGAATCCACTATTTAAAACGCTTCCATTTGATCCTTATGGCTTTCACAATGGTCTCTCCTAGTTGTTCAACATTAAGGACATGGGGAGAAGCATCATCAGAATCAATGAATTTGGAAATGGTGACCTTTGACACTACTAATGGAACCTGCAACTTGAAATGCCATCAACTTTTCAAGTTCACACTGGAAGCTGTAACAGTGGCTTCACTGTCTATAGCACGTGAAGAAAACACAAAAATTTACAAGCTGTCAAAAAAAATTAAAGGCAGAGTTGAGATGAGTCAGTGGGTAAGAGTGCTTGCTGATCTTTCATCAGAGTCCACTTCCCAGCACCCATGGCTCACACCCTTCTGTAATTCCACATCCAGGGTATCCCACGTCCTCTTCTGGACTTTGTGGATACCTGTACTCACACATATACAAGCCCACCCAGACACACACACACACACACACACACACACACACACACACACACACACAATTTAAAAATAAATAAAAACCATAACAACAATCACTGTATGTGATTAGGCATTATGGGCTCTCAAGACACCTGACTAACAATGAGGACAAACTCATCTATGTTTATTCTTGATAATCTTGTGCTTTCTCAACAATGGCCATCGTGACAATGACAGCTGGCAGGAACAGAGAGTCCTCTGACTTTGAGGATTCATCTGGAAAGGTGACTAAGCAACCATTTAGTGCTAGATTTGCAAGCCCTCAGCCCTCCATAGCCCTCCTTCGCTCTCTCGGTTGGTTGCTCTAAGGTGACTATGATCCTGCTTGCTGTCTGCACCCTTTTTACCTTGATAAAAATTCAGCTTTTCTTGGGGGAAATTAATCATCCCCCCACCCCCCCATCCGCTGTCCAGACAGTAACTGCAGACCTGACCTCACCTCAACCTCATGACCTAGCCAGGCCAATCCATCAGGAGAGCTCATCCCTTTGACCTCAGTGATTGGATAAGGGATGACCATGTGGCCTTCAGGTAACCAATCAGAGTTACTAAGACTAAATCCCATAGGCTAGACTAGGAACCCAGAAAAGCTGCAGCCCTCTTTACTAGCAGAAAAGATTTATCAGCTGTGCGTGAGGTCGGCTGCGAGGAAGTCAGCGCTGAAGCACTGGAGGAAGGAACAGATGGCCTCATTTGGGTTCTGGGCCAGCTGTGCCAACGGCCAGTCATGACCTTGGCTTCTCAGTTGTTTGAACTGAAGCAATTCTTTGTTTTCCTTGGTCAATTTTAGTTAGATCTTTCACCCCACGGGGCTGAGCAGAGCAGGCACTTCTTTTAGCTTTGAATCCTTGAGGCAGAAGTGTGTTCACGTTCCCCCTGCTTACTGCTCTCCTCTCCCGGAACCTACCCTCACTGTTCACTCCGCCAGCTCCACACTTCCCGGTCTTTTTGTTTCCTATGTCAGTCTTCAGCCCTCAAGCTAACAGTGGCACTCATTGCATCCCCGCTCGCTTGCTCCTTTGTAGAACCTGTGGAGCGGGGGACTTGGTGGCATCCAGCTCTCTCCCTCATTAGCACACTGCTTTTCAGTCTCGGTTGATGCAGGCTGAATGCTAAGCGCTGCTGTGTCCTGGTTTGCATTCTGGAGCCTGCCTTGATCAGGGAAGGAATCTGCCGGCTCACAGCTGGGCTGCAATGGCAGTTTCCTCTGATGGCTCAGAGCTGTGATGTTACCCTGTCATTGATGCTCATTATGTTATTTTGGAATGTATAGGAACATGGAAGTTCAATTTCCCCAAGTATCTGTTTTATAAATAAATAAACAAACAAACAAATAAACGAACGTATATTTAAACTCATTTTTCCTCTGATGGAATCTGTGGGGGGGAAATGTGAAGAACTACCAGAAGGCCGGTTAATACACCATCACACAAGCAATGGTGACACACTTTAAATCCCATTTGTAAATTATTTTTGTACAGAGTTTCTCAGGAAGACGTGAAGCAGCTGTCTCCTGTGCTGGGTAACTTTTATCAATCGGACACAGACTACAGTCACCTGGGAAGAGGAAACCTCGGCTGAAGAACTGCCCCATCATATGGTCCTGTGGCAAAGTCTGTTGGGCATTTTCTTAGTTGCTAGCTGATGTGGGATGGCCCAGTCCACCGTTGGTGGTACCATTCCCTAGGCAATTGGGCCTGGGCTGTGTAAGAAAGGTAGTTGAGTAAACCGGGAAAACAAGACAGAAAGCAGAATCTCTCCATGGTTTACACTTCAAGCTTGTGCCTTGGCTTCCCTCAATGATGGACATATAACAAATAAATTAAGCCCTTTCCTCCCAAAGTTGGTTTTGGTCATAGTGTTTACCACAGCAAGAGAAAGCAGACTAGAAGTGAAGAGCATACCCTGCTGTTGGTGGACAGGAAGACGTTTGGATCCCAACATCTGATGATGAAAAATGAGTAACCCAACTTTCCCTGGCTGAAGCCTCTGGACTTTGTGTGCCTCCCTGCAGAGGTGACATGATGTCTGCCCATTACACAATGTGGGGGGCCTGGGACCCTGGCCAGAGAGTGTCACGACAATCGAGTGCTTTTCCTTTCATCGGTTACTTTAAATGGGCATGTTTGTCATCTGAGTGCCACCATCAAGCAGCTGTCTTGAGTCTCGGCTCCATTTTGTACACAGAAGAAGCAGTTGCCCTGTGAAATGGAACATTAAGGTGCAACTAGTTGATTTTGACACTCTGAGAACATAAATGATGTACAGTACACGCTTCACCTGGCTCTGGAGATAAATAGGACCTATTTTATGAAGCAAAAATAAACCCTTGCTAGGAGCATATTCCATCCAAGAACTTCCAAAGGCACCTAAGGGACTCATAAAGGCACATGCTCAGGTTCTTGAACAATGTTTCCAAATTGTATATGTTTTGAGTTTAAGGAAGGAAGAAAGGTGGTACAGAAGGAAGGAGTGGGATGCTGCTGGAGGGATGGGTAGGGAGGGAAGGGAAGGAGGGAAGAAGGAAAAAAGCAAAAAAGGGAATAAAAAGCTAGCTGATCAGAATCTTGTGTTAGCATCACAGTCCTGGTTAGTGGTTAGGCTTGGAGCAATGCTTGCAGGGACTGGAGCAGGGTGTGACTTGTGGAATGCCACTTTGTAGAAACCCCCACCGACTTGTTTCTTACACAGTGAAAGGAAAAAAGAACCAAGAAGTGGTAAAGAAAGACAGTTTCATTTTTCAGCTTTCATCTCAGAGCAGTGGGCTTCCCAGTGAGGTAGGACGTTCCTGCCTGGAGCCATGGCGGCAGAGACCAAACACACAGAGGGCAGGCTGACAGAGGAAGTCAGGCATCTGGGGAAATGTTAAGCTTGTTAAAGAACTGGATTCTGTGCTTCTCATTGACTCCAGGAGCCAATGGTGGCTGTCTAAAGAAGCTTAAGCTACTTGGAAAACAAATGGAGTCTCAGATTTAGGCAAAGTTCAGAGGAGACAGGAGCAGCGTCAGCTCCAGCAAAACATGTGCCTGGATACTGCTTTGCACTCATGAGGAGGCCATTGCTTCCCTCCATAAACCCCAGGGAAGAAGAGTGGGTAGAATCAAGTCTCTGCCTTTCCCCTCACCATCTAGCAAATAACTCCAGCTCCCTTCTAATTAGCACCTACATGTAGCCCTGCTGCTGGCTCTGGATAACAGTCTGGGATGGTGGAAAAGTCACAGGGTCTCAGATAGTACAGGGTCATTGTGGGCCAGGGCACTGCCACCCACATAGTGACACGAGTAAGAAGAGGTCTGAAGGGGATAAGTAAACTCTGGATACACAGCATAATAACATCCATGACTTTTGTTTGGTCCTGCAACTAGGTGCCAACAAAGTCAGAGTAACCCAGACCCCTTGTCATTTTGGCATACAGTGCTATATACATAATGAGCAATGTATACTTGTGTGTTGGGGGCAGATTGTGTGTGTGTGTGTGTGTGTGTGTGTGTGTGTGTGTGTGTGTGGTGTGTATGCACATGCACACACTTTGGAAGCAAGGATCTGTGTGTTTCAAATAAAAACTCAAACTTGAATTGGACTTTTAAAAATAAAAGTTAGCCAGTATATGTCCCCAGTCTACCACTTAGAGGTTCCAATGGAGTCTCACATCTTCGATTCTCCTGGCCAGTCCATTCTCCAGCCTGTGACCAGGGCCTTCTGCAGGCTCTGCTAGGCTGTTTACTATGAGTGGAATTCATAGCTATTAAATGAATGTCGGGATACTTTTTAATGTGCTCACCAAAGAAAAGGAAACAATTTGTCACAATCTCCCATGGATCACAGAGAAAACCAGAGCACCATTCAAATGAAACTCACTGTGTCCTACTTGTCTTCTGGGAGGTTGTCCATGTTTACTATGTAGCTTTCTTTCTTTTGCTTTGTAATTGCTATAGGTAAATGGGGGAGGGCAGCTTGGGGACACATGGACAAAACCTACAGGGACTGAAGAGGAAATGGGCAAATGACCTCTCTGGAAGGAATCCATCTGGTATGTATTATTCTCATGTGTCATGGTGAGCTAGACACCTCATCTCATCCAAGCGAGCCCAGTCTCTTGGCTCTTTCAAGGCAGCATCTGTCAGCAGGCATCCGAGGAGCTTTGGAAAATGTTTAGTTAATTAGATGTCAAGAACATCAGCTGGGAATAAACAGAGTAACTTCATATTGAGACAGGCTGACAGAACTAAAATCGATTGCTAATTAAAAGAAGGAGGATTGGATAAGGAACAAAAATAAATCCGGGATGCAGAATCTCCATCTTTGTTTCTCCTCTCCTTTCCCCTCTGGTTATAGGGCACTAGATTTTACATCTTGACTTAATGCTTACTTACTTCACATTGTATCCTAGACCCTGAAAATGATACTTCATTTAACATCTAGATTTTGACATCTTTCTTTGACCAGAATTGGATTTAGGCTGGTAGTTAAGTTATTACATGATCAAATTCATTCTTTTGGCTTGCTCTTAATCTCTGTCTAGGAGTCCTAAAGTAGCCTGTATTCTAGGGTTTAATCTCATGACAATATTAGGACCTTCATAAAGTCTTTACTATATGCTCTAGGTATTTAACATAGTCTCTCCCCTCTGGCTGGTTAAAAGTGAACATCCACCAGCCAGGCGTGAGCTCTCAGGAGTGTACCTCACAGCTCTAGGAAGCAGCTCTCTCCTGATCCTGGTGTTTCACTCCAAAACTACACAGCCTAGAGCCTGAGCCTCTATGGGGCATTGAGTTCCAGAACACTTCCTTTGCATAGCTCCTCCCTCTCTAGCACTCTACCCTGCAAAGCTATCTCAGATTCCATAAACCCCAGTCTTTCTCCTCAGCTTGTCAAGACTGCTCTGTTTGTTAGGAACACCTGTCTTTGCACTGAGGCCTGACAAGTGCTTCTAGGAAGAACTCTAGGTTAGTATTAGCTTTGATTGCCAAGATCCATACATTACTAAGCAGTTAGAGTGCTGGAGAGGTATACCTTTTGGATGGGGTAAGAAGGGGAAAAGGAGAAAGCCATCAAAAAGCACATGAATTCTATTTATTTTCTTCCTGGTCTACAGGAAATGTGAGCTTGCAGCTTCCTGCCATAACAAACCAGACCTGGTTCCCTGCCCACTATGCTTTTCCTACCTTGATAGACTCTTGTATCCCGTGAACTGTGAACCAAAACAAACTTTTCTTCCTTTAAATGGCTTCTGTCATACATTGCTTCTTAGTAATTAATATGGTGGTCTTGTCATGTGGCTGAACTCATTATTTCTTCTCTTGAGAATGATGGTCATGCACCATCTGTAAACTGTAGTTTGTAGTGGGCAAATGTGTCTGACACTGGTTACCTGGTTGTGGACAGAAATGGAAGTTCTTAGTGCCTCTTTTTCTGCATGTATGTGTGTGTCACACTGTTGTTGATGCCGTTGTGTTACCGAGAAATGGGTAGTTAAATAGAAAACATGATTTGGATATTGCAGTGGAGTAGAGATTGCAACTAGATGGGGAGACTTAGAAGTAAGTCTACCATGAGGGAGAACAGTAAATATTCTAAGACTGGGTATATCTTCATCTTCCCCATATAGAACCCTACCCAATATCAAGGCAGATCCATCTGGTCCTTGGTACTGATGGGTTACAAAAATGCTAAAAAGAAGACTTTATTTGGTTTCACAATTCAAGGTGACTTATACCATCAAACCCGAGAAGGGAAGAGATCACATTACATCTACAAATTGATTTGTATGAGTGTGTGTTCTCTGTGTGTGTGTGTGTGTGTGTGTGTGTACATGTGTGTACAGGAGTGCATGTATGAGAGTGTACAAAAGTGTAGAGGCCAGAGATCAACCTTGACTGTTGTTCCTCAGGACACAATCCACCTTGGTTTTTTCAACAGGCCCTCTTACTTGTTTTTAACTGGACCGTGTCAAATCAGCTAGCTCCTCAAGCTTCTGTGGCAAGCATTTCACTGGCTGAGCTATCTCCCCAGCCCCAGCTGTTAACTTTATTTAAAGTTATTTATGGCCTGACTATGTTTTCCCCTGGGTTTTTAGCCTGGGAAGTTGCATAACGGTGCCTCCATACAAGAAGAAAGGTCAGTTAGAGTGATTGGCAGGGTTTGGGGAGTATGAGTCAAACTGTATAGTGAGTAACTGTCTGTAGCCAGCAGTTGCCCTCAATCCCAACTTAATAGCTTTCCTTAACTCTATTGTTTCCTCAACTTCCTGCCAGAAAAGCCCTACCTGTCTATCCCCCTTGGTCCATCCACCTAGTCAGCAAGTCTGCTCTGGCTTCTATAGGTTTATTTGTCCTGTGTGACAGGCTTCTTTGGTCCATGGTCTCTGACCAGCATGCATTTCACTCCTGGAGCTGCTTCTTAATCAAATATGTGGGTCCCTGGAGTGTCAACGAGTATCTTGCACAGGCTGGAGGAGGAACCTAAAAGCTCTTGGATGTAGTGTAAGAAGTTTGTTCAAAAGACGAAAACCAGTCTGAAGGTAGACTGCAAAGTAACAAGAGGAACACATTCTAGCTACAACCAAATGGAATCAAGTGGTGACTATTAGCTGCTGAAGCTGTAAATGCTGAAATTTGGTCTTTTTAAGAAAGATACAATTCTATATCCTTAGCTAGAGATGCTTCAGCAGTTAGAAGCACTTGTAGCTCTTTTAGAGGAGCCTGGTCGGGTTCTGTTTCCTATTACATACATGGTGGCTCACAGCTGTCAGTAACTAAAGTTCCTGGGATCTGACCCCTTCTTTCGGC
The DNA here is from genome assembly GCA_907164525.1 of Lophiomys imhausi. NCBI lineage: Eukaryota > Metazoa > Chordata > Mammalia > Rodentia > Muridae > Lophiomys > Lophiomys imhausi. The sequence continues at coordinate 10,140,567 of CAJQZJ010004755.1, read as the reverse complement.
AGGCACATATGTACATGCATGCAAAAACACTCATGCACATAAATAAAAATAACTCAAAAAGCATTCTGGTTCCATTTCTGGACTGGATTGGCTGTCCTCAAATCTAGCCGAAGTTCCATGTAACGTAAGTATGTGAAGCCTGTGGGAAGCTTTTATTGTGCATAATGAAGCTAACTGGATGAGCAGTGTTAGATTCCAACTCCCAGAACCCCCAAAATGGCAGTGCCACTGACAATGTCCAAAATGACAGTCTGGGCTGAGCTCAGGCTGGATTTTGACAGGGTAAACAGAAAGACTGAGAAAGATTCAGTGTTCCTCAGAACTTGTGAAATGGATTTCTGTCTACCAGGAAATTTTCTTATCTCCCCCTGCCTCAAGCAAATGGGTCACCTAGTTCTCTATTAGTGCATACCTGGAACACATACCTACATCCCTCACTGATTCTCTAAACTTCCAGGCCGTTCTGGCTGCCACAACTTCCTCCCTGAAGCTACCCTCTCCCCTCTTGGTAACTGGCAAGGCGTTGTTCCCCCACTTTCTTCCTATTCTCTCTGCCTCCCGAAAGGCAGCCGGGACAGCTCTGGATTCAATCAAATGCCTCTGGCCATTCTCTCTCCACCGGAGTGTTAAACACGCAGCGCTTTCAGATTCCCAACAAACTTCTCCTTTCCACCAGTGGGGTGAGCTTGTTGGATGGTTTCACTGTGCCCTTGCTTACAGGCAGCAGGTCTGAAACCCAGCTGATGTGACCTATGGACGTGTCTGTTTTGAGTTGGAGACCACAGAAGGAACAGAAAAGAGCTGTCCATTTGGCTTTATGGTTTGCATTCCATCAGAAAGGAGGCTGACCGTGATGGAATTTACGGCAATTAATTTGGACTTAGCAACTCTGACTTTCAGAATCCTGATTTAATAAGTCCCATGAGGCCCTCCAGGTATGTATTGACATACTTGGCTCTTTAGCTGAAGATGGATTGAATACAGCTAGAAAGTGTCTGGACCTGCAGTTGTGAAGGAAAAGTAGATTAATGTTAACTGCCTATGAAGAACACATGGCAGTTCTGTGTCCCGATTCAGCCTTTTCTCTCTAAGAAGCTGGTCAGGATACCCCACCTTCCTCTTGCCAAGGATCACTGCTAACAGCGAGAGCAATTGTGAATCAGGAACTGTTCACTAAAGAAATTGTTCCCTTCGATTGGGAGGCAAAACAGGAAGGAAAAGGAGGCCTCATCTCAGAGTCTGGTTGTAGTACCTCACCAGCCAGCTGGGAATCAGCATGTCTTTTATATAAAGATATTTTCAAATGAGAATGTTAAAAAAATAGCACTGAACCCTGACTGAAGCCTGAGCCTCTGTTACCTAGTCCTTCCCCACATATCTTCTGAAGGCCTCACAAACAGGACTCTAAGTTAGCTTACAGTGAAAACGGCTTACCTCACCTAATAGCTCTTATGGTGGGTGTGGGACCAGTTATCTTATTAGCTATAATCCTAGCTGCTTCAGCTCAGGAATCACTCTGTGATTTTATCCAATTCCTAGCAGCCCTTTAAAAATAATCACTCCAGAACCCAGCAAAATTCTGGAGAGGTGTGACTGCCTTGGGAAGCCACGCCCACGTTCTTGGGTGTGGCTTTTTTTCATAAACACTTCTCCTTTGTTAATCCCTTTACTTAAATTCTGTGCTAAAAATCCCTTTTTAGTAGGCCCTAAGCTCTGCTACAGACTGGCAGGGCCTGAAATTGTTTTCTGTGGTGCACTCAAGGATCCAGCTTTGCCTGAATGAATGGCTCAGACAAGAACACCGCAGGCCATTGCAGGGGGCAAGGTGGAGCTGTGTCTGTGGCCCACGCTTGCTACCATTGACACTTGGATTCCTCTCTCCCAGAAGAGTGGAAAACCCTTTGCACTCCACATTTTTGGGACCCCGGAAGGTGCACCTATGGAAATGTCTGCTTTCTCCTTCCTTCTCTAGTGGTTGAGGGCTGGAATATCCCCTGGGCAGACGTTGTCTTTCACAGTCTGTTCCCTAACTCCAGGCACTTGGCAGTCTCTTCATTTCTTTAAAGTGCGGCTGTCTTGTAATATACCCTGCAGGGTGCTGCTTGCCTGCTGGAAGGGGCTGGCAGAGAGAGCTGCTGCTGTCTGCCTTGGCAGCGTGTCACATTTACATCTGTCTTGTCTTTGGGAGCTATAATAGTGCTGTAGGCTGTTCAGTGGGAGGAGGATTTATTAAATCAACTTTATTGAAGTGTAATTTACACCGATAAAATGCAGATTTTTAAGTGCACAGTTGATAAGTTTTGACAAATGTAGACATCTGTCTAACTGCTACTTCAATCTAAAGCATTTTAGTCCCCCCCCAAAATGTCATTTATACCCCTTAAGAGTTCATCTCTATCCCACAGGCAACGAACAATCTTATTTCCATCAACACTGATAAGTTTTGCTGGCTTGAAAATCACATATAAATACAGTTAATGGCCTGCATTCTTTTCTTTTTAACTTTTAATTTTGTACATATTAGTGTTTTGCCCACATGTATGTTTGTATGAGGGCATTGGATCCCCTGGAACTGGAGTTACTGGCAAGTGTGAGCTGGGTTCTGGGAATCGAACCTGGATCCTCTGGAAGAGCAGCCAGTGCTCTTGACCACTGAGCCATCTCTCCAGAATGGCATGCCTTCCTGATGTCCACTTTCTTTCACGTAGTCCATGAAGGAAGTCTACACGATCCTATGTATTTTTAATTCTCTGACAAGTATTGTTTTTTTACTCCTGAATTGTATTCTGTTGCATGAATGTAGTACAGTTTTTCATATATCTGTGAACACTGAGTTTTGGCTATTATAAACAAAGCTACTATAAATGCTTGTTTTAAAGACTTTTGTTGACATAGGTTTTTAATTCTTATGTGTGTATGATGTGTGTCTCATGCTTGAGTGTGTGAATGTGCACATGCATACACTCACATGCAGAAGCTAGAAAAGACTCTCAGCCTGGAAGTAAGAGCTGAAGAAAAACGATTGTATAGGACCTAGTCATGGTTAGATAGCAGAATGTTAAAGTCAGGTACCAAATACATATGGACTGGACATTGGGAATGTACGTTAAGCATATAACCCTCATAACTGTGGCCTAATTACCTCTGTTGTTTTGTATTGTATTTATTATTATAAGAGAAAGAGCCATTTGTTGGACTGAAAGGGGAAACTGTAGGGGGAAATAAGATATACCTTAAAAGAAAAAAAAA
>CAJQZJ010004755.1:10122801-10135193 GCA_907164525.1 Lophiomys imhausi | reverse complement strand
GTGTGTGTGTGTGTGTGTGTGTGTGTGTGTGTGTGTGTGTGTGTGTGTATGTGTACACATAGTATTCTGTGGTATAAATTTCATTTTAAGTGACACTTTTTATCCTTATATAATTCAAAAGTTTAAGCAGGGTATGGTGGTATACCTCTGTAATCTGAAATAGGAGACTGGGGCAGCTTCTAGCTCCAGACCTTCTGCTATCTTTGGCCCATGACACACCCAACTTTGATCCCTTCCTGTCACCCAATCTGACTCCCTCACCACAGAGACCTTGGCATTCCAGCCAAGAGTCTTTCTTCCTGGCGACTCTTAACGTTGGAACTGTTTTCCCACGCCATTGCCACTGTAGCCACAGTGACTAATTCCAAATCCCTGGAGTAGGAGTGATGGCTAGCCGTGTATTCTGAGTGTCTCTGCTGGGACAGAATGCCTCTGTCACAGCATGGCAGCCAGAGGAGGGTCACGGCTCACTGGAGATGGGGTAGGGAATAATTCCCTCATCAGGTGAGCGCTGCCACCTCCATCTGTTCTCAGTGTTTGTGGCTGGAGTCTTGCTCACAGTTACTGAGGAGTCAGAACCCAGAAACCTCTGTGCAGCAGCAGGTTGGGACCTAGGCCTTGTCATGGAGCTCTTCCTGAACACAAGTCACAGCTTGTGCTCCATGGGATGGAAATGAGCAAGAGAATGTTATTGTTTTATTTCCAGACCCTCCTTCACTGGGGACATGGCTCTCTGGAGTAGAAGGGTCTCTCTCTCTCTCTTCCTCCTTCCCTCGCTCCCTCCCTCCCGCTCTGTTTTCCTCCATTCCTCTTTCTCTCGCTCTCTCTCTGGTAGAAGTTAGGTGTCTTTAGTGAAATTAGTAGGCACTTCAGATTAGCGTCTGACAGTACAAGAAGGAGAGCTTGGTGTCCCTTGAATGTGGGCCAAGATGGACAGAGCACAGCTGAGGCCATAGTTCTGCGAACAGCCCTGTGAAGGGGCATGGCTAAGAAACCACACAAGCTTCCGTAAGAAACAACCGAACCACTGGAAATCATGAGAAATCTTGTGGACCCTTGAGACTGCCAAGGATCAAGAGATAATGCGATATATGAGTCAAAGAACTCCATGCAGTCTCTCTCTTCCTCCTGTCCTCACTGACTGAGAAGTCACACTGGAGAAGTGCACAGCAAGGTATGACTTAAGGGTCAGAAACTGAAAGGCGGAATCCAAGAGAGAAAGACTATTCATTGCAAGTTAGCCTGAGGAAGACCCTTTGCCCCAATTCAGTCTATTAAGGCTGGTGGCAAAGTGGGCAGAGTTCAGAAACTGCTCAGAGTACTTGTAGGTTGTGAAACCTGTGAAAAAGCCAGCCTCAGTTGGCTGTTGGAACAGATTGACTTTATAAACTGGCCACAATTTGGTAGTTGAAAAAAAAAATTGTCCTTGCGAATTGGCAAAGTAAGGCCCAAACTTTAAGTTTGAAAGAGACTACCTGATGGGACTGCCGTAAGCCAAGTCACCCTGCATGGATCTACACTAAGAATATTAACATCCTTTTAAGAAAGTTAAAATAGTGCTAGTTAATGTCGTTTAGATAGGTATTAGAGTGTTCTTAGGTATTAGGGTGATTTTAGATATATTATAGATTTTAGATTATAGGTTTAGGTTACAGGGTTTAGGTATTTTATAGTGTTTCTTAAGTACTAATAAATATGTGATTATAAATAAAAATATTCTGTTACATCTCTTTCTTTCTTTCTTCCTTTCTGAGATATATAATGGATATGTGTGCATATGTGCACATGTGCATATGTTTGTAGAGACCAGGCATTCATATCAAGGGTCTTCTTCAATTGTTCTACAGCTTTTTTATTGGGGGCAGGCACAGTTCTGGAGATTGAACCAAGGACCTTACACATGCTAGGCAAGTGCTCTACCACTAAGCTATCCCAAGCCCTAACACTTACTCATTTATTTATTTTGGAGAGAAGGTTCCTCATTGAACCTGGAGCTCAAGGCTGACTGACCAGTGAGTTCCAGAGAACAGTCTGTTCAGTACTGGGATTACAAACACACACCATTGTGCCTGTGCCTGCCTTTTATGCTGGTACTGGGAATCCAAATGCAAGTTCTCATGTTTGTGTGCCAAGCACTTAACTGAACAAACCATCGTCCCAGCACCCTGAGAGGTCTTTAATGCACTTGCTGAAGGTAACAGGAGTCTCTGGGTATGTGGGGACCAAGCAGAGCCAAATTATATTTCCAAGAAGGAGGGAACATTGGAGCTCCTCTTCCTTTTTCAGACCCTCTAGGGTTAAAACAAGGAATATAACAAGACAGTGGTAAACCATCCTGGAACCTAGCACCTACACTGCCACCTAGCCACCAATAATTAACATCTGTCCCTGTGCCTGAGCTTTGTAGCTCCTTAAAACATTTCAATTTCACCCTAAAAGGACAATTGTTATGGGGTACCTGAGGAGAAAAACTTCCAAGGTAGGTAAGTCACGTGTAGTCCTTATGCATTGCTGGCAGGACTGTCCCAGGCAGAGTATGGGGAGCAGTCTCATCCTCCAGTTTGCTCAAGTTTTTAAAAGTAAAAACCACAATTGTGACATATACAAAAAGGCAGTTATGGGCATCTGCAGCAAGCAAATATGGCTTACATAAGCGAGAGACAGCAGTTAAATGGTCAGACAGTTGACCTTTAGGTCAGAGACACTGATTCCAAATGGATGGCTGGTCCAGAAACAAGTTTACCCAAGGTAGTTTTATCACTTACAGTATTCTTAGGAATACTATGACAAGATGGTGTAACGGTAGTTCAGTAGCCCACTACTCAATAAAATCAGGAACTAATGACATTGAGATTTCTGGGCAGGAGAAAAGAGCTATCATGGAGCCAGTACTCTGCTAGGTAAAAGCAATGTATTAATAGCTTGTGGTATATGGGCTTGCTTACCAGTTGCTATTGCATCCATTAAAGTGACCCACTGTGCCAGGATTTTTCTGGGGCATACGAGAGAGAGCCTTTGGTCAAGGCAAAGTCAATCTGCTGCAGGGGATGGAGAACAGCATGTGCTTGGGGCTGGTGCCCATATGCTCAGGTACTTAGATGTTGCCAGGCCCAGATCCACAGCCTTGCTTGTCCTGAAGGTGTTTCTTCAGGTACATGGAGTGGGAAAGCAGGTATACACTGGCAACTGTTGGAATATACAATTTATGTTTACTACCTTACCATCTCAAAGAGGGTGGGTTCCATATTAAGCCATGCTTTCTTACAAAGATGAGAACTGTGGTGGGGAGGTTAGAGGCATCAGTTTCTTGAATGAACCCCCCCCCATTCCTCTGTACCAGTCAAATGTCATAAACTTCCTGCCCAAGGGCCACAGTCAACAACATTCTCCAGAGGTTTGGGCTTTGCTGTGGAATCAGTGTCTCTGACCTAAAGGGCTAGGTACTTACTCAGAGGCAGCAAAGATGATTAGATTAGGCAATGGCCTTGGCTTTCAACCAATCCAGCCTGATTGTAACAACTACACACTTTTCCCAGGAATATTCCAGATGTGGCCCAGAGTGTATATTCCTCTTCTACAGTTGTTCTTTACAAACAGTGGTACAGAGGAATTACTGAACTAGACCACGCCATGGGCAGAAAGAAAGATTTATTGGGGCAAACTGACGGGGTCTTCTTTGAGGGAGGGTGAACAAAATGCAGAAAGGAAAGCAGATTCTACCTGACAGTCAACAGGGTGGGGATCTGAACTGCCCTTGCCAGGTTCCTGTGAACAGAAACCACCAAGAGATCTGCTTTTCTACTAAACAGAAACCTTTAGGCTCATTTACCTGATAACAATCCTTTCGTTTACCTGGCCAGAGTCCTTCTTTTCAGGACAGTGTCACCAGGACTGCCACCTTGGGGGAAAAGGGGACTTTTGACCTGAAACTTTCTCAGAGGACATTTATCTTCTCAGTCTTGAATGTGTCTGAACACTGAGCTATGCCACCTTCTGCCACTCACCCTACAGGCCTCTTCTAATATAGCTTATATTTTTATGGTCATTTTTTATTTTTTGAAATTATAATATAATTACATCATTACTTCCTTTCCCTTCCCTCCCGAAAATCTCTCCCATACATCCTCTTGCTCTTTCTCAAAGTCATGTGCATGCATGTGTATAAAATAAAGTCGGGAAGAAATGAAGAAAACAGGAAGGAAGAAAGAAAAGCCACTCTTCACTGTGTATAGACAAATCCTTGTGCCAACTTTAAAATATGTGCCGATGCAGTTTTGAACCAAATTTAACAGAACTTATTCAACAAGTGGTAGGAAAAAAAAATTCACTTGAGAGCCATTAAAAAACACTTCTGAACTCGGTTTTGGAGCTTGCCTCTTTCTGAGTGGCTCTGACCTTTATCTGCTTCCTGCAGCATCTCTCCTCTGTCAAGGAGAGTGACTTCTCATTTGGGAAACCAAAGAACAAAGCCTGAAAGTTTCCAAGAGTGGCTCCTTCCCTTCTTCCTTACCTTTCCCAGCTCATGGGAACCTCTTGATAGATTACGGGTTCAAATGACAGAGAAGATATTAAATTAATACTTAGATGTTATGCCGTGAGCTCAACTACAAGTTAACCTCCAAATGAAAGTAAAATTTGAACATTTCCTCTGCAGAACAAGCGTGGGCTGAAAGGGCACTTTAAAGCCTTGTTGAGCATTCAGCTTTAAGCTGTAATTGAGAGGTTGTCAGCCTTCCGAAGGTGCTGGGGACTGAGGAGAATCTGGTGCTTTATTATTGAAATGACATGTTTGCACAAATGCAAATGTGAGTTTACAACATTTGTAATTCATTTGTAAAATGGAAATTAGGCTGACTCTTCCTTGCTTTGTCCCAGTTGATCTTGAATGAAATGAGATTCAACAATCAACTTCCATTTAAGAGGGAGCAGACAGGGCTACAAAATTCTAAGTTCCTGGAGCTCAGCAGAGGGCTGAAATCACTCAAACTGACCTCAGAACAATATCTCTAGAGGAAATGCAACACGCAAACTTTCACCTTACAGGAGAGAAAGCAGAGGCTCACACACGAATGTCTAAGAACTTGAATGAACGATGGACTGTCAAAGGCCAGTGTGAGCCAGGGTGTCAGGGGGCCCTACAAAATAGGATACCATCGAGCTGTTAGTCTGGGAACTTTTTTTTTTTTTTAAATACTTTATTTTTTTTTCTTCAAGTTACATCTCAGTAACAAACCCCTCCCTATTCCCCCTTCCTATCCCGCCCTTCCACCCTCTTCCCCCCAGAAGTTTCCCCTTTCAGTCCAACAGATGGTTCCTTCTCTTACAACAGTAAGTATTATACAAAACAATAGATATAAATATGCCACATTTATGAGAGTTAAATGGCCCAGTATACCTTCCCAATGTCCAGTTTATACATATTTGGCCCCTGACTTTAACATTCTACTATCTAACCAACTCCATGAGTTTAAAGGTCTATATGTGACTCAACATTCATACTATCTTGCAACACACTTTTAAGAGTATCTTCTTAGGTCTATAACACCCTCTTGATTCCTAAACAGTTCAAAATTTAACTATGAGACTCTAGCTGTCTATTCTTCAACCACCTCAGAGACCTGAGAGGGATAAATATATTTGCTTATATAGGAAGTGCAACTTTTTAAAGGACTTATGTCAGAAACTGGAGTGAGGCATAGGGAGGGGCATGGGTTGGTCTGTCCAGGGCCTTCTCTATCCATGAGTAGATGTGGTTACATCTTGGGCAGAGGAGCCCATTTAGGAGAAGACAAAGAGGCAGGAAACAGCTCTCTCCTGGGCTCCAGCAAGGACATTCTCAGAACTGCTGCTTTGGGGACCCCATCTTGTCTGAACAGTTTCTGTCTCCTGTTCTCATGATTTGGAATAGGCCTTCAGTGATGCACCTTGCCTTTGAGTTGCCCATGGTAACCCCTCACCTACGCTTCTGTAGGTAATGCGAATTAACTCATTGCTTCCCCCAGCTAGACTTGGATGGAATCCTCGCTTTGATCTATCATTGCTGCCGTACTTGGGGTGAATAGACTATATGAGGGCTAAAGTTATGTTTTAAGTTTAAATTACCGTGCTTATGAGATCTATAAAACAAAAATCCTCTAAGCCCTACTTGCCCAGAGTCAGATAACTTCCTGGAATGCTGGGGGCTGTGGTTCATGTAAGGTAACAAGCTACATGTTTCTGCTTCTGTAAACAAGGTTGGTTGCCCCAACTTCACAGTATGTGCTTGATCACATGTAGGTGGGAGGTATGTAGGCAGGAAATACAAAAGGTTGTATGCTTGCCCCCAATCGGATGAAGGCAAGAAGTACATAGCCTTGTGTGTTTTGCCTTTATAAGCAGCAGACTAACATAATTCGTAGTCATTCTCTGGGAATCCTGGGTATTGACCTGGCCAGTATCCATTGTCCATAAAGCTTCCTTCGAATTTTGCTCAAAAATTGTAGTAGTGGGATTAACAACTATCATCCATATCTCCCCAGGAAAAGTCACACCACACTCCAAAAGGAACACCCCATAATGAATAGGAAGCCAGAAAACCCTGCCACAGGGCTAAGGGAATGACAAACTTGGACAGAGACATCCCCTTTCTGATACATGCTCCTAAAATTCTGTCCTTTAGAACAAGTTAAAGTCTGGAACCCACTGAAATTAACAATGGTACAATAGACCCGAGCCAGGCCCAGCTACTGACCACCTAGACACTAATGCCAACAAGGATGAAGGGACTGTTTTCAGGCATACATAACTATTTACTGTTACCTCTGCTCTTCTAGATAGTAATAGATTATAGGATGTGTACATAGCACTGTTGCAACACAAAGCAATTGGCAGACATACTCAAGAATCATCAGAATGTTGAGACTTTCATATATGTGTTTAAAAATCATGATATACTCGTTGAAGTATCTACAGAAATGGTAGCTATTAATTGCATACAGATGAAGCCTCTCATCAGGGGACTGAAACAATTAAGTCAAATGGAAGTATGTGGAGAAAAGGCTCAGTGAAGGATGAAGACAGACACTAGGCTTTTCATCCAGGATGACACCTGCGTGTAATGTCATTAAGGGAATTGGGATGTAACTGCCACTTTATAAAATGAGGACAAGTGTGAGCACAGGGGAATCTCAGAATCAGGTAACCAAGAAACGACAATGTGTATCTAAGAGACTAAACTATAAAGGTAATTACAGTTCTAGGTGAATTCCTAATTTAAGCTAAGATTCATTAGAATAATATGTGACAGCTGTCAGAATCAAAATGGAGTCACTTGTGACAAACCCTAGCCCCAGGTGAGGTCATTCATGGGGTTAAAAACAGAAGACCCTCATGTAGAGGTATTTGTGTAAAAGTGATTAAAGACTTCCTGGAGAAAATGTAACAGGAACTTTCCCTAAAAACTGTAGTTTGCCCCCATATATCGCAAACACAGCAATTCAATGTTTAAAAGGCAAAAACCAAAAGAACCATTGGTTCACACTAATGAAGCAATGGCTCCTGTAATAACGCCCAAGCCATTGAGCACGCTTTCCTTCCACATTTTAGTTGTTCCTCTTGCTTCGACCTCCTCTCACGTGCCCTAGGTCCTCCTTGGGAGAGGGGCCACAACTCATTAGCTTCGTAGAACTCACTATGTTACTATTTAGGCTGACAGATCAGAGGAGACATCCCTAAAGTGGAGAGAGAGGAACAGAATTAGAGAAAGAATTGAGGTGAAAGCTCGGGGCTCTCAGAAGCTGTAGGCACCCTGGACTGAGTCTAACCAGCCCTGAGATGTCACAGGGAGAACAGAACATAGAATTGATAAAGCTATAGGCATCTATTCCCACAAGCAAGAACAGCTCCTCTTCATTTTGTGAACCACAGATGGTGCCTGATACGGAAGCGTTTGGTTATGAGTGGACTTGAGATACCTTCAGCACACACACTTAACGAAGGAGACATGGGAGAGTGTAAGCAAGTGATGGTCTCAGCCACAGGGAAAAGCTCGTGGGAAAAGTTTCAGCTTGTGTAACCTTCCAACTAAAAATATTCTGGCAACCAGTCCCAAGGTCAAGAAGCACCACGTTGCCAGCTCTTCTGGTCTTTGCTTATGTGCCTTGCAGTGTCTAACCTCCTCCCAGGAAATGTCTGCCTGTTTGGTTCTTATGCAAATGGAACCATATACCAATATTCATTTTTCTCATGGGTTTTTCTTGCTTAATATACACTTGCGAGATTCATCCATATTGTATTTTTTTCTCATTGGTACTATGTCCCATTCTGTTGATTGCTATTTGGGTTGTTTCCAGTGTGGGACATCATGACTACTAAACATTTTGTGGGCAAGTGATTAGTTTTCTTTTAGACGAATATCTTTGAGCTCACTTGCTGAGGATGAGGTATGTAAATGCTGTCAAATTGTTCACAAAAGTGGTTGTGCATATTTGCATCCCCACAGCCACAAGTTTGCCACTCCAACAACAGCAAATGGCGTAATCATCTGTGAAAGACTTGATGCTGTTTTTTGACCGTGCAGACCTAGCTGTTAAGAGGGGAGAGGCATTAGTGATATGGAGAGGGTGGTGGTGGGTGGGCTGAGGGCAGGTATGACCTTGGGCTCATGACCAGATTCTACAAGTGATCAGATGCACATCCTTGGGAAAGTAACTTAAGCAATTTGAGTTCCAGTCAGGTGGTTGTGTGTGTGTGTGTGTATGTGTGTGTGTGTGTGTGTGTGTGTGTGTGTGTGTGTGAAATCAATGTCAGGAGGTGTGATGCTTCAACTGCTTCTCCACATTTTTTGAGACAAGGTCTCCTAGTCTAGCCTGGTCAGTTAAAATGGCTGGGAAGCAAGTCCCATGGAGCTTCTGTCCCTGACTCCCCAGGTCTGGTGTTACAGGTGTATGCCACTGCTCCCAGCTTTTTTCTACGTGTGGTGAAGATCTGAACTTAGGTTCTTGTGTTGTTGGCTCAGCAAGCCCTTTATCTAATAAGCCATCCCAGCTCATGAGTTTCAGTTTTGTCATATGAAAAGTAGAGAAAATAATGACACTGTTGTTGGAGCTAAATGTCTAAATGTCACTATTCATGGAGGACACTTGGTTCAGAACTCACACAAGGCAAATTATTCTTTACTAGTATGATAAATCTTGAGGTGGGGTGGTCACTGGGCTTTGGGAAGCGGATGAGACTGTCTGAATGGAGGGTGGAGAAGCTCTCTGGGGAGAGTGAATAGGGAGAGCAGATCAGAGCTTGGGGTGGGGATGGTACTTTCACATAGTAGAACTATGACCTGACAAAGGCCCTTAGGTCTGTTCTGAAAGGTCAGGTTGCCAAGGTAGAGATGGGGCAGAGGGAGGGAGACCCCAAAGAACAGACTTTAAGAAGAAATAAGAAATAAGATGCTGGAGAGATGGCTCAGTGGTGGAGGTGTGAGGAGGCCTCCTGTAGAGGACCCGAGTTCTGTTGCTAGTACCATATCTGGCGGCTCACAACTAACTGCCTATAACTACAACTCCAGGGGATATATCACCCTTTGTGAACACTGCCCACACATGCACAAAGCCATACACAGATACACGCAGATACGAGTAATTAAAAAATAAAGCTAGAAAAAAATAGAGTGCTTTAGAGGACTTTCTGGTGTGTAGCCTTAGGCAAGGGTATGGGACATGCTTAAGAGGGTGGTGACCAGTGAGAGTAGCTGACCAGGAAGCCCAGCCAGCCAGTAGGAGGCACTACTCAGGATCATCCCATAAAACCTGGCCTCTTACAATGGCTGTGGGATCAGAGAAGAAGCTAAGGTCTAAGTGGTAACTCAGAGCCGACTGTCACAAGACCAGCTGCATGTGGATCGTGCAGGGATGTGGAGAGTCAGAGGAGTGTTACTGAAGTCTGTACTGTGGATTTGCACACCCAGATGTGTCACAGCTAGGGCTAAGAGGCTTTTCCCAGGGACCGAAATGGGACTCTAGCCCACACATTTTCTCACTGTGCTAAGGATGGCCCCAGTCCAGAGAGCGAGAGAAAGATTTAGTTCTGAGAACCTATCTTTTGTGTTTTAAAAGACTAAATTACAAAATAGCTCATGCTGGTTGCATGGAATTAGGGAACACATTTAAACAAAAAAAGAATTTAAAAAACCCATGATATCAGTAGTAGTAACAAGTCTTAACCCAACAGTACGTTTCCCTACTGTGGTCTATTCAGTTGGACACACTGTTGAAGGGTTGAGGGCATAGCTTTGTGTGCGTAACATACACAAGACCCTGGGTCAGGTCCTAGCACCACTAACATACAATTAGAATTCCTAGTTTTAACAAAGCAGGACTGTAATTGTTAGTGCCAACTGCCAGCTTAACACTATCTAGAGTCACCGGAAGATGGGCAGCTGAGAATGTCTGGGGGGAATCATCCTGATTATGCTGACTCAGTGGGGACATCCAGCCTACTGTGGGTGGCACCATTCCTTGGGCTTGGTGTCCTGGACCGAATCAAAAGGAAAAATGAGCTGAGCATATTGGTTCACTGCCCTCCTCAGGGTATTTTATCACAGAAAAGAATCTATGAGAGAACTCATAGCTCAGTTTTCAGGATGATTTTTTTTCTCCATGTTTTGTGTTTTCTTTTCTTTTTCCTGTTTAGGCTCACCTCATCCACTTTGTTCCTTATCTAGATCTTGAGTTGATTTCATTGCTTCATCCGGCTGTTTTCTGACCCTTCGTCATGATTTAGTCATTGAATATTTGATTTAATATCTTATTTATTTTATTTAATATGTATGGGTGTTTTGCCCGCATGTGTTTCTGCTTACTATGTGCATGCAGTGCCTGTTGCAGCCAGAAGAGGGCATCAGAACCCCTAGAACTGGGGTTGCGGATCCTAGTGAGGAGGCGGTGTGTGGGTTTTTGGGAACAGGTTCTCTGTAATAACAGGAAGTGCTCCTAAGGGCTGAGCCATCTCTCCAGCCCCTTACTGAACGTTTTAATGAGTAGGACTCTGAAATCCTTTCCTGGCCTTTCTGCTATTTCATGAGTGTGGCTTCCGTTATTGAAGTTGCTATTGTTTGGAGGTATCTTGGATCTCTCATTTTTGTGTTACTTTGTTGTGTCTTGTACATTTGTTAGGATGCATGTATCTTCTAGTTTTTACTTTTTCCTTCTCTCACTGTTTTTGTTTGTTGTTTTGTTTTATACTAGTTGCCTTCATGGCTTATGATCTCCAAATGACAGATATAATTTTATCAAGCAAATAAAACTGAAAACAATTCAACAGCCATTTTGAAACCCCAACATGTAGTACTGTACAATGTCAAAACACTTGGCTTTGTAAACATGGCCACAGAGAAATTGTTCTGCAACCCATTGTTTGCTGGTACAAAGGATCATATCTCCTACCTCCTTCCTCTGGTATCACTAGCCTCTCTGTTCCCCATTCAGGGCAACCTTCTACCCTTGAGCCCTTGTGTCCTCTGCTCACCTAGTGGATGCCCTTATAGAAGATACAGTGGCTTGTTCTTTCTTTCTTTAAGACTCTCTTTTCATCTTGCTTCCATAGAAAGACCTTTCCTGACCATTCTATATAGGATGGCAGCCCCCGTGACTCTATTTTCCTTCGGTTCATTGGTATCCTATTACAAACTTATTTCATTATATCTCCTTCACATGCCAACACATAAGCATCTCAGGTAGAACGTCTATTCTGCTCAATGCTATACCCTTATCACTTAGAGCAGCAGCTAACCCCATGAAAGATACTCAATAGTATTCTGGAGAAATAACAAATTAATATTATTAGTTGATTAATAGACCTGCCAACATTTAAAATTAGTTCCTCATTAAAGGACATCTGGGTTGTTTCAAGATTCTGTAACTGTAATGCTAGGATGAGCCACCTCATAGACATGTTTCCCTTGAGAGCCAAGGCTTGCAGATCATTGTTCATTCTGCTCATTAACGCACACAATAGACAACAAGGAAGAGGCTTTGGTAACAAAGCAATCCTTCTGCCTGTTACTGGTGTTTAGTAACTATGGTGCCCTCCTGAAAAGACCCTTTGAATTCCCCCAGCACCACTGCAAGCTCTTCAAACATCCTAGGTACTTCTCCAATTACACTTACTATCTGAATTGCTCTGTTGGATGATGGGCCTCTGTTTTAGTTATTTCCCTGAATTTACTATGACAAAATATCTGGTAAGAGACAATCTAAGGGAGGAAGGGGTTATTTTGGGCCAAAATTTGATGGTTCAGTGTATCATAACAGGGAAGTCATGGCATCAAGAGCAGGAGGCAGCTGGTCACGTTGCATCTGTGGTCAGGAAGTGGGGGGCTGGGAGGGACAATGCCACTGCTCAGCTTGCTTTCTCTTTTT
>CAJQZJ010004755.1:10099192-10122401 GCA_907164525.1 Lophiomys imhausi | reverse complement strand
AGAGCTTTCTAGGAATTTCAGTTTTTGGAGACCGGGTTTCTCTGTGTAGCTCTGGCTGTCCTGGAACTTTGTAGACCAGGCTGGCCTCGAACTCAGAGATCCACCTGCCTCTGCCCCCTGAGTGAGGGGATTAAAAGCGTGGACCACCACCACCACCTGGCTTGCTAGGAATTTTGAGGGAAAGCCGTTTTACAGCAGGGTGTGGAACTCCTCTGACAGGAGACTGTGAGTTCAAGGTCAACTCCTCAGCTTTGCCAAGGTCTTAGAAATACTCAGTGGTCTCAGACTCATCCACTCTGCTTTTATTCCTCCACAAGGACTCAGACGGATGCCATTCTCAGTGTCCTCTTCTACCCTCCACTAACTCCCTCCTAGTTCCCCCACCAAATCTTACACTCCTGGAAGCCCATCTTCTCAGAAGGTCAGTAAAAAAAAAAAAACACGGCAACAAACTTTCTGAAGGAAATTTTGTTTGCATTGGATTTGGTGCATGTTGGGTTCTTCCCATGGGAAGAGAGTAAGGTGATGGGGAGGCAGGATTAGGAACTTGGGTTTGCCATCCCAAAGGCTAGCATGCACAGAGTGTACTTGACTCCTCTAAGCCGTGTGATCTTGGTTAAATATCTAGCCTTGCTCACTAGCAAAGCCATCAGGAAAATGGGTATAATTTACCCACCTATACAGGAAGAAAAGCAAGTAGGTGCAAGGAAAGTCTCATGGTGCCTAAGAGCAGCAGCTATGCATAGAGGGTTCTCTTGGTGGGTTGTGTTTCTCACTTATCTCCAGTTTCCACACAGGCCTGGAGCTATGGTTCCCAATTTATTCACAAAACCCCTAAGGCATACAAAGCCAGAATCTGAACTGAAGCTCCAGGGCCCAGGGTCTTGACAACCCCATCTTTCCCCAATAGTGTGTGCTTAGGATATGGTTGTTGTGATTCTACCAAATCCAGTGGAATTTCCCTACTTTCTCCCCAGTGACATTGACAAAGGTCTGAAACAGACAAGAATCTTGCTATGCAGCAAAGGCAAGAATGTAGAAGGGTCTTTGAGATATCTGTGTCTAGCGCTTAGTAGGTATGCATTTGATGTTATATATTATTACAGCTATCCTCATTACAAGCTTTGACCTGCAAGTCATGTCTTTCCAGCATCAGGAGTTCTCAAGACAGTGGGGAGGCAATAGGTGTGCGTTGTCAGTTTTCAAATGCTCTGCTAAGTGGGAAATGATGATCCCCGTGAAGGATCTGAGTTATAACCCCTGACTGCCATAGCTGCAAAGGAGTTCAGAGTAATCATTCCTGATCTTCCCTCTGCAGCTTTCATCCCTTTTGGGAACGTTATTCACTAGTCCCTCTCTGGCTCAATCTGCTGCCTGCCTGGGCCCCTCAGAGACAAATGTCCTTGGAGACTGCTGAAGGACATTAAAGGCAGGTAGTGATGGATCAGAATGCTTTATATGGTTTGTAGACCATATAAAAGGCTGGACCCAGAGGCCACCATTATTCACCTAGAACCTGGTCAGAAACAGGGTGAAGTTCACAAACAGTGGTTGTTGGGGAGCTCAGGTCATATGGCTTTTATATACTTGTTACACTAAGAATGAGTGCACTTCCTTTCTTCTTAAAGTAGCAGGGAGGCCACAGGAAATATGCTGAATAGTTCTTTAATCTTCTTTCTCTCCGTGTCATGCTTTATCAAGGTCATGCTTTACCCAAGCGTGCAGGTGCTTTAGCACATCTTAGTCGAAATCCCCTGGGGTCGCCTTTGTGCCTCTCAGATCCCTGCTTCTGCGAAGTATTCTCAGCTTTCATACTCCTTCTTGGCTTATGTCAACATTTACATTTCTCTTCGGTACACCCTCTTAGGGTTCCATTTGATGAATACTGAATGTTAAACTCACCCATACAATCTAATTGTGTAGACATGTGAATACCTTCAGTGCTGTCTCACAGAAGGACTGTGTCAGCTAGTTTTATGTCAACTTGAAACAAGCTAGGCTCATCTGAGAGGAGGGAACCTCAGTTGAGATAAAGCCTCCATGAAATCCAGCTACAGGCAAGTCTATAGGACATTTTCTTCTTTTTTTTCCCTTTATTTTTTATTTCTTCAAGTTACATCTCAATCGCAGTCCCTTCCCTATTCCCCCCTCCAGTCCCACCCTCCCACCCTCATCCCCCATCCTCTTCCCTTTTTTTTTTCTTTTAAGTTTAAGGTATATCTTATTTCCCCCTACAGTTTTCCCTTTCAATCCAACAAATGGCTCTTTCTCTTATAATAATAAATACAATACAAAACAACAGAGGTAATTAGGCCACAGTTATGAGGGTTATATGACTTAACATGAATTCCCAATGTCCAGTCCATATGTATTTGGTACCTGACTTTAACATTCTACTATCTTAACCTTCTCCATGAGTTTAAAGTTCTATATCTGACTCAACATTCATACTAACTTGCAACACAATTTTAAAAATATCTTCTTAGATCTATAACACTCTCTTGACTCCTAAACAACTCAAAATTTAATTATGAGACTCTAGATATTTGTTCTTCAACCACCTCAGAGACCTGAGAGGGATAAATATATCTGATTTTATAGGAAGTACAGGGTCTGCAGCTTCCCAAACTAAGAAATGACATACCAGTGGCTGCCTGGACAGTTCCCATTTTCTCTCCATATATTACCACATCGATCTTCAGTCATTTGGCCCCGTTTCTCTGACAGACATTGATTGTAGAGCAGGGGTTATGAAGGACTTACCTATCCTGTCTTGGCAGAGCTAGGCTGTCGACTTACCTGCTTCCAGGTTTTGTCCTTTTTGGACAGCATTCTGTCTACAGTTGGAGCAAGGGGCTTTTCCTACCAAGAGATAGGCTTGTGACTAATTCAATCATCTCCCACTGGAGATTCTTCGATGCTCATCTTCTACTTGGAGGAGAATAGGGGGTGCTGTCAGGAGTTGATATGTCTTGATATAAAAAAATCTAAAGTTCCGAAAACATCTTTGAATGCCATATTCTGCAGATCTCTTGAGGTTTTTGAAGAGGCCCTATCTATTTCTTATATTAGGATAAGCAGATGTTGCTTGTCTCTTAGCAGCTTTATTTCTGATTAGCTTAGAAAATAACTATAATAGGCTGTCATAGTACCTAACAGAATGACCAGCTTGCATAACCATTAGTTTGAATTTCTTAAATATCCTAAACAGTTTATGACAATTAGTAGTAAAAGGCCGAAACATCACATTTCATTTTTTTTCTTTACCTCCTAACCCTTCCATCCCATTTCTCTGGGGTGGGGTGTCCTTATATAACAGTCCCTCATCTCAGTTGAGAATTAGTATGAGGGCCAAGAGCCTCTTCATTCATTGGGGATCTACGAAGCAGTACCATCAGTGAAAAGTTTCTTATTGCCCGGGAGAGAGAACTACTAAACAAGCAAACCAATAAGCAGACAAATAGATAAAAAAGACTAAAAAATAGAAAAAAATATAAAATATATATAAAAATAAATAAAAAGTCTAGAAAAAGCTCATCCTGAGTGAGCTAACCCAGACTCAGAAAGATGCATATGGTATCTATTCACTTATAGTAGGATTTTAGCTATATAGTAGAAGGTATCAATACTACAACTAACACACCAAAGGGAACTTGGACATAGACTTTTTATTTTTAATTTTTATAGGACATTTTCTTAATCAGTGTTTGATGGAGGAGGACCCAGCCCATGGTGGGTGGTGCTGTCCCAGGACTGGTGGTGCTGGGTTCTCTAAGAAAGCAGCCTGAGCAAGCCTGTGTCTCCATGGCCTCTGCCTCCAGGCTCCTGTTTGAGTTCCTGTCCTGCCTTCCTTCAAGGATGGACTACAATGTGGAAGCGTAAGCCAAATAAACCCTTTCCTCCCAAGTTTACTTTTGATCATGGTGTTTCATCATAGCAATAGAAACCCTAACTAAGACAGACACAAAAATATAAAATGTGATGGCCTAGCAAGGGCAAATGCTCCAGGCTGTGGAGCATTCTCTTGCCTGTGCCAGTAGCAGGATCCAGTGCAGAATGTGCTCAGACACAGAATGTTGGGGGGTTTTTGACTCAATGGAGACACAGTAGTGTCTGACAATTAGCTTTTTGAACAAATGTTGGGTTTGCTGATGCTGATGTTGCTGGTCCAGAAACCACTTGTGAGAACATCAGTCTGGTCTGAGATGTGTTCATGGCTCTGGATGACATTGGTACAGTACAGGTTGCATTGCTGTGTTGTTAGAAGCTACATACCTAACGGGTCATCCAAGAGGAAAAAGCACCCTCGGATGTGGGTCACAGTGTGATCTGGATGTGAAATAAGCCACAGGTCATTTTCATTAGTGATACTGAGATGCTATGGCAACGCAAGGAATAAACACAGGAATGGAGAGCCACTTTGAAATCCCTGGCAAACTTTTGTTGACTGCCCCAGTGAACTTAGCTGGCACATGTCCAGGTATAGGGGAAAAGAGGGTTGTTTGTACCAGAAAACACTTGTTCCCTTCATGTTATAGAAAAACACATTTATCTGAGTGAATGTTCCAGAATGTTGGAGTCAGTTGACAGATCTTTCAAAGAATAATGACAAAAAAAAAAACTCATATATTATTCAATACATAGTAACATGCTGCCCAGGGAGTGACCAGAACAAAATATAAATGACAATATCATAGTCTCTGCTGTCCTGAGCTCTCCTGAGTCTGGTAGAAGGGCCTCTAAGGAAGACCAGAGTCTGTCCCTCAAGACAGCATGAGGTAACCCTGCTACCAAGAGCTACCTGCTGTGGCCTGATATTCATCCCTGTTGAAACTTAATCCTTGGCACTATTGCTCAATGGTATTTGTAGGTTTTATCACCTTTGAGAGATGATTAGGATTAGATAAGGTCCTGAGGTGACAGCTCCTATAGTTGTATTAGTGGCTTTATTTGGAGATGAAGAGGGAGTCTAACTAGTGAGATTGTCTGTCTTGACATGTGCTGCCTGGGAACTCTGCAGAGATCCCTAGCAAATGGACATTGGCTGGATGTGGCCCTTAGACCTTGGACTTCCTGACCCCTACAACTACGAGCTGAGTAAACCCTTATTTTTTTGTTATTCACTCAGAACTAAGACACAGCATTCATTAATTTTCTTATTCATTTGCTTTGTAAGCAAACATTATTTTAAGAGGCATTAGTGAGCACTTAACAGAGAGCATTGGAACAAAATGAATAAGAGGTATCTCTCCAACCAATGTTCTAAGACTAAGCTTCTTAGTAAATTAGGTGGGCTTTTAACATTCATTTACTTCCATCCCTTCTTGAAACCATGCTAAAACAACAGGACAGGAATCTGTGTTAAAAGCATAAGCCCTATGAGCAGAGAGAACAGAAGTAATTACAGCAGTAAAAATGTAGAAGCTTGAAACATACAGGCAAGATAAAAACCTAGTCTGACTTCGGAAACTGCAATGGGAAGGATCAAACCAGCTTCCACTGCAGAACCCCACTAATGCTCTGGGATTGCTATACTAGAAAGATGCCTTGGCATTTGGAGCTGAAGGGAGAGGCAAGTGGTCTAAGCATCAGTTAATCCCTGAGTACCTCCTCCTTCATCTATGAGAAGCTATTCTCCTTCCCCCTAGAGAGAATGAAATGAAGAATTTTCACTTTGGTAGGCATAAGAATATTATACTCAAAATACAGAAAACAGGGGCTGGAGAAATGGCTCAGTGGTTGAGAATACTGGCTGCTCTTGCACAGGATTGGAGTTCAGTTCTCAGCACCCAAATGGCTGCTCACAGCCACCTGGAACTTCAGGGACTCTGACACC
The DNA here is from genome assembly GCA_907164525.1 of Lophiomys imhausi. NCBI lineage: Eukaryota > Metazoa > Chordata > Mammalia > Rodentia > Muridae > Lophiomys > Lophiomys imhausi. The sequence goes on along the minus strand of CAJQZJ010004755.1, from coordinate 10,116,565 downwards.
CTCTCTGCCCATACGTGGCATATATTAACATACACACAAGTAAAATAATAAAATACAGAAAATAAGTACTGAGTATTATAGCTGAGGCCTCTGGCCATGTTTGACTCTTGTGATGCTGATGGTGAGAAACTCTGCCCACTATGTCTTCACAGCAGAAGAGGAAGAAAGAGCTAACTGTCTCTTCATCAGAGTCTCCAAAAGTCCTGTTAGCTCATGTCTTTAGTGAAGTTCATAATCAATGTGTATGTACCAGCATATGGACATGGCTCCTGATCTCCCACTTCTCCATAAGAACAGTTGAGAAGACATCAGAGCTTTCTGAGGATAGCCTCCAGAATGGAAACCAAGGTCACAAACAAACAAACACAACTTGGAAGAACAAGCTATGATAAGACAAAGGGAAGTGTCATAAGTTTGGCATTCAATATCCTTAGAATTATAAAAGGAAGTGTTAGAAAAAAAATGAAACAAGATAATGATGTCATTGGGAGAAACACTCTGTTAACAATAAAGCCATTGGAGATTAAAAATGTAAGAAAACATGAAAATCTCTTACAATATTTGGAAGATAAAAATTTCAGAATGTAGAGTATAAAATTCACAGTGCAAACAGGAAGGACAAGATAGAAGCTTAGAGCACTGGGCTAGACTCTTGGGACTTAACAACTTAAATTTAGGAATTTAACAATTTAAAACTCTAGGACTTAGCAATTTAACAGGAAGCCTAGTAAGTAGTGAAGAAGAAAACAAAAATGGGGGGTACCATTTTGTGACAGCTGTCAAGAAAATTTTTTAGATTGCAAATGGCCCACAGAGTGCTGAGTAGCCCTCATGGTTTCAGAACCACAAGAATCAAGGAGTTTATGACTTTCAAAGACTAACACCTAGTCAATATGAAGGATCAGGACTAGGATTCTCTCTAGCAGAGTTGCCATCTCATGGCCTATGAGCATGATGGAGCTCAGGACTGCTTGTTATATCCCAGTGTCATGCAAAATAAACATATAGTATGCTCTCACAACCTGAAGGCCATGGGTTGGAGAGTCGAGGTCAATTCTTCTTCTAGTGTGGCCTAGACAATCCAAAATATTGAGCATCATCTTTAGAACTCAGGCTTTCTCTGTTCCAGAGGGGAAAAGACCTACAATAGATGTTAGTGAATGATTGTGTCCCCAGTCTTTCCTACTGTCCCAATGTCTGGTCTGTGCACAGTGACCTGATGGGTTCTAGGACAAACACCTATGCCTCTGCTGAAGATTCTCTAAGGATTCTTGAGTATAGTTACTGCCAAGGGAAGCCTTCAACCTTCTTGCCCTTCTGGTATGTCGTCTCTGGAGTGTCCCATTCCATGGGTTTTCAGTAGATACTGAGTTAGTTGCCCGGTGTAGAAACTTGTCCATTAATACCCTCTCTGCAAGTTTCTTAACTGTACTTGTCTTACATCACTACTGATGTTTCCTGGCTCACCTCCATGATAAACTCATCAGACTCACTTCTTTGTCTTAGAGTCCATTTTTGGAGAAACTCAAATGAAAATGACTGCTAAGCAATCAAGTGCCATGTTAAATAAAAAGACATCTTCTGACATACAATGTCTCACAACAAAATTCCTTCTGGTCATATTTTAGAGAAACATACCAGAGAATGTGGTCTACAAGATGGTACCACACATCAAGGAAGAGGAAGGCCATGGATACAGGAAGCAGCACCTGGTACAAGAAAGAAGATAGCAAGGTCCTGGGAAACAGCTGGTTTCTGGTTCCCCAGAGTCACTAATTCATTCTGGAGCAACTTTGAAGGCTCTGGGAGAGCTTCCTTAGCAAGACAGACTTCAAAGTATTGATTGCATTGAAGCTCTTGGGAGGATGTTCAGACAGTTGTTTATGTTCTTGATTTAAATTAGTGATAAGAACATAGTATATTGTGCAAACAGGGAAAATGATAATTAACAACTCCAGGGAAAGTCAAGGTATCTGTGTTGTAAAATGATAATGTTAGAAGCATTAAGTGTTAATGAATCCCCAGTGAATTCTTGGGAAAGAGAGTTTGAAATGGTCCTCATGGGCTTGGGGAAATAAAGCCCCCCCCCTTTGTTTTTACTAATTTAAAGGCAAAAGAAATTGTCTAGCACTGAAAAAATCAAGGCAGAAATTTAAGCATATTTAAAGACACAAAAGTAAAAATGAAAATACTCACCATGAGGAGTAGATGTGGTCATCTTTAGATGACCCAGAAATGGTGGAAAGAGGTAACTGTCTAAGTTGGGGTGTCCAACGCACAGCCTACAGGCCACATACAATTTGGGATATCTCTGCATATGGCCTGACACAAAATCCTAACCCTTCCTTAAACACTATGAAATTTCTTGCAGCTATTTTTTTCTAACTTTATTACATGATTCTTGACCATGAACTTTGAAAATGACAGTGTTGTATCACAATGTCATGCGAAATAAGTGTATGTATGCTCTCACAACTCATGAGCCAAGGTTGGACACCTTGGGACTCTAAATCAAGGACAATAGGAGACATGCCTGATGCTCTGCTGTGTAAATCAGAGCCTGGATGTATCAGCCTGGTTAATCCGCCTATGCAGATCCTAAGCTCCTTGATCCTAGATACCCAAGGGCTATGCTAATTGAGCTGTGTAACCCATGTACCCCATATCAGGCATGGGGTTGAGTGGTGCAAGGGCTCTGGGCACATACACACTCATGTGCATGTACATGTTTAGAAAGAAAAGTGGTCCAAAGTAGGCTGCTCTGGGAAGATGAGGGTAACAGGGCCTTTGGGATCACTTTTAGAAGCCACTTGACTTCTCCAAGTCTGAGGATAGTGGTTTCCCAAAGCTGAACTTCCCCATCAGGATTATCAAGAGTGTGTCTTAAACATTCATATTCTTGGGCTTTGCCCCAGAAAGTGAAATCCATGGGTCTGGGGTTGAACGCAGGAAATTTATTTGTCAGAAGATCCTCAAGATGTTAGACTTCAACCCTAGCATGGTGACAGACTAAGGGGTCAAGTGTATATGAGGAGGCCAAATCTAGCTAACACAGGTAAAATTCATATGGGACTTTCCCTAAAATCCAAAGTGGGTGTATCTTAACCTATTTGAACCAGGCAAAAATAAACACTACTTTTGTGTTGATTTAAACCATTAACAGTATAAAAGTTATTCTCTCAGCCTTTTATTATGACTGAGTCAGTACAGTTATTGAAATGAGGTGATTTGAATATGCAACTTGAAAATGATTTCTTTTTTTTTTTTTTAAACATTTATTTATTTATTTATTATGTATACAGTATTTGCTCTACATATATGCCTGGGCAGCAGATCTCAATGTAGATGGCTGTGAGCCACCATGTGGTTGCTGGGAATTGAACTCAGGAGCTTTGGAAGAACAGCCAGTGCTCTTAACCTCTGAGCCACCTCTCCAGCCCCGAAGATGATTTCTTAATTTCATTACTGAAACCTAGTTCTTACTTACTTATAAATTGCTGCTGTGAAGAGACATCATGACCAAGGCAACTTGTAGAAGAAATAGTTTATTGGAGACTTACAATTTTGGAGTCATGACCCCATGGCAGGGAGCAGGGCAGCACACATGGCACCGGAGCAACAGCTGAGAACTTACATCCCAATCCACTAGTGTGCAAGAGAAAGAGAAAAAGAGAGACAGAGGAAGAGACAGAGAGAGAGAGAGAGGAATGATATGAGCTTTTGAAACCTCAAAGTCTACACCCACTGACATACCTCTGTCAACAAAGCCATATCTCATTAATCCTTCCCAAACAGTTCCACCAACTGGGGACCAAGCTTTCAAATGAGCCTATGGAGGACATTCGAATTCAAATCACCATATAGGCTTTCTAACTTTCTTTCTTCTGTATATTAATGATACTGAAAAAGTCCTGATGTGGGCTAATTTATTTCAGTACCTAATACTAACATTGATGCTATTTAATATATGGAATTTTACTAAAGAAAATGCCTTTGAAATAAGAGAAAAAATTTTCCTGACATAAGCAGTTTGATTTCTACCCTGATATATAATTTAGCCTTATCTCACTACAAGCCAACCAATATCTACTGGGTTCCTGCTCTATGCTGAGCTTGGACTTAGGAAGCAAGAAACCAACTCGAGAGGGGTGACATTTTAAGAAGCACAAGCCAGAAGCCCCATTCAAAATATGACTGTGGAGATCAGGCTAAAGTGAATGAAAAATTAGAAAGGGTTCAAAGCATTGAGTGCTAAGATCCAGCAAGTTGTGGGGCCGTGTAGCTAGCTAGCTACAGGAATTCAGATGTGAGGTATGAACTGCACACTTAGCAGATCAGGAAAGCTTCCTGCAGGAGATATGGTCTAGAATGGCCTCAGAGGCCAGGCAAGATTTCACTGGACAGATCTAAGCAGAGAGACTCCTGATTCTGGGGGCAACAGAGGTTGTGAGTCCAAACCCATACAGGAGAACATGCAGACTGAAGGAAAGGTCCTTCTTTTGCAGTCACAGGAAGTAGTAGGACTGGACAGATATTGAGGAAGTGGCCATGAAGGACCCTGAATACTAAGGTTCAAAATGATGGAAATAGGGAATGATGCGGTTAGATTAAATTAGAGAAGCCCCAGATGGACACAGAGTTCTGGGTATATTTATCTGGAGGAAGAGTGTCCCATGGGTTAGGAAACCAAGGGTAATAGCCAGTTAAGAGACTCATGTATCAGGTAAGTGTAAGGGAATGTGATTCAGACTTGGGTCATGAGATGGAGATGAATAGGAAAGTGCTCTTAAATAATGTAACACTAAAAGGAGTGATGAGAGAATACATACAATCACTGGGAAGAGGATGCTGAGCTACAGCAGGCTAGCCTTAGGAAATGGAACTCAGCACAGTGGTCGGAGTCTGGGGTCAGGAACTCAGGGCACGTCTCTTGAGGGTCCTGTCTTCAAATTGACTTAGCTGAGCTGGTTTCATCCTTATGAGGTTTTCTGTTTTTTTTTTTTTAGACTTGGGCTGAGAGCTGATGGCTTGGTTCATGTCATATGTCCCTCCTTTGAGCCAGAGAAGAAACTATGGAGTTGTCAGAATTCTTGACCCATTTCAAAGGCTGTTTTCTCAATGGAGGTCAGGAGGAATAGTGAAGAATGCAGAGGAGGTGATGGTCCAGGAAGTCTGGTGGAAACCTAGGTCTCCATTGTTTCCCCAGGAGGCAGTGGATACATAGTTCTGCCTCCATGTATGGCAGGAACACTGATGTAAAATGTTTGGTTAGTTCCTGGCATGAAAAGGATACTTCAAAATGGTAATTTAATCATAAGATAAAAATCTCCAATTACAGCCGGGCGGTGGTGGCGCACGCCTTTAATCCCAGCACTTGGGAGGCAGAGGCAGGCGGCGGATCTTTGTGAGTTCGAGGCCAGCCTGGTCTACAAAGCGAGTCCAGGACAGCCAAGGATACACAGAGAAACCCTGTCTCGAAAAACCAAAAAAATAAAAATAAAAATAAAAAATCTCCAATTACTTCATTTGGACCAATTCCAGATGAGTTCTGGCCAACCCAGACTTTGCTTTGCTAACTTTAATTCCAAGAGTTTCACTGTGGCTTCTAAACTATGCTTGGGGTCAGAATAAGCTTCTTCCTGGTGAAAATGTTGAAGTTGCTGAAAAGATAAACTGTCCACCCCAGGCTCTGTGAAGTTTGCACATAGTGGCCTTGTGAGGTGCTGAGGACTGGCCACCTCCTGGTCTCAGTCTTACTCCCCACTGGTGACTTCAGGCATATTGGCCCCCTGACTTGAACTTCATTTTCTTCCTCTATAAAAAGAGGACTTTATCCAAATATTGATAAACACTCTAATGCCATTTTCAAAACGTGAAGATCTTTGCCATCTATCATGATACTTGATTTATCAATTATAGCCCTCAATCAACATATAAACTTGATTGGAATCCCTGCAGCCTCCATCTGTCAAGGAGAACAGCTGGTGTTTGGATGTTCTCATGGTCCATGGGCAGATGGGTTACAGCCATCCTTCTCTATAAGCCTGCAGGTACCCTGGCCTCATCTCTAAGCAACTAAGGAGAGGAAGGGGGCAGCCAAGCATGGTACAGCCCTAGAGAAATGGGTCTGAAGTAATGAGCTTTGCTGGCATACCCCAATGGTGTACCATCTTAGGAACAAGGCCCTTATCTGACCTCCACAAATGATAACACATGTGCACCCTTTTTCAGGACGAAGGCATGTTGCACCCACTTTCTTTATCCTTATCAGAATCCACTTACCTTTGCGTGCTCCAAAGTGGACTCAATTGTACTGGGGAGAAGGGGAGTAGAGATTTGTCCTCTAGGTCTGTCCATATTTTTATTCCATACAGTTTGTGGAGTGCCTCAGCAGGCAAATATTTCCTCCTGCATGATCCTTGATGCAAAATACATCACTCTTCCACCTTAATAGATTTTTCAGTTATTCCTATCAGCGTTATTTGAAACCATTTTTTAGTATCCCACTTAAGGTCACACTTTGGGCTGATGGGAAGGGATTTTGGAGATAACCCACTCCTTTATCATCACAAGGAAATTGAATTCCCGAAAGGTTAAGTGATTTGCTCCAGGCCACAGGGCAGAGAATTCAGAATCCGAGAGTCATACAGCACCCTTCACACTTGAGCAGTCTGCCTGGAAAGAAAGCCGTAGGACCCTGTGATCTTTTATTACCTCAGTGACATTTAGTGAACAAATAGTGGTGAAGAGCCAGAGATCTCAAGGAGCTGGCCTGAGAAAAGGAGTGGGAGTGAAGTCAGCATTGGAAGATTGGCCATGGGTTATGCATTACAGGATGGCAGCCGGAAGCACTCTTAGGGAGACTGGTTTTGCAACACCCTCCCCCCAGGCACAGTGTGGAATGAAGATTGTGACAACTATGGCTTTCTGAAAACTCAGAAATGTATTTTCTGTTCTGTGAGCTCAGCAAGACCATTTGTAGACATGTGTGGTGTTTAACACTGGCCAGCAAGGTACCAGGCAGAGGAGTCAGCCCTGTGAGGATCTCACTGAACATCACCCAGAGATGTGTGAGGGCTCTTTGGGGCCAGTAGGGCACCTGGCGCCTCACACAACATGAAGGGTATGCGTTTTCAGTGTCTGGGTTCTTCAAGCAAGGGCTAAAGAAAGACAGGGCTGAAATAACTCAGGCATTCTTAGGGACTGAAGTTCAACGTGAGTGCATAGGGGTGCAAAAGAAGATAAAAAAAGGCAGTTTGTGTGCCTCAGAACTGTGGGGCTCAACACACCATAAGGCTCTGATTGGGCACCAGCCAGTGTCTTCATTCTGGGAGCAATCTCCCTAGCCAGACAAGGAGTCATCACTTACCCCTCTAACTGACAAACTCCCTGGTGAAGAGTTCTGTGATCTGGGCCTCTGTCACCATCTCAGCAGCTCCGGTGTCCTTCCATTTCTCCTGTGATTCCTTTCCTTCACTGTTCTTCTGTTAGGTTCGACAGCACAGAAAGTTAACTCAGTCTATGCGAGAACATGCTGACAAAGACCAGCTGGGTTCAATTTTACCCCACAGCCATGGGTGTTATCTGACAGGTGGCATTCAGTCTCCACACAGCTCAGATAGGGCCCCAAACATATCAATTCAGACAGACTCAAACAGCCCACATCGCCTAGAGAGGCCTCTGGGCTGCTTTCTTTGAGCCCTTCTAAGGTTGCAGATTGCTTTCACGGGACTCAAGGGCAGACTATGCTAAGAGAACTTGAGATCTGTCCATATACTCTCAGAAAATGTTTGGTTACTGGTAGTGCCCCATGACAACAGTCAATAACAACAAAAGAAAGCCTGGGGACAAAGAGGATAACCAGAAAGAAGGGATGGAATTCCCTACATAGTGAAGGAGTTGGAGTCTCCATGAACTTTACTGTCCTTGTTTGTTTGGGGCAGCAAAGGGGGCCTCTGAGGGAAGGCCCTGGAATGTTTTGAGACTGACTTATGATGACTGTTTACCGTATTACCGTAGGAGGCTCTTTTCTTAGTTTTCTTCCCCACCCCCTCCACTTAAAGGGTACAGGGGCCTAGGCTGATCAGAAAACAAACAAACAAACAAACAAACAAACAAACAACCTGCTGCTGTTTCTTTTCTCAATAATTATTTATCTCTTTTATTAATTCTTTGAGAAGGTTGTACAATATGCTTTGAACATATTCACCACCCACCCTGTTCCCCAACTCCTCCTAGACCCCTCCTCTTCCCTGCTCACTCAACATTGTGTCCTCTCTTTTTCCTTTTTCCATTTTAAACCTGTCTAGTCCAGTTTGTTCTGCTATGTTCTCTTGGATGTGTGGCCTTCCAGGGGAACATGGTCAGTCTACCAGGGATCACAATGTTCAAGAAAACTGAGTGTGCCTTTGTCCAGAGCTAGCAGTTGCCAACAGTTCCTCAGTTAGGGGTGGGACTTCATGCCCACCTCCCTCTCCGTGATGGCACTTTGCCTGGCCTGAGCTTGCTCAGGTATTCTGCATGCTGGGTTCATATGTGCACCTGCCTCTTTTGTTTGGAAAACACTGTTTCTTTGCAGTAATTCACTACTTCTGGCTCTTACAATCTTTTCTCCTCCTCTTCCATAATGATCCTCAAGCCTTGGAAGGACGGGGGAAGGGGGTGATATAGATGCTCACTTAGGCCTAAGCATTATTTTCTGTGCCTTGACCAGTTGTGGATCTCTGTGTCAATCACCATCTACTGCAAAAAGAAGCCTCTGTGCTGAGGATTGTGAGACATGCTAATAGGTGTAATGAGAAACCATTAGGAGTCTGTTTAATACTATGTCCATTCAGCAGAAAAATAAGTAGTAGTAGGTTCTCCCCTAGTTTTGCCTTCTATGTAGACATCTCCTGTCCTTGTTTTTCTCTAAAATTTAAATATGAATTAAAACAAATTCTTAAAATACCTACTCTAAAAAAAGTTACAAAAGGCAGATATTTTATCTGTGACCAACATTACTACCACCTCCTTTCATGCCAGGTTCCTACGCACCATGCTTACTCCTTCTGGCTTGATGTTGAAGTGTCTGCAGGCATGCTAGGCACCTGGCTAAAAGGATAGTGAATTGGCTAATACTTGGTTTATTCATGGATGCCAGAATGATAAAATTCTGCACAGAGTTTAATTATTCTTTGCCTTCTGGGTATAAGCATGACTTCCAGAAATGTTTTCATATGCTTCCAGCTCCCTTCGAATTATGACAGCTCCTGTCTGGCATCTGCCAAAAAGAATTATGTAAGAAGGGAAGAAAAGGGTATGAACCTTATGAACCCATGGAGTTAGTTTTTGGAAAATTCTTCATCTCAAGGATGTTCCAGCTCAAATATACTAAGAAAGTGATAGGGTTTGCCTGAAGTCAACAACAGCCCCCACCCCCAAATCCTATGGCATTACCAAGAACAAATGGTGCTACTTAAATAAATCTCAGTTTTCAACAAATGAGGAATAAATGCTGATTCAATGAATGAGAGTGAAGGTTCAGTTAACTTCCTATTTTACTTCATCAAAAACATTTCAGAACTGGGATCAGTCAGAAGGGTCCAGGCCTAACAAACTGTCCCCAGGACCCACATAGTGACAGAAGAGAACTGACACCTCCAAGTTTTCTTCTGACCTCCACATGTGCACAGTGATATGCACACCCATATGTAAGCACACATGAAATAAATAACTGTAATTAAAGAGCTTTATAAACATGGTTACATGAAGAGATGAAAAGTAACTAGCTACAAAAGTGAGGAAAAGCTTATAGAAGTCAGGCAGTTAAAAATTACTCCATTTTAAAGATATTTAGATTGTAGAATATGTCATGTTTTGTAAAAATTGAAATTTGATATAGTTCCTTTTTGTATCAGAACTAAACCTTGTAATTATACTTTTTAAAAACTTTTTTCCCCAAGAAAACTTAAAAAAAAAATCACAGGGCCTTCTTACCTCACAAAACTCTTATCTGCCTAGAATCTATGAAGCACATGTCCTCAACACAGAAGCTCTATCTTGCCAGAGCTGGTCACAGTTTTGGGGACCCTGGAGAAAACCAAACTCATATCACCACCAGCAGCTCTCTGTCTGACACACTCATTCACACCAGCAGCAGCTCTCTATCTGAGGCTAAGTCACAGACCAGCTTCTTTGAAAAGCTCCTGCTGAGGTGGCCATGTCTATGATCCCCATTTTCCCCATCTGTTCTATCAATCCTATCACAAGATCATGTCTTCATTTCTTTTAACTTCATCTACCATCTACAGAAATTATAGGATTGCTAAAAGGGAATTTGGTATTCCTGGAGTATATGGCCCCACACTGTATAGATTTTCTCTGCTGGACCTGAGTGCTTCTTATGCAAAAAGCACCTAGGAAATTCCTGCCTTCTCCATTTCCTTAGGCCTCAAGTTCATGCTGAGTCTTCCAAGTTTTATTGATCTCAGTAATTTCAACTGGGAAGCAGGGCAAAGAAGAGTCAGGCATGTGTACTGGGCTTGCATTCCATGATGATGGCAATGGAGATATACAACAATGTGAATGTGTTTAATGTCACTGGTGTGGGCATCTTTAATGGGTTGGGATGATGGATTTTATGCTATATGTATTTTAGCATAACTAAAATATTTTTAATTGTGGGACAAGGTCTCTAAAAATATTTATTGGATTTGTCTTAGGTTTATTTGATTTTTAATTTTTTTAATTGAATCGCTCTGTGTAGTTCAAGTTGGCCTCAAACTTATGATCCTCCTGCCTTAACCTCCTGGGGTTTATATCTGTATGACATCATGCCTGACTTACATCTTCTAATGGTTAATCAATTGTCAACTAGATGGGATTTGGAACCAGCACAGAAACAAACCTCTGTGCATATTTGCAAGGGAATTTCTGGGTTAGGTTCCTGGAGGTGGGAAGATCCCCCCTGAATGTGGGTGTGTAATTCCATGGACTGGGTTCCTACACTGTGTATAGGGAAGAAAAGGACAAGAACAGAACCATTCATCTGCCTGCTTCTGACTGTGGATGCAGTGCAACCAGCTGCCTCATGCTCCTGACACCATGCTTTCCCCAGCAGGATGGACTGTGCCCTGGAACACTGAGCCAAAACAAACCCTTCTCCACTTAAATTGTTTTTGTCAAGTATTTGTGTTGGGGAAGTTCTAATTACATTGCTTCTGATAGGCTGAATTCAATGCTGAGATCTGGTTACTGCCCCTTCTGAGGCATTATCTTGATTGGTTAATAAAAGTCACTGATGGCCAATTAGCTGGGCAGAAAGAGTATAGGAAAGTGAGACTTCCTGAGATTATAACAGGAACCCTGCGTTTTATACAGAGGAACTCATTTTCTGCCAGGAGACATGGAAGCACATAGACGTGTTTGAGAACTCTGGAAGGTAACAGGCACATGGTGGTTTGGGATTAGGTGATCCAGGTTAATTTAGGTTAGCTAACTGAGAGTCTGCCCAGCTAAGGGCTAAGTGTTGAAACATTAAAAGGTCTTGGTGTATTTAATTATTGGGGAAAGGACCACAGCAGCTTATAGGCTGTCAGTCCAAGCAATCCAGGGCCATCGGCTTCCCACCGAACTCTGGTGAATCTCCTGCCAAGTCGCCAGAAATTCTACCAGCCTAATATAGCAACTTATATTAGTTAACAGAGTTTAGGTTACAGGTGGTTAGGCCACTCTTGGTCCAAGGCTTTTTCCCCAGGGCAAGTCAGGCCGCCAGTTAAGGTGAGCCAGGCTTCCGGCTGCTCCGCCAGCCTAATCTTACAATGTATACTTATTAGTAAATACAATTGATAATTAAATTGCAGTTTCATATTTGTAGCCACAAACAAGTGACAAAGACATTTCTTTTTCTTTAGTTTTCCTCTGAGTCCATCAGTGATGTTTCACTAAAATTTGGATCTGGTAAATTTAGACATGGCCTGGGCATCTGAGTATTTTTTTAACATTTTTTATTTATTTATTATGTAGACAGTATTTGCTCTACATATATGCCCAGGCAGATCTCAATGTAGATGGTTGTGAGCCACCATGTGGTTGCTGGGAATTGAACTCAGGACCTTGGGAAGAACAGCCAGTGCTCTTAACCTCTGAGCCACCTCTCCAACCCCATCTGAGTATTTTTAAGAGAGTCAAGTAGTTCTGAAATCTTCTGGTGGAGAGTCTCTCCCTATAGAGTCTATTAGACTAGAACAACTCAAGGCCCCAATAATTAGATGTTTTTTTCTGGTATTACATTGTAGTAAATTGCACCTTCTGCTTATTTTCTGTTTCATTCATTCAAGAGCTCTTTGGGCACAGATGAATGTTCTGCTTGCCCTGTTCATTCTTCACAGAACTTACCTGAAGGTCTGGAAATGGAAGTACTCCATAAAGAGCTTTTGAATTGAGATGGGAGGAAACTAAAATTTATGAATATCCTGCACCTGATGATATTACCCACTGGTTTATTAAAGGTTGTGATCTTCCAAGCTCTGGGAAGCATGCTTTTTAATGTTTTGGAATACACAAGCTGGTTGAACTTTCTGGCCAGCTTTCCCTGGCATTTCAATGTAAAATATGTCATTGGGAAGTAGGGACTCAAGGGGTCCTAGGCAGGACCATCAGAGACCTTCCTGAGCCTGCAAACTTCTCTGAAGGAAGTATTTTTGTTCTGTTAAAGATTAGAAGCTGTAAAACAAGGTGAATAAGAATAGTTTCTGTCCTTTTTGGATTCTTCAGACATTGGATCTTTCTAGTCTACACAAGACACAGCCAAGTGCCCCACAAGGGTGTCTGGTGAGCATAGTCTCTGCTAAGAAAGAGATGCCCAGGACCTGGGATATGTGAAGGCAAAGGCAACTTGTGGACTAGTAAAGACAGATTTTCCATTTGTTATAGAGAAGATATTTTCAGGAAAATAAGCAAAGATACAACAGTTCAAAAAGTGACATGCTATTGTACTGTATTCTCAAGTCTCTGTGTGAAACATGTTATAACCAGAAAAAGAAATATAATTTCACATCAAAATGCCTGATTTCAAACCCACAAGACATCTATTATGAGTAATTGTTTGCCTGTAAGTAATAGTAAGAAACTATTTTTAGTTTTTTTATTTCTGTTTTGAGGCAGGATCTCACTATTTTGTCCCAGTTGGCGTGGAACTCAAAGAGATATGTCTGCCTGTACCCCTCCAAAGTACTGGGATAAAATGGCTAGCAACCCCATGCCTGGCATAAGAAACTAGGTTCTGGGAAAACCACTAAGGCTGTCAACTTTGACTTAACAGTACAAGTCCTTGCATTAGCGGAGACCAACATCTATTCATTTATTCAACTAATAGTTATTGTATACCTACTGTTCAGGACATCAGATGAGATGCTGCCAATCTAGGACAATGTATGAACAGGAATGTTTATCTCTGACCCCCGCAAAAAACGTACATCTCCTGCAAACAAAACAAAAACTACACTGGACAGAAGTCATCAATATGAATACTTTGAATAACTCTGTTGATATATTTGACATACATCAATTGTACACATTTAAAGTGTTCAATTTTATAAAACGGCATATGCATGCCCTGGTGGTACAGTCACCACAGTGAAGTAGAAGCATGCCACCACTTCCAAAGAATTCTTTCGTCCCTTAGGAATTCCTTCTTTCCACTTCTATTCATTTCCCCATCTACGAACAACCATATCACTTCATTCTTTCAATACAAATCAGTTTACAGGATTTAGCGCCTTTAAAAATAGAACTAGACACTATGTAGTCTTGGCTTCTTTCATTCAGGATAATTATTTTGTGCTTCACCCATGTGGATGAATATATCAATAATTCATTTCTTCATATTGTTTGGATTATATTGTATACATACAGTGGAATCTGTTTATTCCTTCACTTTTGATGGCATTTGGGTTGTTTTCCAGTGTTCAGCTATTCTAAGTACAGCTGCTATGATTATTCATATAGAAGTCTTTATATAAATAGAGGCATTCAGGAAAAGAATGAGTCTATTTACATGATATTCTTATATCTAACTTTTAAAGTACAAAGTAACTATAATGTTTTGCACCTCAAAAGTGATATATGAAACTTCTATTCCTCCTACATCCTTGCCAACGTTTAATTCAACCATTCAGCTTACTTCAGCATTTGCATTAAGATTTAAATCTGCATTTCCCTGCTGACTATGTGAACACAGTAACTATTTAACAACTACTATAAAAGCCTTAATGGAGACTGTATAACTTTGTATATGTGAGGACTGACTTTCAGCTATCTGACTGTCCTTACCAGTTCTGAAACCCCACGCTTATCTTGCAGAGGATTTGATCTTCAGATGCGTTTGCCAGCCAGCTGGGAATAATTTGATATTCCATGCTTCCATTTTTAAAAATATGGTCTAGTGCTCTTCGTTTGGAGATGGATATGCCTAAATATTTCTCCAAACAAGACCGTTTTTGGCTCAGTAAACTTATGGGAGTTGAACCATTGCTTTCCTGAGCCCTCCTATCCCCAGTTTTACCCCTCACTTTCCAATTACGTCAGCCTTTTCTAAGGAATGCTCTACCTCAGCAAGCGAAATGTTCAAAGCCATCCTGGAACTTCAGTTGACACAGGACCAGGACAACATTGGTCCACAAACAGTGTTGACTCTCTCTCTCTCTCTCTCTCTCTCTCTCTCTCTCTCTCTCTCTCTCTCTGTGTGTGTGTGTGTGTGTGTGTGTGTGTGTGTTTGTCAAGGAAAGAGAAGGGACAAGAGCTGGTTTACCCTGTCAAGTCCCTTCACACCGTGACTTCTGCCTTACATGGTTTGGCCGCACAGTATGAATGAAGTATATAAGAAGGAAAAGAACACCCAGGGCTGGTAGGAGGTAGGAGCTATCATGCTTAGCCTTCAAATCTTCCCTGTCTTCCTTTGTGAGCTTCTGTAGCTCCTGATCAGAAGAAATGGGGTGAGGCAAAGGCTGAAGCAGAAACCTGACCCTTCACTCAGTTTTCTCATTGATAAGTTCATACACAAATACTATATATTTAGGTCATATCAACCACCACTCCTTCCCAGAGCTCCTCTCAGCCCATCCACCATGTCTTTCCCAACTTTGTTGTCCTTCCCTCTTCCTTCTCCTCCTTTCAACTCTTCATTTATTTTTATAGCTTCTGCTTATTCTCTACAGTTTGTTATTCCATGGTTAAAATGAAATGTTTATTTCTCATTTCTTCAAATATTCAAAATTATAATATATTTATAGTCCAATGATGAGTTTTTAAAGTAGAGAAAATAAAAAACAATGCAAGTGAATATCTCTTGAGGATGTCTTCAGGAAAAGTCAAGGTATTGCCTGTTTCTAGCAGCCATTTCCAGATATTTTGTGAAAATAAGGAAATGTAGACAGCATAGGGAAGTTAAGATAATCTCCATAGAGATTATCTGTCACCTCCCCTTGATTCCCAGCAAATGAGACTTGATATGGCATTTCTTGGCATTCTCTGTTCCTCCGCCAAGTTATCTTCTCTCTTGCTCCCTAGAATGTCAATGCCAGAATGGAGTATATCTATCTTCATATCCATGGTTACCGGTTTAAAGTTTTCTTCTATTTTTAATCTCTAAAAACACTCCATCACAAGTACTCATTGTTAAATCTGTACATCTAAATTAATTTCGCTCATCAGTTGAGAGAAGCTTCCAAAATTGCTTAAGACAGCATGGCACAAGCCAAGTTCTCCTGAGAAAAGGGTCATCTTGGCAGAGTTTAGGCTGGAGTTCCATCTCTAGTCTCATGTGGCTAGTGAAGAACTGCGGAGTGACACACACATGATAAAGGGGATCCTTTTTGTATGCCCTTAAAGACAGGAAGGAAAAGATAGTTTATGCATAGAGAAAGTCGCAGGAGGCTGACTAAAACAGGTGTCCTTCCCCTTCTTTGCCCATATCCAAAAACCAGCTTTTTATATACCAGAAAATCTCTCCCCCAAATTATCCCCCAGTTCTTTGTTTTCAGTATTTTGGACACTTTCTAAATAACCCAAGTTCAGCCACAGAACAGTATCCAACCTTAGTCCAAAGTGGCAATTTGTACTAGTGGCACCATCCTGGTTATAAATGTTTGCTGAGTAGCATGCCCAAGTGCCAAGAATTCTGAGCATTGTCTTTTTCAGTTTGTAAGCAGCTCTGAAAGTTGGACTCTCTTATAACCACACCTAGACAAAGTTATGTTACTTGCCCAAGGTGTCACAGCTGAGAAGAGACAGAAGGAAAGTCAACTCCCAATCCGTACATCATGCTGTGACATGGCTCATAGTTTTCCGATAATCCATTTAAATATATTTCACATCTAAATAAGATAAGCAATTATTTTTTTTTATTAATAATTTATTTTTTATTTCTTCAAGTTACATCTCAATCACAATCCCCTCCCTACTCCCCCCTACAGTCCCACCCTTCCACCCTCCTCCCCCTCAATCCCCCCATCCTCTTCCCTTCTTTTTTTTTTTAGTTTAAGGTATTTATTTTTCCCCCCAACAGCTCTCCCTTTCAGTCCAAATAATGGCTCTTTTTCTTATAACTATAAATACAATACAAAACAACAGAAATAAATAGGCCATGATTATAAGAGTTATATGGCTTAGCACACATTCCCAATGTCCAGTCCATATGTATTTGGCACCTGACTTTAACATTCTACTATCTAACCATCTCCATGAGTTTAAAGTTCTATATCTAACTCAGCTTTCATACTAACTTGCCTCATAATTTTAAAAATATCTTCTTAGATCCAGAACACCCTCTTGATTCCTAAACAACTCAAAATTTAACTATGAGACTCTAGCTATCTATTCTTCAACCACCTCAGAGACCTGAGAGAGATAAATATATCTGATTATATAGGAAGTGCAGGGCCTGCAGCTTCCAAAACTAAAAAATGACATACCAGTGGCTGCCTGGACAGTTCCCATTTTCTCTCCATACATTACAGCATCAATCTTCAGCCATTTGGCCCCGTTTCTCTGACAGACATTGATTTTAGAGCAGGAATTATGAAGGACTTACCTACCCTGTCTTGGCAGAGCTAGGCTGTCAACTTATCTGCTTCCCAGTTTTGTCCTTTTTGGACAGAAGTCTGTCTACAGTTGAAGCAAGTGGTTTTTCTTGCCAAGAGAAAGGCTTACCACCAATTCAATCATCTCCCTCTGGAGATTCTTCGATTGATAGACATTCTTACACTAAACAATTGGAATTCTATTGTGATCCTTCTCTTATAAAATGTTTGACTAATTCCAATGAACTATCACATGCTACAACCAATTTTTTTTTTTTTTGGTTTTTCGAGACAGGGTTTCTCTGTGTAACAG
>CAJQZJ010004755.1:10062518-10085368 GCA_907164525.1 Lophiomys imhausi | reverse complement strand
GGTGTTTGTATGAGTCATAGGAAATTTTCAACCCATTAGTAAACATGAAGCAAAGAGTGAAGAGACCACTGAAGGTTGTGTACGATCTTCAAGCTGTGTCCTGCAGTTACCTACACTATATAACAAAGCATCACTTCCTGTGTTTCTAAAACTTCCCCAAATAGTCATCAGTTGAGAATCAAATATTCAGCACAGGAGCCTATGCGAGCCATTTCAGATTCAAACCATACCAGACAGCAATGGTTTCCCTGACAGAGTAACCTGGCCAGGCCTGAGGTGAGATTATGTGGGAGGAGGTGGTTGAGTCTTAGCAGTGCTGGGGTGGGTGAGATCAGAGAAGCAGTTAGGATCTGATATACAACATAAAAAGTCTTTGACTTTTCTTCTGGATAACATGAGGATCCATCAAGTTTTATTTTACTTCACATAAAACTTTATTATCTTACATAAAGTTGTTTTTCTCCTTGAGATCCCAAGCTTATTTTTCTACAAAGCACTTAGTACCACGTCCTATCATGTGTGTTTCTTTGTCTCTTCCTCCATGTGCCTGCTTGAAAAACACGGGCTTTTCCTATTTGATACACTGCCAAAGTCTCAACATGTAATTAATGGGCATTGCTGTACTTGGTAACAGCACCACTCATTATAGCTGTCATGACAAGAACAATGCAGGAGAGTCCAAGGGCAAAAAGGCCATCTCAGAGACTAATGCACTAATCAGGCTGGGTCAGCCTACTTTCCATCACTATAACAAACTCCAGAGATAATTCGGCTTATGAAGAGAAAAGGTCTATTTCAGCTCGTAGTTATTCAAGCTTCAGTCTGTATTCATTGGGCATCATTGTTTTGGGCCCGTAGTGAAGTAGCCCATTGTGGCAGGGGGTATGTATCAGAACATATAATTTGATTATCTTACAGTTGGAAGCAACCATTATTCACTTCAAGGGCATGGCCTCAAACCTCTGAAGACCTCATACCAGGCTTCACCGCTTCAAGGTTCTGGTGCCTTCACTGGTGGCATGAGAAGGGATCGGGCTTCAACATAGGACTTAGGGATAAGTAGCATCCGGGTCCAAACCACAGCACAAGGCTGGTGTTGCTAGCTCAGACCAGACTGCCATGAGTTTCATCTTAATTTGGGACATGACTTCAAGTCAGTGGAGGTTGGTAAGTGAGTTACTTCATAGTCATGTGAAGAAAATCAGCCTGGTGATGGCTACTGTTTCACATTCAAAGAAATTGTTTTCCTTTTTTAATTGCTGGGGCGTTGCTTCACCTTAGATGACTGATCAGTGAGAAATAGAGCTCCCATCTGCACAGTGTTGGGTTGTGCCACGCTCATCCCACATCCTGACAACTGTATTCTTAGTTTTGACTTACACTTGCTTCATTTTGAGTAAAACTAAGGCTTCATATTCAGTAACTTTCTCATTATGAGAAAATACCTGAAAACATTCACTGAAGAAAGGATTTATTTGAGTTCACAGTGTGAGGGCATAATACATCATAACGGGAAGGGCATGGTGGCAGGGCAGACAGGCAGCTGGGCACACTGTATCCAAAGTCAAGAAGCAGAGAGAGATGAATGCATGCCGGTACTCAGCTTCCCCTTTCTTGTTTCTTCCTTTTTATTCAGCTACTACAGGATGCTGCCCACAATCAAAGCAGGTCTTCCCTCCCCATCTAGACCTCTCTGGGAGTGTCCCCACAGATATACCCAGTGTTGTGCCTTCCAAGTCATTCTAAACGCAGCGAGGCTGGCAAAGGAGATCAACTGTCAAAGACTTCATGTTAAATCTCAGATGGGGGGAGAAATCTGTCTTGTCCACTCATTGGACATCTCAGCACACAGAACTCTGCTTGGCACACGAATGGTAACTAACTGTTGAAAACGAAATGGATGTGTACGAAAATCAGTTCAGCAGGTATTCATTTTGAACAAGTGTCCTTGCCCATAAAACCTTCGCATGACTTAATTTTTAAAAAGAAGGAGGGGTTCATCGTGTGTGTTGGAAGCAAACTTGTCTCTGTGAAGACTTCAAGAGCAGAGACAGGGAAGCTATTCTTCCATCCTCTCTCAGACAAACTTTCCCATACTTCCCACGGCTACTGTGTATAATTAATACATAATATTACATATAATATTGCATGTTATATAATATAGTAATAATACATTATGTATAATATATAATAACTCTCAGTTGCCACAAAGATACTAGCACATCTCACAGACATCCAGGCCATGTGTCTGCAGAAGCATCTGCCCCACTGTCTCCTGGGCTAATGTTCTGGCTGTCAAAAATGGCCTCCGGCAAGCTGCCCTCCCGACATGCAGTGGCTTAAGTTGGACAGCTGTATGATCTGCATAAACAGGCTGTTTGCCTCAAGACTGCAGCAGGTTAAAGGAGACCATCACCCCGAGAGGCAGCTGGGGCCGGTTGGTCTACTGTCTATGAGAAGGACAGAATCCAGCAGCATATCCAGAAGGAGAAGTACATGTGATACGTGCCTACAGGTTCTCCTATGGGTAGAGTTCAGTATAAACAAAGGTTTGAAGGAGGATAAAAGGGTTGGTAGGATCCCATTGGCAGGGAAAAGGTTGCTTGGTTCTGGTTTCTGCTCCTAATTGTCTTCAGGTGTCCTTGATGTGTTCTCCAGAGGTTCTGAGAATGCACAGCCAACATGTGGAGGGACACAGTCTGCTGGAGGGGATTCTGTAAGCAGGAGCATCCTGCATTTAAGCCCAGAGTACCCAGCCTACCCCGCCCCAAATGCTAGATCTGCCTTAGCATTTTGTCTGTCTCCAAAATTGCTCTAAATATGGGTTCCTCGGGCATCAACAAAGAAAACCAAGGATGGGTGCCAAAGATGAGATTTCAGGACAAAAAGAGCCATGAAAGATCGGATCAGTGGTTGCTAAGAGCAAAGGTGAGGGAGGGATGACTAGGCAGAACACACGTCATTGTTAATGAAACTACTATAATGGTAGATACAAGACATAGTACACCCAATCCCATAGAACATTCATTACTTGGAGTGAACCTTAAAATAAACCATGCACACAGAGAAGCTGCTTCTCCTGCCCATACAGTGATAATGCCTTTCAGTATCCACAGGGCAGCCTTGTACACTCACTCATCTGCCCCTACAAGAGCCCGTTAGGTCTTTCCATGTTCTCCTTCTGACTGTTCTCATCAGCCATGGAATCTCTGGACCTGATTTACAGAGATGGATCCATCACTGGCCTGTGACAGGAACACAGTTTCTAGCTCTTCAATGCCAAGGACAGGATACCCTCAGCCCACAGTCTAGGATTCCTTAAACAGCCTCCTACAGACAGATCTAACTGAGTTTTCTCCTCTGGAACTTTGGGGAAGGCAGAGGACAGGAAATTAAATTCTATCCTCTCAAATTTCACACATAACAGAGTCATTACTTAAGGTAATATTTCACCCCTCATTACAAACCTTAAATATTGACTTAATAGCAAGCCGTATCTAAAGCTAGAATGAATTAAAGCTAAATATAATTAGATTTGTGGAATGAAAGATCCTTCTATTATCATTTTCCTGATTTTTGTTTCCTAAACACCTATTGGGTCATTTTTCCAGAACTTATGAGTATGTTCATGTCTGTCCTGATGGAAGCACAGAGATGAGTGTATGTCTGAATCTTAATCATGCTGAGACCACAACCAAGCTGCATGACTGCTTCTAGTCACCCGAATGCTGCCCTGCACATGTTCTGAGGTACTCTGCATGTCCCCTACTTCCTTGTTTCTACCCCTTAGCTCCTCCTTTTCTTCCCTGAGTCAAGCATGCCTCTTCAATTATGGGTTTTGGTCTTGCCACCCCCTCTTAACTCATCAGCTTTCTTCTTGCTCCTAGGTGATCATCCAACACACATCTTCCGTGTCCTTCCTGTCCTGGTTCTGTTGTATCATGCGGTCGCTGCACAGCTCCTTCCCTCTCCAGCCCTGTTAACTCGCACTGCTCGGGTTTTGCACTGCGCTCTCTCCTTCCTTTTGTACCTTCTACATGACATTGCTTCTGTCTGAGGTCACTACACACTCCGTGTCTCCTTTGGTTGTGTTTTTATCTCAGATCTGGTGTTCTCACTCAAGCTTCCAAGATGGCTAGGTCTATACTGGATGCTTCTCCAGTGTATGTCCTTGACAGCTTGGCCATCTTCCTGAGAGGTCCCAGAATGTGAGAGCTCCGCACACTTTACTCATCTTTATACCTCTGTTACTTGGTCCAGAGCCTGGTATGTCTCCAGTGCTTAATACATGTGTAGATTAATTGGTCACGTGAGTGAATATGCAAGTGTGCCAGAAATGGTTCCACATCGTGTCAGAGCAGGTATTATGATTTCTAGTCTCGGGACGGCCAGAAGATGAGGGGTCTTGCTGGATGTCACATAACTTATAAGAAACTGTAAAAGCCACGGCTTGACTCTTTTAGTTCAGGAAGTCTCCTTCCACCCTCTTGAACCAGTTACAGAAGAAGTAAGGAAGCATTTACATTTTCCCTTTTACCTCGGTTGCTTCTTCCTTCCAAAGTGAAAGGAGGACATTAGAAATGGTTTTACCCTGGCCTGTAGCAAAAACAATGAAGTTGTCAGGAGGCCAAATTCATATAACCTGTGGTGGCCCAGTGAGATTTCTCTACTGCTTAGATAGAACATCGATAATAAAGAACAAATTGCAATTAGCCGCTGTTATGTGGGAACAACCTAGCAAACCAAGCCTGCATCAAAAATCATATTTCTTTTTTTTAATGTTTATTTATTACTTCAGGTTACATCTCCATCACAATGTCCTCTTTCCACCCCTTCCAGACCCACCCTCCCACCCTCTACCCCCTATCCCTTCCATTCCACTCCTCTGGAGTGGAGTGTCCCTACATATCAGTCCCCCACCCCAGTTCAGCAGTCATATGAGGGTCAAGAGCCTCCTCATACACTGGGGGCCTACAAGGAAGCACCACTAGGGCAAAGTGTCTCATGGACAGGAAACAAAGTCTATGTTCCTGTTCCCTTTGGTGCATTGATTATAGTATAGCTATCCTGTACTGTATGGCTAAAATCCGATTATAAGTGAATAGATGCCATGTGCATCCTTCTGAGTCTGGGTTAGCTCACTCAGGATGAGCTTCTCTAGTTTCATCCATTTGGCTGCAAATTGCATGATTTCATTGTTTCTAATGGATGGATGAGTAGTATTCCATTGTGTAGATGAACCACACAACATCTTCAACAAATGGTGCTGGTCCAACTGGATGTTGACATGTAAATGAATGAAATGAGACCCATACTTATCACCTTGCACAAAACTTAAGTCAAAATGGATCAAAGACCTTAATATAAGGCCTGACTCACTAAATCTATTAGAAGAGAAAGTGGGGAAAACCCTCAAACTCATCAGCACAGGTGACAACTTCCTGAACAGAACACCAACAGCTCAAGATATAAGACCATCAATCAATAAGTGGGACCCCATGAAACTGAAAAGCTTCTGTAAGGCAAAGGACACTGTCATTTGAACAAAACGGCAACCTACAGACTGGGAAAAAAATCTTCACCAACCCCACATCTGACAGAGGGCTAATATCCAAAATTTACAAAGAACTCAAGAAATTAAATGCCAAAAAACCAAATAATCCAGTCAAAAAATGAGGAACAGAGCTAAACAGAGAATCCACAAAGGAGGAATCCCTAATGGCTGAGAGACACTTGAAGAAATGCTCAACATCCTTAATCATCAGAGAAATGCAACTCAAGATGACTCTGAGATTCCATCTCACACCTGTCAGAATGGCTAAGATCAAAAACTCAAAGGACAGCACATGCTGGCGAGGGTGTGGAGAAAGGGGAACCCTCCTCCATTGCTAGTGGGAGTGCAAACTTGTACAACCACTATGGAAATCAGTCTGGAGATATCTTAGAAAACTTGGAATAGTTCTACCTCAAGACCCAGACATACCACTTCTGGGAATACATCCAAATGGTTCCTCACCAAATCACAAGGATGTTTCCTCATCTATGTTCATAGCAGCTTTATTTGTAATAGCTAGAAACTGGAAACAACCCAGATGTCCCTCAACTAAGGAATCGATAAAAGTCGTATTTCTTTTTTTTTTTTTCTTTTTTTTTTTTTTTGGATTTTTCGAGACAGGGTTTCTCTGTGTAGCCCTGGCTTTCCTGGACTCACTTTGTAGACCAGGCTGGCCTCAAACTTGCAAAGATCCACCTGCCTCTGCCTCCCAAGTGCTGGGATTAAAGGCGTGAGCCACCACTGCCTGGCAAAAGTTGTATTTCTTATAACAGCAAAGTCCCTTCTCATTTGTAAGACTTTTGCAAATGCTATTTTTTTCCTCTTGAATTTCATCTTTATTCCTGAACTATTTTTATTTGTTCATTTATTTTTGTTTATTGTTGAGACAAAGTTTTGTTATGTAGCCATGGCTAGCCTAAACTTTCTGTGTAGGCAAGGCTGGTCTTGAACTCATAGAGATATGCCTGCCTTTGGCTCCAAAGTGCTAGGATTACAAGTGTGCACCACCATTTCTACTTCTGGGAAGGATATGGAAGACACTGAGACAGCTTTAACAACAGATACTAGACATTTCAGAAGTAGAGACAGGATCATTCTTTGACCAGAGATTTCTAAAAATACCATTATTGAACACCTTTGCCCCTGGCACTGTGCTAAGGAATTTGAGATGTAATTTCATCTGACTTATCCAATAGCCAAGGAGGCAGATGGTGGCCTGAGGTAAAGTGGGAAAACTGAGACTTCATTTCTAAGGTTGAATATCCTTTAAGTGGCAAAGCCTGAAGTGGGACCTGGTTGTACTTATATGAATTAATCTGTCAATCCACTAGTATAATGTGTAATGTAGTACTAAACCATACAGAGTAGACAGTGTCCATGTGTGAAGGAAAGAATTACAGACAATACATAAAACACAGACCACCCCTCCCATCTCTACACACCATCTTTGGTGTATACAGGGAAGTGGGTCCTTCATCCAACACATGGTTGTTGTCACTACTTCCCTCTGAGAGCAGAGCTCAGGTAGATTAAGGAGTTGGAACTCAGAAATGACCTTTGATACTGGTGATAAATTTCCCTTTCCTATTTTTAGATTCTTTAGAGGTCCCCAAAGGGCTTATGGGATTCTTCTAGTGTTAAAGTGTAGATAACAATAAAAAAATTGGTTGTAAGCCGGGCGTGGTGGCTCACGCCTTTAATCCCAGCACTTGGGAGGCAGAGGCAGGCGGATCTCTGTGAGTTCGAGGCCAGCCTGGTCTACAAAGCAAGTCCAGGACAGCCAGGGCTGTTACACAGAGAAACCCTGTCTCGAAAAACCAAAAAAAAAAAAAATTGGTTGTAGCATGTGATAGTTCATTGGAATTAGTCAAACATTTTATAAGAGAAGGATCACAATAGAATTCCAATTGTTTAGTGTAAGAATGTCTATCAATCGAAGAATCTCCAGAGGGAGATGATTGAATTGGTGGTAAGCCTTTCTCTTGGCAAGAAAAACCACTTGCTTCAACTGTAGACAGACTTCTGTCCAAAAAGGACAAAACTGGGAAGCAGATAAGTTGACAGCCTAGCTCTGCCAAGACAGGGTAGGTAAGTCCTTCATAATTCCTGCTCTAAAATCAATGTCTGTCAGAGAAACGGGGCCAAATGGCTGAAGATTGATGCTGTAATGTATGGAGAGAAAATGGGAACTGTCCAGGCAGCCACTGGTATGTCATTTTTTAGTTTTGGAAGCTGCAGGCCCTGCACTTCCTATATAATCAGATATATTTATCTCTCTCAGGTCTCTGAGGTGGTTGAAGAATAGATAGCTAGAGTCTCATAGTTAAATTTTGAGTTGTTTAGGAATCAAGAGGGTGTTCTGGATCTAAGAAGATATTTTTAAAATTATGAGGCAAGTTAGTATGAAAGCTGAGTTAGATATAGAACTTTAAACTCATGGAGATGGTTAGATAGTAGAATGTTAATGTCAGGTGCCAAATACATATGTACTGGACATTGGGAATGTATGCTAAGCCATATAACTCTTATAATTGTGGCCTATTTATTTCTGTTGTTTTGTATTGTATTTGTAGTTATAAGAAAAAGAACCATTTTGTGGACTGAAAAGGAGAGCTGTTGGGGGGAAAAAAGAAATACCTTAAACTAAAAAAAAAAAAAAAAGGGAAGAGGATGGGGGGTTGAGGAGGAGGGTGGAAGGGGGGGACTGGAGGGGGGAGTAGGGAGAGGATTGTGATTGAGATGTAACTTGAAGAAATAAAAAATAAATTATTAAAAAAAAGAATGTCTATCAACTTGTAGTCAGACAAGCTACTAGTTGAAGGAAATAATGTCCAACACAGTCCAGGTATGATCATCCATCTCTGTTCAAGTCTTATGAACTGAGCACTTATTATATATGATGCACCATGAATTACTCAACAAAATGATGGTTCTGCCCTCTCTCTCTCTCTCTCTCTCTCTCTCTCTCTCTCCCTCTCTCTCTTTCTGTGTGTGTGTTTCTCTCCCTTCTTGTGCACACTTCTTACATAAATTGGTAGTGTAGCATAGATGTCACAACCTGTTGTGGACTTGAGCAGTTAACAATCTGTTGAATCTATAAACATATATACAAAAAATTGTCATAAAAATTTAGCATATATCTCAGGGACAGGAGTCAAAGTCTTCCTGAAGTGCATACATGGACCACAGTGATAGTGTTTCACAATCTTTGCTATGTCTCAGAATCATCTGAGAAGCTGTATTTAAACCACACAATTCCCAGAATGTACCATGGATGGTCTAGTTAAATAATCTTGGGGTGAGGTCCAATGTTAATGGGAAGGATACATTTTCATAGGGGATCCTGATAAGAAGCCAGCCCAAGGCACTTCAAAACCACTCTATGTGCTTATGTAAAGGGGGATCCTGTTCAGTAGAAGATCCATGAGTTCAGAGGAAGCCTACATCTCAGAAGCAGGTTGGAGTTAAGGCTTGGAGTATTTTTACCATGTAGATAAGAGGGGAAGGCTTAAGCAAAATGTATACTTAGCAAAATTTGAAGCTGGGCCAAGGGGCCAGCAGCAGAACTCAGCAGTGGACTGGCCGTGCAGAGCCAAGGATGGGAGCAGACTGTGTCTCCTATCAGGCTAAAGGCCACATTATCACAACAACCTCATCAGTCTGTAGACCACTGCATTGCCAGAATCTGGCACATGATCATCACACGATGAGCAACAATCTCATCCTTAGTGAAGAGATATAGGGATAAATGTGAATTCTCTCAGAGAACTCTTAAGTTCCAAGTGTGAGAAATGAGGCTGATGGTAGTTCTGTTTGTGGAGGAAATAGGACAGTGGAAAGCAATGGGAAGTGTAGATGCCTTTGGAGGAGAAATGCCAGGGCGGACAATGTTCATGCATTGGATTAAGGACAGCTTAGGGTCCAGAATTCAACATTGCACTCCCGTGTCATGTACTCAATTCTTAGAGATGCTCAGTATGGCTTTTGGGGAACAGGTAGAGACTGGGCTAGACGTGACCACCTTGGTAACCAATAAATAGCAAAGGCAAGGTTTTTGTCTTTCAGGACCATGGACAGGTCCCACCATGGAGGGGTTCTTCGTGAGGAGCATAGCATGTTGACCCTGCAGACTGCAGATCCTGCTTGCTCTCTCCCCAGTTGTCTTCCGGAGGTGGGGTACTAATGGATGCTTTACATACATACCCTGTGTTCAAACAGGTTTAAAAAATCACTATAATAACATTGAAAGATTTCTTTATTGCTGGCCTTTTTAACAGCCCCTAATGCGCCCATTTTCTCTCTGGGATGCCAATGTCCTACACACCTTCTGCTTCTTCCTTTTTTTTTTTTTTTTTGTCTTTTTTTTTTCTTTTAAAAGAAATTGTAATCAGGAAAACCTCAACTTGCAGGATAGGAACAGCTCCATAAGAGCCCTCAATGATACCTTTTGATGACACAGATCTTGGTGGAGAACTTAAGAATGATCTGGACTGAAAGCCATTGCATGGTCCTCCCTGTCCCCCAAGCACTCTGAAACAGCTAAAGGGACCTGTCCCAAGGAGGGATTTGGGCATGTGATATCCCAGCTCCAAGAGCATTTGGCTGTCCCTGAAGAAATGATATCAGCTATTTCCTCTCTTTACTTCCACACCCCGATCCTCCTCCTGATCTGTCCCTTTGTACATCTCTTGTTCTGTCAGCACTTAGATTTTTATAGCATAAAATAATGAAGACCCTGAGAACTCTCAGCTCTAAAAGCTGGAATTGGTTTTAAAATTTTGTTCCTGGGCAGCAAAATTCCCATGTTATCTGATTGCTGCCCACTGACATTCAGTCACAGGCATGCTCGGGAAGTGGTCTTTCATGCTGTTCTCATGGTAGGTGGATCAAGGACGGTATACTCCATTTGCTGTTTGATTGATGACTATGTCATTGGTTCCTGGTCAGTTCCTGGGCATGGGATGAATGCTATCAACCAGATGCAGCCTCCATGGGAGCTCCCTGCTTAATCCAATCAATGAACGTGGCCCAAGAGTTTCTTGAAGTCTCTCTCTCTCTGTCTCTTCTCTTGGCCCTTTCTACAAAAGCTACTGATAGGAATTCTCATAGGACACTGAAGCAGGAACAGACCTTCAAATAAAGGACTTTCTGGGGTCAGAAAAGCAAAGACCATTTATAGAAGGGGTGATGGTGACAGATGAGGTGGGTGGGGTAGAGGCCTACAGGAGGAAATCCTAAACATTCCTAAAATGAGGGCTGACATCTTGGTCCAACCATATTAGAAGTGGTCCCTTTTTTGCAGTGGGAGCTGTGGACTCCCTGAAAGAAGAGCTGTAAATTCAATTCACATCTGTTTCTCTTAGTATTACCCCATATAGGTCAACAAAAATATAAAGCACCTATAGTATTTAATATTTTCAGGATACAGAAAAATATACACAGAATCTGGAATCACATAGGAGGTGCATCTCTGGCATGTCTGTGAGAGAGCTTCTAGATTAGATTAACTGCATGGGAAGATCCACTCTGAATGTGGGGCGCACCATTCCATGGCCTGAGCCTCCAAATGAATAAAAAGGAAAAGGCAAAGGGAGCGCCAGCATTTATCTCCTGTGGCTTCCTGACTGTGGTTGTAACAATTGTGGCCAGCTGTCTCATATTCAACTACAATGACTCTCCATCACAATGGACTGTACCCTTGAAATGGGAGCCAAAGTGAACCCTCTGTCCCTTAAGTTGCCTTTGTCAGGTAGTTTACTGTAGCAATGAGAAAATAACTGAGACAGCACTCCTGAATAAATCAATCAACAGCTGCCAGTGGTCACATGCATGCACCAGAGCAGGCACTGATGATATGTAAAGAATCACTCCACACCCAAGTTCTCACCATAACTTCAATCTTATCATCGCCTTGATGTTCCTCATCACCTGTGCAGTGGGTGTCAGTTTCAAAGTCTCTGATTTATGTATGAGGAAAAAGGAGCCAAGAGAGCCACTGGGGGCAAAGCTCTGCAGATGGCAGAGCCAAAGGAGCCCCAGTGCCCAGCACAAAGAGAATGCTCTGGACCATGGGATCTGAGGAGCGGGTGGGAAGGAAATGTCTGACTGACAGGATCAGTGGGTAGAATAGGCCTCTTCCTTGACCTAGCTTAGAGTTGAACACAGAACCCAGTGGGTAGGTAGAGAATGAATACCCATCATGGGGCTCTTTGAATGCCTGTTCCTTTTGAAGGTAGACTTCTCATCTTAAATCTTTAGTAGCTCTGTATTCTGGACACACTGCTTTTCTTTTTCTTTCTTTCTTTCTTTTTTTTTTTTTCCTTTTTGCCATTCACAGGGATTAGGACTTTTGTGCTCAGTTACCACAGGTTTTGAGACTCATCATGACAGAAGCCATTCTCTTGTTTTACGCTGGAAGGTAGAGTCTCTTTTACAGTTCAGGTTTAGATCTTTTGAAGGAAAACTACCAACAGTGTGCCTGTCTGAAATGCTGGTGTATGTCTTTATTCATCTCTGATGCTGTATGTTTTAAAGTTAGTCTTTCCATCAGGAAACATCAAAACAAATCTTGACAAACAGACTTCTGCCTTCAGGTATCTTACTTATCAGATGGCTAAGATCTACTGAACCTCACAAACACAAATTCAACCGAAAACACAATATTAATGATAAAGATTCCTCGCTTTCAATGTGACTGGGTTCCTGTGAGTGCACTGCAATTTGGTAAAAGGTACATTTTATTTGTCAGTGGGTTTCAATTGCCCTGGAGAGACAGCTTGTACCTGGATACTTTTCAGTTATTATCTTGGGTTAACTTTAGTTTTGTTTTATTCCAGTAGACAAGAGGAACCTAAAATTAATTAAAAGATTTATTTTACTTTCAGTGAAGCTTTCAGTTTAGCTCATTACGACTTTTAATTAAGTCCTGTTGTTCAGTCTGTATATTCTTTTTTAAGTTTTTTCAAAATTTTAATTAAAGCATAATTATACCATTCCTCCCTTTCTTATCCTCCCTTCAACCCCTCCCATGTCTGCTCACTCTTTCTCAGATTGATGGCTTCTTTTCTATATTATTGTTATACACACACACACACACACACACACACACACACACACACACAACTTTCTGAGTCCACTTAGTGTTGTTCATATGTATATGATTTCAGAGATGACTTACTTTGTATTAAGTAACTAATCACAGTGGTTCTAAACCTTCCTAATGCTGCAACCCTTTATTACAGTTCTTCATATTGACCTTCAACCATAAAATTATTTCATTGCTACTTTATAACTGTAATTTTTCTACTGTTGTGAATCATAATGTAAATTTCTGATATGCAGGATATCTGATATGTGATGCTCAAAGGGGTTGTGCCTCACAGATTGAGAACCACTGAGTTAGGGGCTCATCCCTAGGGAAGACTAACTCTCCCTCTCCCAGCAATTATTAGTTACCTGTAGTTCTTTGTCTAGAGGTGGGACCCTGTGAAATTTCCCCTTTCCATGTTAACTTGTCTATTGGTTCTTTCATTGTTCAAGTCTTGCTTAGATAGCCATATTGTTGAGGTATCATGAGTGTAGCTCCCCTGCCATTTCTAGGAGACACAACACATAGCAGATATCTTGTCCTCTGGCTCTTATAACCTTTCTACTCCTCTTCCCTGTGCTCCCTGAGCCTTAGGTGTAGAACTTGTGTTATAAATACATGTGTTGGGTCTGGGAACCCTCATTCAGTTTATCTCTGCATTGTGGTTTGGTTTTGTAATAATTGTCTTTGTTGCTGCCAAGAAAGGCTTCTTTAATGTGAGATGAGGGTTATATGTATATGTAGATTTAAGAATAAGTTTTAGAATAAAGTTAGGTCTAATAAAGTAGCAGTAGCAGGTTTTCCTCTAAGAGCTGTGACCTCATTAACTCTGGGGAGTTGACCAAATTTCTGTTACCAGGCACAATTTCCCTCTTGATGAGAGGGGTTTAAGTCTAATTAGGCAGCTATTGGTTACCACCCAGATTTGAGAGGCATTATTGTACCTTTAAGGATATCTTGTCATGCTGGTAATTATTGTTGTTCGTAGGCATCACAACTGAATAGCACTATTGATTGCTTCCCTCCCTTTGCAGCTTGAACATCTAACAAAAATCCCAGTGCTAGGCATAAGAAACCCATGTTCAAGTTGTTGACCAAGATAGTTCGAGGGACTCCCAAAACAATATAGCCTAGTAGTGTTACCCTTGGTTGCATCTTAGAGGCTGAAGGTAGGTTCCTAATGCTGAAGACACCACAAAGTTCGGACACCAAGCTCCAAAGATGCAAGTTGGAACTAACCTGAAAACTTCCTTCTTGTGACATGGCTTTCACAGAACCAGAGGTGAATGAAGTTCCCTTTTCACTGGAAAAAAACTAGTTAAAATGTTCACTAAGGCCCAAAACATGTAATCATAAAATAATAACCTGGGGTGATTCTCACACAGGTAAGAAGACTAAGCCATTATGTGATTTTACCTTCTCTTTATGAAGGAGGTAGCAACAAAAGCCAGTTTTCCACTAGCGTGACCTTCTGAGGGTCAGGACTCTCTATTCTTTTCTGTGTAGCATTTTGTTTTGTAGAAATAGAGAAAAAAAGATTTTGATACAAATATATCTCAGCACCTTAATTTCAGAGTTTTTATTTTGTCCTATCCCTGCTTCAGAATATATTTTGTTTAAGAAGATGCATCAAAATGAGTTCTCATTTTGTCAAAGCTCATTTGTCTTCCAGATGGGGATATTTCTGACAAAGTGGTTACATATTTGCCTGGACTCAACAGTGCTCCATCATCATCAGGAGACTCTTCCACTTTGCTTGCAAAATGGGAGATATGAAATTGGTTTTCTCAGTTTTGAGAACAGAAAATGTGTTAAATTACATAAAAGATCTTTCAGGCCAAGGCAGCCACTCTGAAAGCCACCACAGTAAGCTGCCAAAGAAGGAGTTAGTTTGGCTCATTCACCATCCCAGATGGAAGCCACTTCGATTTCTACTTCCTGTTACCACCTTCCTCCTGAAAATGAGTCTACTGAATCTTAAAATACCATCATTCCAATCATGTGCTATCCCCAGGACAAAATTAACCAAAAGTAAAACAGGAGTCAAGTGCACATTCTGTTTCGTAGCATAACAAGGGGTAAAAAAATAGTAAGGGATAATTTCTGTCTTTTAAGATTTTTAAAAATGATAACCAAAAGCATTAATAGGATAAAATAAAATTTGTTTGGAGGAGGCTGTAAACTCCCCATCTCATAGTTACCACTCTTGACAAATTGTCCCATAACAAGTAGCAGAATTAGATTTCACCAGTTAAGTTCCGGAAATAGCTGGCAGTCAATAGCCTCTGGCCTCTGTAAGCTGAGACCATAATAAAATGATATTTTATTTTTTGCAATTAGTTTTTAAATATATTGTTGCCATCTTTATCGGGCAATGATGGTTCTCGAATATTTAGGTTTTCAATGAGTTCAGATGGTACATTATTAATCAAGAATTTAATTACTCAGATTTTAAAAACAAAATTGGGAAGAAGCCAACCATCCATGTATTCTACCCACTTTCCAGTCCTGGAGCAGTGTAAGTCAGAATTGGGTGAGACCGTGTAACTTTAAAACTGGAAGGGATTGCACATTTTAGCTGGCAGTCATCTGGACACTACTGGTTCTTACTGGAAGGGATTGCACATTTCAGCTGGCAGTCATCTGGACACTACTAGTTCTTGCAAACTCTGGAGTCTGCTTAAGAAGTATGAGAGACCAGTCCTGTCCTAGTATTCAAAGATAGGAAGTAGGATGAACAATAAGGTAGCTATTGGTTTGCCCAAAACAGACCAGTTACTTAATCTGTGACACAGGAAAATTATTTAACCTAGAGTCAGGAATGTATTGAATGGCTAATGAATATGATGTTTAATTTTAAATGTCAACTTGTGACAGTTTAGCACCATCTAGTGAGATAGTCTCAATTGACTTATTAATTGTTTTTACCATGGTGGTGCAGAGTGATGTCTATGGGGTAATTGTCTTGATTGCTAATTGGTGTAAGAACAACTGGCCCATTATGGGTGGCACCATTCTCTATACAGGGAGTCCTGAACTAGATGAGACCAAGCAGTTGCTTTTCATCACAGCAGAAACCAAGCCACAACAATAACCTTTATTATTAAGAATACATTGTATATCTCACTAGGTTCATGAGTTTTATTGGTTTCCTTTTTTTTTTTTTCTATAGCATAGGGAAGAGGGTCATATTTCCTACTTCTACCAGTCAGGATAATGCCCAGAATGTTGCTAAAACAGATTATGTCAGTGACTTACCTGTGATTTGGTTGTATGGTAGAAATCTCCCCTGCTGCCACGTGTTAAAACAGTGGAAACTCCCCAGTGCTGAGACAGTTCTACTGGACTGGCTTCATCTCAACTGTGGTGTCTCCAAGAATACAAGGCACTGGGGAGGTGGGGTAACTAAATTTCAACCATGCTTAGCAATCACCATTCTGTAGAAATAATTAAATTGTTTACCAATATATAGATTATCGTTAATTGGCTGGCAGCTGTTAATTCTTAACCAGCCATTATAAATGAGCACATAGACACCACACACATTTTAACAAGCCTTGGCCAGAATTAAGCAATCTTGGCCCACCTAAGCTAACTCTTAATTCTATTACCCAAATGTGACCCCATATATACATACAACACCTTGGACTGCTATTCTCTACACTACGTTGATGTTCCTGGCCATTTGGAATGAGGTTCTTTTTTCTTTCCTTTTTTTTTTTTTTTTACTTTATTTTTTATTTCTTCAAGTTACATCTCAATCGCAATCCCCTCCCTGTTCCCCTCTCCAGTCCCACCCTCCCACCCTCAACCCCCATCCTCTTCCCTTTTTTTTAAAGTTTAAGGTATAACTTATTCCCACCAACAGCTCCCCCTTTCAGTCCACCAAATGGCTCTTTTTCTTATAATAATAAATACAATACAAAACAACAGAGGTAATTAGGCCACAGTTATGAGGGTTATAAGGCTTAGCGTACATTCCCAATGTCCAGTCCATATGTATTTGGCACCTGACTTTAACATTCTACTAGCTAACCATCTCCATGAGATTAAAGTTCTATATCTAACTCAACTTTCATACTCACTTGCAACAAAATTTTAAAAACATCCTTTAAGATCCATAACACTCTCTTGATTCCTAAACAACTCAAAATTTAACTATTCTTCAACCACCTCAGAGACCTGAGAGGGATAAATATATCTGATTATATAGGAAGTACAGGGCCTGCAACTTTCAAAACTAAGAAATGACATACCAGTGGCTGCCTGGACAGTTTCCATTTTCTCTCCATACATTACAGCATCGATCTTCAGTCATTTGGCCTCATTTCTCTGACAGACATTGATTGTAGAGCAGGGGTTAAGAAGGACTTGCCTACCCTGTCTTGGTAGAGCTAAGCTGTCGACTTACCTGCTTCCAAGTTTTGTCCTTTTTGGACAGCATTCTGTCTACAGTTGGAGCAAGGGGCTTTTCCTGCCAAGAGATAGGCTTGCGACTAATTCAATCATCTCCCACTGGAGATTCTTCGATGCTCATCTTCTACTTGGAGTAGAATAGGGGGTGCTGTCAGGAGTTGATATGTCTCAATATAAAAAAAAAATCTAAAGTTAAGAAAACATCTTTGAATGCCATATTCTGCAGATCTCTTGAGGTTTTTGAAGAGGCCCTATCTATCTCTTATATTAGGATAAGCAGATGTTGCTTGTCTCATAGCAACTTGATTTCTGATTAACTTAGAAAATAACTATAATAGACTATACCTAACGCAATGACAAGCTTGCATGACTATTAGTTTGCATTTCTTAATTATCCAAAACAGTTTAGTTTTTAGTAGCCAAAAGCCAAAACTTCACATTTCATTTCATTTTTTTTTCTTTACCCCCTAACCCTTCCATCCCATTTCTCTGGAGTGGAGTGTCCCTATATAACAGTCCCTCATCCAAGTTCAGAGGTCATATGAGGGCCAAGAGCCTCCTCATACATTGGGGGTCTACAACGCAACACCACCAGTGAAAAGTGTCTCATTGCCCGGGAGAGACTACTAAAAAACAAACAAATAAAAAAGCAGACAAACAGATAAAAAGAATAAAAAATAGAAAAAAATAAAAATAAAAAATAAAAAGTTTATGTCCATGTTCCCTTTGGTGTGTTGGTTGTAGTATTGATATCCTCTACTATATAGCTAAAATCCTACTATAAGTGAGTAGATGCCATATGCATCCTTCTGAGTCTGGGTTAGCTCACTCAGGATGAACTTTGCTAGTTCCATCCATTTGGCTACAAATTGCATAATTTCATTGTTCCTGATAGCTGAATAATATTCCATTGTGTAGATGTACCACAGTTTTTTAACCCATTTTCCGTTGAGGGACATCTGGGTTGTTTCCAGTTTCTAGCTATTACAAATAAGGCTGCTATGAACATAGATGAGGAATTTCCTTATGATTCAGTGAGGAGTCATTTGGGTGTATACCCAGAAGTGGTATGGCTGGGTCCTGAGGCAAAGTTATTCCAAATTTTCTAAGATATCGCCAGACTGACCTCCATAGTGGTTGCACAAGCTTGCACTCCCATCAGCAATGGAGTAGGGTTCCCCTTTCTCCACACCCTCGCCAGCATGTGCTGTCATTTGAGCTTTTGATCTTAGCCATTCTGACAGGTGTGAGATGGAATCTCAGAGTCATCTTGAGTTGCATTTCTCTGATGATTAAGGATGTTGAGCATTTCTTCAAGTGTCTCTCAGCCATTATGGGTTCCTCCTTTGTGAATTCTCTATTTAGCTCCGTCCCCCATTTTTGAATGGATTATTTGGTTTCTTGGCATTTAATTTCTTGAGTTCTTTGTAGATTTTGGATATTAGCCCTCTGTCAGATGTGGGGTTGGTGAAGATTTTCTCCCAGTCTGTAGGCTGCCGTTTTGTTAGAATGACAGTGTCTTTTGCCTTACAGAAGAAGCTTTTCAGTTTCATGAGGTCCCATTTATTGATTGGTGATCTCAGGTCCTGAGCTGTTGGTGTTCTGTTCAGGAAGTTGTCACCTGTACCAATGAGTTCGAGGGTTTTTCCCACTTTTTCTTCTAGTAGATTTAGTGTGACCAGCCTTATGTTAAGTTCTTGATCCACTTGGACTTAAGTTTTGTGCAAGGTGATAAGTATGGGTCTAATTTCATTTTCTTACAAGTGGACATCCAGTTGGACCAGCACCATTTATTGAAGATGCTGTCCTTTTTCCATTGTGCTGTTTTGGTTTCTTTGTCAAAAATTAGGTGGCCATAAGTGTGTGGGTCTATTTCTGGATCTTCAATTCAATTCCATTGATCTACTGTTCTGTTTCTATATCAATACCATAAACCAATACCAAAAACAATAGTTTTTACTACTATTGCTCTGTAGTACAGCTTGAAATCTGGGATGGTGATACCTTCAGATGTTTTTTTATTGTAAAGGATTGATTTAGCTATTCTGGTCTTTTTGTTGTTCCATATGAAATTGACAATAGCTCTTTCCAAGTCTATAAAGAATTCTGTTGGTATTTTGATAGGAATTGCACTGAATCTATATATTGCTTTTGGTAGGATAGCCATTTTTATTATGTTGATCCTACCTATCCATCAGCATGGGAGATCTTTCCATCTTCTAAAGGCCTCTTCCATTTCTTTCTTCAAGGACTTGAAGTTCTTGTTGTACAGGTCCTTTACTTGCTTGGTTAGAGTTACCCAAGGTATTTTATATTGTTTGTGGCTATTGTGAAGGGGGTTGTTCCCTTATTTCTTTCTCAGCCCATTTGTTTGTTGTATAAAGAGGGGCTACTGATTTTTTTTAATTAATTTTGTATCCAGCCACCTTGCTGAAGGTGTTTATCAGCTGTAAGAGTTCTCTGGTGGAATTTTTGGGGTCGCTTATGTATACTATCATATCATCTGCAAATAGGGATAATTTGACTTCTTCATTTCCAATATTTATCCCCCTGATCTCCTTTAGTTGTCTTATTGCTCTAGCAAGAACTTCAAGTACTATATTGAAGAGATATGGTGAAAGTGGACATCTTGAGTTGTCCCTGAGTTTAGAGGAAATGCTTCAAGTTTCTCTCCATTTAATTTGATGTTGGCCACTAGCTTGCTGTATATTGCCTTTATTATTTCTAGGTATGGTCCCTGTATGCCGGTTCTCTCCAGAACTTTTAGCATGAAGGGGTGTTGTATTTTGTCAAATGTTTTTTCTGCATCTAGCGAGATTATCATGTGGTTTTTTCCTTTCATCTTGTTTATGTGGTGAATTACATTGATAGACTTTCATATGTTGAACCATCCCTGCATTCATGGGATGAAGCCTACTTGATCATGGTTTTTTGATACTTTTGATGTGTTCTTGAATTCGGTTTGCTAGTATTTTATTAAGTATTTTTGCATCCATGTTCATGAGGGAGATTGGTCTGAAGTTCTCTTTCTTTGTTTGGTCTTTGTGTGGTTTAGGAATCAGGGTGACTGTGGCCTCATAGAATGAGTTTGGCAATGTTCTTTCTGATTCTATTTGGTGAAAGAGTTTGAAGAGTATTGGTGTAAGCTCCTCTTTGAAGGTCCGGTAGAATTCCGTGCTAAAGCCATCTGGCCCTGGGCTTTTTTTGGTTGGGAGATTTTTAATGACTATTTCTATTTCCTTAGGGGTTATAGGGTTGTTTAATCTGTTTATCTGATCTTGATTTAGCTTTGGTAGGTGGAATCTATCAAGAAAATTTTCCATTTCGGTTAAGTTTTCAAATTTGGTGGAGTATAGACTTTTAAAGTAGGATCCAAATATTCTCTGTAATTCCTCAATGTCTGTTGTTATTTCTCCCTTTTCATTTATGATTTTGTTGATTTGTGTTTTCTCCCTCTGTCTTTTAGTTTATTTGGCTAAGGGTCTGTCTATTTTGTTGATTTTCTCGAAGAACCAACTCTTGGTTTCATTGATTCTTTGTATAGTTCTTTTTGTTTCTAAGTTGTTGATTTCAGCCCTAAGTTTGATGATCTCCTGCCTTCTGCTCCTCTTGGGAGCGTTTGCTTCTTTTTTTTCCAATTCACCCAGTTTAGCTGTTAATTCGCTAATATGAGCTGTCACAATTTTCTTTTTGAAGGTACTTAGTGCTATGAACTTTCCTCGTAGCACAGCTTTCATTGTGTCCCATAGGTTTGGATATGTTGTGTCTTCATTTTCGTTGGATTCTAAGAAGTCTTTGATTTCCTTCTTTATTTCTTCCCTGACCTAGTGGTCCTCTAGTAAAGAGTTGTTCAATTTCCATGTGTGTATAGGCTTTCTGTTGGTTCTTTTGCTGTTGAAGTCCAGCTTTATTCCATGGTGGTCTGATAAGATACAAGGGGTTATTTCAATTTTCTTGTATCTGTTGAGGCTATCTTTGTGTCCAACTATATGGTCGATTTTGGAGAAGGTTCCATGAGGTGCTGAGAAGAAGGTGTATTCTTTTGTGTTTGGGTGAAATGTTCTGTAGAGATCTGTTAGGTCCATTTGGTTCATGATCTCTGTTAGACTCATTATTTCTCTGTTTGGCTTCTGTCTTGATGATCTGTCCATAGTTGTGAGTGGGGTGTTGAATTCTCCCACTACTAAAGTGTTTGGATCGATGTACGATTTATGTTTTTGAAGCGTTTCTTTTATAAATGTAGGTGCCTTTGTATTTGGGGCATAGATGTTCAATATTGAGATGACCTCTTGGTGGATATTTCCTTTAATGAGTATGTAATGCCCTTATCTGTCTTTTTTTTATTAACTTCAATTGGAAGTCTATTTTGTTTGATATTAGGGTGGCTACTCCAGCTTGTTTCCTGGGTCCATTTGCTTGGAAGACCTTTTCCCAGCCCTTTACTCTGAGATAGTGTCTATCTTCAATAGTGAGATGTGTTTCTTGTATGCAGCAAAAAGATGGGTCTTGTTTACGGATCCAGTCTGTAAGTCTGTGTCTTTTTATTGGCAAGTTGAGTCCATTGGTGTTGATGAATATTAGTGACCAGGGGTTGTTATTTCCCATTATTTTGATATAGGTGTTCGTCTTGTGTTTCTTTTTGTTTAGGTGCTGTGGATATTTCTATTTCCTCTGTTTTCATGGGTGTAGTTATCTTCTCTGGGTTGGAATTTTCCTTTTAGGATCTTCTGTGGGGCTGGGTTTGTGGATAGATATTGTTTAAATTTGATTTTGTCATAGAATATCTTGTTTTCTCCATCTGTGTTGATAGAGAGTTTTGCTGGGTATAGTGGTCTGGCTGGGCACCTATGTTCTCTCAGGGATCATAGGACATCTGTCCAGGCCCTTCTAGATTTTAAAGTTTCTGAGTAGAAGTCAGGTATAATTCTGATGGGTCTGCCATTGTATGTGACTTGGCCTTTTTCTCTTACAGCTTTTAATATCCTTTCTTTGTTCTCTACATTTGGAGTTTCTATTATTATGTGGCAAGAGGAGTTTCTTTTCTGATCTAATCTGTTTGGTGTTCTGTAAGCCTGTTGGATTTTTAGTGGCATCTCTTTCTTTAGGTTTGGGAAGTTTTCTTCTATGAACTTGTTGAAGGTATTTCCTGGACCTTGGAGTCAGGAGTCTTTTCTTTCCTCTATGCCTATAATTCTTAGGTTCCGTCTTTTCATTGAGATCTTGATTTCTTGGATGTTGTGGGTGAGAGATTTTTTAGCTTTCTCATTTTCTTTGGATGTTGTATTGATTTCTTCCATCAAATCTTCCATGCCTGAGATCCTGTCTTCCATCTCTTGAATCCTATTTTTGGTATTCAAATCCATAGTTCCTGCTCTCTTTTCTTGATTCTCCATTTCCATTTTTAACTCTGACTGTGTTTTCTTTATTGTTTCCATTTCCATTTTCATGTCTTGAGTGATTTTATTTGTTTTGTACATTTCCTGCTCCAATTTGCTTGTCTTTGCCTGGAAGTCTTCCGTTGCCCTCTCTTTTTCTTGTTCAAGTTGAGCCACCTTGTTCTGAAGTTCTCTAATGGTGTTATCCATCGCTTTCGTTTGTGTAATTGTAGCTTCTTTAAATTCCTTCATAGATTTAAGTGCTTCTTGAAGGGACTCCATCACTTTCCATAATGCAGAATTGTCATCATTTTCATGTGTTTCAGCTGTGGTGAGATGGTCCAGGCTGGGTGAAATAGCATTGCTTTCTTTTGTTGGAGTCATTCTGCTCTGATTTTTTTTTTTTTTTTTTTTTTTT
>CAJQZJ010004755.1:10035614-10045686 GCA_907164525.1 Lophiomys imhausi | reverse complement strand
TGTGTGTGTGTGTGTGTGTGTGTGTGTGTGTGTGTGTGTGTGTGTGTATCTGTCTGTCTGTGTGGAGGTATGTACACATGAATGCAGTGCCCCAGGATGCCAGAGTCATACAGGCAGTTATGAGCTGCCATGTGGGCACTGGGAATCAAACTTGGGTCTTCTGGAAGAACAGCCAGTGTTCTTAACCACTGAGCCATCCTCTCAGCCGAGGTCCCTTCTAACATGAAGTACTGAAGAGCAGGGGGGAGGCCTTGCACCCTTTCTTGTACGGATTCTGGAAGTCCTGCAGAGATGGAGACCACAGATATAAAGTGTCATGTTCTTCATATTCCAGCAGGGACACAGGCTGTGGTGATGCTCTTAGTGTCAATTTTGGTTGCTTGCCTGTGCAATGTTTACCAGGTTGCTCCACTCTGAGAGTGCCCTGTGTCTACCCTTATACTTAGAATTTTGACAGGAAGGCCTTACGCACAGTGGATGTGTGAGGGCTGAGACATTGGATCCCTCAAAGGAGTAACCACTGGTCCCCGTTTGCTTTCTTTTTTTTTAGATTTTTTTTATTAAATACTTTATTTTTTTTTCTTCAAGTTACATCTCAGTCACAAACCCTTCCCAATTCCCCCTTCCTGTCCCACCCCTTCCACCCTCTTCCCCCCAACAGCTTCCCCTTTCAGTCCAACAAATGGTTCCTTCTCTAATAACAGTAAATACTATACAAAACAACAGAAATAAATATGCCACATTTATGAGTGTTAAATGGCCCAGTATACCTTCCCAATGTCCAGTTCATACATATTTGGCCCCTGACTTTAACATTCTACCATCTAACCATCTCCATGAATTTAAAGTTCTATAACTGACTTAGCTTTCATACTAACTTGCATCACTATTATAACCATCTTCTTAGATCTAAAACGCCCTCTTGATTCCTAAACAACTCAAAATTTAACTATGAGACTCTAGCTGTCTATTCTTCAACCACCTCAGAGACCTGAGAGGGATAAATATATCTGATTATATAGGAAGTACAGGGCCTGCAGCTTTCAATACTAAGAAATGACAAACCAGTGACTGCCTGGACAGTTCCCCTTTTCTCTCCACACATTCCAGCATCAGTCTTCAGCCTTTTGGTTCTGTTTCTCTGACAGACATTGATTGTAGAGCAGGAATTATGAAGGACTTACCTAACCTGTCTTGGAAGAGCTAGGCTGTCGACTTCCCTGCTACCAAGTTTTGTCCTTTTTGGACAGCAGTCTGTCTGCAGTTGAAGCAAGGAGTTTTTTCATGCCAAGAGATAGGCTTGCCACTAATTCAACCATCTCACACTGGCGATTCTTTGATGCTTATCTTCTACTTGGAGTAGAATAGGGGGTGCTGTCAGGAGCTGATATGTCTCGATATCAAAAAAAATCTTAATTTAAGATAACATCTTTGAATGCCATATTCTGCAGATCTCTTGGGGTTTTTGAAGATGCCCTATCCATCTCTTGTATTTAGATAAGCAAATGTTGCTTGCCTCTTAACAACTTGATTACTGAGTAGTTTAGAGAATATCTGTGATAGACTGTCATAGTAGCTAACAAAGTGACATGTTTGCATGACTAGGAGTTTGTTTTTCTTAACTATCCTAAACAGTTTTAGACGGTTGGTATCAAGAGGCCAGAGCTTCACATTTTATTTTTAAGTATCTCTAGGTATGATACCATTAGGAAGCGTTACCTTTAATTTTGTATCAATATACAAAGATCTATTCAATTGTGGCTAAATGTACTCTTAATATTGTATCAATATACAAAGATCAATGCCTATGTAGCCCAATACAATCTTAATATTACGTCCATATACAAGGGTCAATACCATTGTGGCCAAATATAATCTTAATTTTGTATCAATATACAAAGATCAATACCGATGTAATCCAATACAATCTTATTTTTGCACAATAAACAATGGTCAATACCACTTTAGCCAAATATACTACTAATTTTGTATCAATATACAAAGGTATAAGGGCATATTCAATAATCTGTCCCTTTTTCTTGGTCCTTCCTGTGCTATGTCTATGTCTCATTTTTCTCAAGTCCATGCACTCCTACATAGGAGAGAAAGAAGGATACAGAAAAGGAAAAGTAGGAAGTCCCTGGGTCTAACCTCCAAAACCCATTAAACAGGACCATTTAACAGCTTGTAATCTCTTCCCCTAAATAACAGAGTATTCAGTTATCCTTCAAATAACCAAAGGGGGGGGCGGAGAAATACCGTCCCCACCCTCTGGGCATGGGACATCGCTCTCTTAAAGTGACTTCCTGCTGATTTGGGTCGTAGTAAACCTGTTTGGGGCCCGAACCAAAATGGAAAAATGGTTAAAAATGTTAGTACAATCCTTTTACGTTCAGTCCTTCTGTTCTCAGCTGTTTAGATGTCCTAAGGAGTTTGTTTTCTGTTGCTGTGATAAACACCATGACAAAAAGCAACGTGGGAGGAAAGGGTTTATTTGGCTTATACGTCCTGATCACAGTCCATCATTAAGGAAAGCGAGGGTGGGAACTCAAGGCAGGAACCTGAGGAGGGGGGCAGAAACTGAAGCAGAGCAGTAGAGGAATGTTGGATCCTGGCTTGCTCTCCTTGGCTCACTCAGTTTGCTTTTATAGAACCCAGGGCCACCAGAGGTAGCATGTCCCACAATGATCTGGTCCCTGCCATATCAATCACTAATCAAGAAAAGGCACCCACAGGCTTGTCTCCAGGCCAATCTGATGGAGGCATTTTCACAGTTGAGGTTCCGGGTTCCCAGAAGTCTCTAGCTTATCTCACATTGACAAAAAACAAACAAGCAATACGAGCAAAACACAATGCAACTGACTAGCACACCATATAAATTATTTAAAAATCCCCTGCGCGGGAATCTGTCTATTTCTCCATTTATTTAGACACTGATTCATGCCAGTATGAACTCCTGTATATTTGGTTTATACTTTGAGCTACAAACTAATTTATCTTTTTGGTCAAATGTCCCTTACTTTGGCCACAGGGAGCTCCTTAGGTGGCCTTGTAAGCTTTGACACACTCCACTACTGTGGGGTGTCTTGCCTGCTTGAGTTCTTTCTCATACTTTGGCAGCTAGGTAGTCCAGGCATGTTTTCTCCTTGTATATTTATTGGCTCTGACATAGAATCAGTATTTTACCAAAGAGCTCTGGTTCCTCTGACTGGAGAATGGCATTAGAAACCAAGACCTAGATGCTATGTGTTCTTGTGGTTAATGAGGTAAACACAGCTTACAGAACATGGACATACATATGCACATATAATCTATATAAAC
This sequence comes from Lophiomys imhausi, assembly GCA_907164525.1. Taxonomy (NCBI): domain Eukaryota; kingdom Metazoa; phylum Chordata; class Mammalia; order Rodentia; family Muridae; genus Lophiomys; species Lophiomys imhausi. The sequence goes on along the minus strand of CAJQZJ010004755.1, from coordinate 10,042,365 downwards.
TCTCATTTGTAAATATTTTTACAATACTTCAGTTATGTTTTGCTGTTAAAATAGCTGAGATGGATGCTTGATTTGATAATTTTGAAATTTATTATTTGGGAAGAGTGGTAAGGAATAAAGTCACATGTAGCCCAAACTGACCTCAAACTCACTATGCAGCTGAGGATGATCTTGAACTTCAAGGTCTCCTTGCCTTCACCTCCTGAGTGCTGGGAATGTAGGCTGTACCACCTAGCTTCTGTAGTTCTGAGGATTGAACCCAGGGCTTTGTGCATGCTAGGCAAGCGCTCTACTGACACAGTTGCATCCTAGACAGATTTGTTACTCTTACCATCCCTGTTAAGGATTATCATGTTTCCTGTAAGCATGGTGTTAACTCTTTCCTGTAAGTTTTAAATTTGCTTATTGATTCATGTATTGCCAATTTTTAAAAACTGTTTTGTGTGCATTTGAAAATGAGTTCACAGTCTTCAATGAGTTATCTATATTTATACCCACTTATACCACCACCACCATTCAGGGAACATAGGGGAAGAGGAAGGAGAAAGAATCTAAGAGTCTGAGGACAGGGAGTTGTCCTGGGAAATGCTGTTTTCTAGACATGACAACTAGACTCGCTCACAGCAGCTGCCGTCACCTGCCCTAGCTCAAGTCAGCCAGATGGTCTCACTACAGAGCAGTTGGTAGCTCCTGGGGAAAGGAGAGTTGCTCTTTTTGAAGGACATGGCCACTGGTGGGATTCCCATGCTCTAGTGGTCGGCCCTACACCCGTGTGCATATGGCAACACTAACTGGAGTTAGTGCGTTATTTTTTAAAAAGACCTGAAGTTGGGAGTAGGTCATAGTGAGGGTCTATAGGGAAGTAGGAACATGAAAATGGGGGTATCTTAGGGTTTCCATTGCTGTGAAGAGACACCATGATCTTGAGAACTCTTATAAAGGGCAACATTTAATTTGGGGTGGCTGACAGTTCAGAGGTTCAGTTTGTTGTCATCATACCATGGTGGCATGCAGGCAGACATGGTGCTAGAGAGGTAGCTGAGAGTTCTATTATCCAAATCAGCAGTCAGCAGGAAGAGAGTGCCACATAGGGCCTGACTTGAGCATGTGAGACCTCAAAGCCCACCCCCAGTGACACACTTCCTTTTTCTTTTTTTTTCTTTCACACCTGTCTGAAGCACTTACTTTATTTTTTTTAATATGTATTTATTACTTCAGGTTACATCTCCATCACAGTGCCCTCGTTCCACCCCTCCCAGTCCCACCATCCCACCCTCTACCCCCTATCCCTTCCATCCCACTCCTCTGGAGTGGAGTGTCCCTACATATCAGTACCCTGTCCCAGTGTTGAGGGAAGTTCTAATATTGTTTCTGACGCATTGAATTCAATGCTGAGATCTGGTTACTGCCCCTTCTGAGGCATTCTCTTGATTGGCTAATAAAAGTCGCTTATGGCCAATTAGCTGGGCAGAAAGAGTATAGGAAGGTGGGACTTCCTGAGATCAGAGCAGGAACTCAGCACACACAGAGACTCTCTCTTTCCGCTGGGAGACACAGAAGGAGATAGACGTCTGGAGAATGTTGGAAGGTACTCGCAGGCACATGGTGGTTTGGAATTAGGTGATCCCATCTGGGTTAATTTAGAGTAGCTAATTGAGAGTCTGCCCAGCTAAGGGCTAAGAGTTAAAACATTAAAAGGTATTGGTGTGTTTAATTATTGGGGAAAAGACTATGGCAGCTTATAGGCCCTCAGTCCAAGCAGTCCTGGGCCGTTGGACTTCCAGACTCTCAGACTTCCCTTAAGCCTAGGCGAATCTCCCACCAAGTCACTGGTAATTCTACCAGCCTAATATAACAACTTATATTAATTAACAGAATTTAGGTTACAGGTGGTGTAGGCCACCCTTGGTCCCAGGGCTCTTTCTTCAGGACAAGTTAGGCAACCAGTTAAGGCACTAGGGCCAGGACGCCTGCTCCTCTGCCAAGCCGCTGGCTACTCCTCCGGCTTAATCTTACAGTTTATACTTACTAATAACTACATTAATTAATTAATTTGCAGTTTCACCCCAGTTCATCAGTTATATGAGGGTCAAGAGCCTCCTCATACACTGGGGGCCTACAAGGCAACACCACTAGGGAAAAGTGTCTCATTGATAGGAAACAAAGTCTATGTTCCTAATCCCTTTGGTGCATTAGCTGTAGTATAGTTATCCTGTACTATATGGCTAAAGTCTGATTATAAGTAAATAGATGCCATGTGCATCCTTCCTAGTCTGGGTTAGCTCACTCAGGATGAGCTTCTCTACTTCCATCCATTTGGCAGAAAATTGCATGATTTCATTGTTTCTGATGGCTGTGTAGTATTCCATTGTGTAGATGTACCACAGTTTTTTTTATTCATTCCTCGGTTGAGGGACATCTGGGTTGTTTCCAGTTTCTAGCTATTACAAATAAGGCTGCTATGAACATAGATGAGGAAACTTCCTTGTGGTTTGGTGAAGAATCATTTGGATATATACCCAGAAGTAGTATGACTAGGTCTTGAGGTGGAGCTATTTCAAGTTTTCTAAGATTTCGCCAGACTGGTTTCCATAGTGGTTGTACAAGCCTGCACTCCTACCAGCAATGGAGGAGTGATCCCCTTTCTCCACAACCTCACCAGCATGTGCTGTCATTTGAGTTTTCGATCTTAGCCATTCTGACAGGCGTGAGATAGAATCTCAGAACCATCTTGAGTTGTGACATGTACAAGAATGAAATTAGACACATATTTATCACCTTGTACAAAACTTAAGTCCAAGTGGATCAAAGACCTTAACATAAGGCCAGACACACTAAATCTATTAGAAGAGAAAGTGGGGAAAACCCTCGAACTCATCAGCACAGGTGACAACTTCCTGAACAAAACACCAACAGCTCAGGATCTAAGACCAACAATCAATAAATGGGACCTCATGAAACTGAAAACCTTCTGTAAGGCAGAAGACACTGTCATTTGAACCAAATAACATACAGATTGGGAAAAGATCTTCACCAACCCCACATCTGATAGAGGCCTAATATCCAAAATTTACAAAGAACTCAAGAAATTAAATGCCAAGAAACCAAATAATCCAATCAAAAAAATGGGGAACAGAGAATTCACAAAGGAGGAATCCCTAATGGCTGAGAGACACTTGAAGAAATGCTCAGCATCCTTAATTATCAGACACACTTCTTACAACAAGGCTACACCTCCTAACAGTGCCACTCCCCATGAGACTGTTGGGGCCATTTTCATTTAAATCATCATGGGGAGGTGGTAAACATGATCATATATCATTGTATACATATATGAAATTCTTGAGAATAAGGAACAAATTTTTGAAAATATCCTTGAAACAGTCTTTGGCTCTACATTTGTGTGTCTAACAATGTTAGTGCTCTAACAATCATACTAAAATCTTCTGAGCCTTGATTCATGCTTTCATTTGCTCGTTCAACAGGTTGTTAAGAGAGTTAGGTTAATGTTTCCTTTGTGATTGTAGACTTAGAAAGACTCCAGCACTAAATATCATCACCCTTGTACTTTACTGTAGAAAAGGAGAATCTAAAGAATCTTTTCTGTTAGAATATCCCTAAGCAGTTTCCACAGTGATGACCAATTCTTAATATTTGTCTGAAATTCTTACTATGTGCCCGTCCGTGATTTAGCAGCAAAAAAATCCCCTCCTAATGCATCAACTTTATTGAGAAGGGAGACAAGTTTGACAAGACTGTCCTTTCTGGTGCACTGTGTAGATTATGAATGTGAATCTCTTTCCTCCTAACTTTTCCTAGGAACTAGTACTGGCAACTTTGACTCATCCTGCAAAATTGGAGTATTATTAATTTTTGTTTATTTGTTTATTAGAGTATTTGTATAGATTCTGTGTTCCTTAGAAAAGCAAGATTCTTTCCAAGCAGATAGATCGGTTGTGTACTAATTGGGGCTCAAGAAATTATGCCTTTCAATGTCTGAGCTATTTCAGCCCTCACTTAACATCCAGCATGTGTAAACATGAATTCCTATCTAAAGATGCTATTTCTAAATTTATAGCTTCTAAACAGCCATTAATTTTGCTACCACATGGGTCACAAGAGACGAGCTGATAAATCTTACATCTGTGACAGGGAATGCTTCCATGGGCACACTTATTTTCAGGATCTGTGTGCATTGCAGTCAGGGTGTGACTGATCTCTCCCCAACACTGCGCTGGTACAAGGAGAGAATCACTGGTTCACCAGACCCTCCTGGACCCCATAGTCTCCCTGAGTTTGCAAAGGAGAGTCCACAGAGTCTTTGACTCTGTGTCTCATAACAAGTTACTTAAAAGCCAATGCATAGTGAAGCTTGACCTTTGAGTAGACAGCTACTTGTGCCCACCCATCATTGGGCAGTGACATGATCTGCCATAATCAAGTGCATGATGAAACACTCTCCCCTCCCTCAGAACAAAATCTTCTTCCAGAACTGAAATATGACCAATTTCATTTTTCTTACTAACCAATAATGCCATAAGTCAGCCTCCTGAGACGCTCACTGCTAACTTATACTTGTGACACAGTAAATATAAATTGAGTGGTTTTCTAGTCAAACCATTCCTGGTGGACTATATTTACATGGCATGCACAAATATAATTTTAGATATTCGATGGAATAAATACAAAGAGAACCAGATAATCCCTGCACACAGAATGGAAGGATCCTTATGCTCATTAAGATGCTACTCTCTCTAGGTGTTTAAGACATCAGATGTGGCTTTTTGTCTTATGAAGAGTAAATTTTAAATGTCTTGCAATTCCAACTGTTTGGCTTTCATATCCCATGAGGCATAGCTCTACAAAGTATGAAGGCTAATTCCATGTTCTAGGGGAAACTGGAGCCCAAGAACATAGGTGACTGTCTAAGGCCACAGTTTTTTACCCCCATGTTTTTTTTTCTTCCTATTGCTTCTTCATATGATGTTTTCATTCTCTGTCTCTGTCTCTCTCTCTGTCTCTCTGTCTCTCTCTCTGTGTGCATGTGTGTGTGTATGAATGTGTATTTTTACATGTATGATTGTATGTGTGGAGGCCAGATGTCATCTTCTGGTGTCATTTCTTAGAAGCCATCCATCTACTATGTTTATCTCCCACTGACACCTGCTTAGGGTAAGCTGGCTGGCTTGTGAGCGCTACGATCTACCTGCCTCTGCCCCTCCAGCTGAGATCACATGCCACCATGCCCAGTGTTTTTAATGTCAGTTTCTGGGAATTGAACTCAGATCCTCATGCTTGCTTGCAAACTGAGCCAATTTTCTAGTCCTGGTTCTGGGGTATTTCTTGTCTGTTAGTTTTCACAAGCCTCATAGCATACCAAGGCACTTTAGAAACACTGGCCACACACTGGACATGGTTGTTCCTAGTCTATGGCCTTCTATTTCAATACAGTCACGTGCTGAAATGTAAGTCTTTGCCATACAGATGGATGTCTGTCATACTACTTCAAAATGACATTGCGTGAATTATGGTTGGTAGAGAACTAGTCATTGACTTTAAGGGAGAAGTTGCTCCTTTTCATCACCATTTTGTCGTTCTGCCTTTCCTTGGTGGTCTCCTCAAAAGGGCAAATCAAATTCTTTCAAAAACATCTTGAGCTAAATCACACTGCATTGGCTTCCCTGCATTTGCATAGAAATTAAAGGAAGACAGTATATTTTTGTTACAGAAATAACTCTGTAATAACAGCTTGATATGAACTAATTGCTTCCATGGCTTTGCAAGCGCCCGAGGGAGTTCTTCCATTAGTGCTGCACTTTGGCTGGAGGTTGGGTGAACTGGAGAGATGCCCTTCCTGAACACACACACACACACACACACACACACACACACACACACACACACACACTCCCTGCAGTCGTTTTTTTTTTTTTTTTTCAGATAGATGAAACATTCTTTGTGAACTTCAAGGGGTAGAGGGCAAAGGTTAGTTGAAGAAAATCAATACTGGAATGAGGAGGTGGCTCAGTGGGTGAAGCATGTGCTTGCTATGCAAGTGCAAAGACCTGAGTTCGAGTCTCCCAAACCCCATGAAACCAGGCATGGCAGCAGGTGTCTGTAATCCCAGTGCTCCTTTAAAGAGAGAGATAGCAGGTGGAGGCATGAGAAATTCTGGAAGCTCACAGGACAGTTAGGCTGCAATACACATGGCAAACAGCAAAAGAGCTGTCTCAAACAAGATGGAAGCTGAAGACCAACACTGGAGCTGTCCTGTCACATCCATAGTGTGCCATGGAATGATGGCACCTGCATTCTCACACACTAAAGAACACATGCACACACATCATGCACACACAGGAAAATCAGTGACTTTGTCTAAGAATGTCCTTCAATGATCTGCATGTGGAAACTTCTCTGCTGGCAGGAAGTGTTCATGTTTGCACACCTGGCTCATCTATTATGTAAAGTCTCTAGAGTGGACCATGGTTACATTTAAAGGGAAATTAAGGCAGTTTCTTTTTGGGATGAGAATGAAAAAGCCCTGTGTTTCTGTTGAACAGCACAGGGCTCCAGCTGAAGATGCTTGTGAATTCACATGGAATCCTTCTGGGAACCAAGAGTAGAAGGAAGTAAGAAGACATGACGGGACCAGAACCTGGTTCAAACACATACCTAGACCTACAAAGAAAGCCTACTGGTTTAAACGAGTTTGTGTGTGTGTGTGTGTGTGTGTGTGTGTGTGTGTGTGTGT
>CAJQZJ010004755.1:10007589-10034137 GCA_907164525.1 Lophiomys imhausi | reverse complement strand
ACACACACACACACACACACACACACACACACACACACACACACACAGAAAGAGAGAGAGAGAGAGAGAGAGAGAGAGAGAAGAGGCAGAGAGAGAGAGACTGATAGACAGGGAGACAGAGAGAGAGAGGGAGGAGAGAAAGGGACAGAGGTAGAGATGAACAGAGGGACATACAGAAACAGAAATCAGTGTTGGTATATCCATGGGGAGTGATGAAAGCAGAACTCAGCTATAGAAAGAAAGTTTGGTGTCATGCCAAGAGAAGAAAGAGGCATGACATCTGTGTGTTGGGTACAGCGGTGGCCCATCCTAGATTCATAAATATGGGCCTCAGTCATACACAGGGATGGCGACAGAGAGAGGTGGGTGGGTGCTGTAGCAAGGAAGTTCTGAACAGAGTACTGTGTTCTATATGTCTGTTGAGAGGTGGACAGTGAGTCCTGGAGACAATGCCCAGGGAAGTCATGTCACTTGGGTATTCCAGCACCTTCCATGCAGTTGCCACTTTGAATTGAAGACAGGTTGGTAGTAACCAGTTACCTGTTTCCTCAATGAGAAGAATCATTGCCTTAGAGGAGAGGAAAAAGGGAGGAGTGGTGTGCCCTCAGAGTGCTTGGAGACAGAATGGGGCTGGGTCTGAAAACAGAGGTCCCTCCACACTGTACCCGAGCCCTGCCTGGGATGAAACCTCTGCCACGATGGGGACTTAGCCTGAGAAGGAAAGGGCACATCACCTATTGATCACCATCATCCATGCCCTTTGGTACTCCATCACTGCCTGTTCCCTGCTCCTTGCTTGCTCTGTGGGTAAGAGCAGGTCCACCTCAGCTGCCTGTGGTGCAGTCCTGACCCTCCTAAGCCTCAGTATTTACATCTGTGACATGGGCCTAAGAGAAGAATCTATCTCTACCTACAGGGCTGGGGAGGAGCTCAAGCACTAAAAGTGCTTGCTGTGCCAGCGTGAGGACCCGAGTCTGACCGCCAGAATCCATGCAACAAGAGAAATATGATATGATTGCAGTGTCAGTACTGAGGAAGTGAAGACAGGCAGACGAGGCTCACTGTCCAGCTAGCCTGCCTGAGTTGGCAAGTGCTAGGCCAGTGAGAGACTCTGACTCACACACACACAAACCAGACCAAACCAAACTAAATCAAAACACCAAATAAAACATGGCAACTTCCAGAGGAATGATGACACTTGGTATTAAACTTTGGCCTCCACACCCTCCCCATGTACTTACGAACACTAGATCAGTACACAGCACGCGCACACATGCACACGGAGAACCTACCCCACATGCACTGTGGACACCTTCAGCACAGTGTTTGTAGGCAATGCTCACCAGAACTCCCCCCGCCCCCAGCACCCCTCATCACTAGGGCTGACCTGAGAGCAGCTTCCAGGATTTGCCAGGGGGAGCAACTCTCTGGACACTCCACCAGTGCCTTATACAGAGTAAAGAACATACTGCAGCTCTTCAGAATGTAACATAAATGATGCCCAGCTCCCTGAAGCTAGGATGAAGCTGAAGATTGACGGCTCTAGAACTTTTGCCCTTGGTTTGGATCTGGACCTTGATTAGAATGTCCTCATTCTGAGTATTTAGATCTGCTTCGTTTAATCTTGCCCACTTTCATTTAGTAGTGCTGATATTTTGCCTTGGGTTGTTCTAAAGCAACCCAAATTCAAACCCCACCTTGGCTAATTTGGCAGTTAATTAACAAACTTCCTTAGGCTTTTTGGAAGGAAAAGAGCAAACTGCTTCCCCTGTCTTGCTGCAAGCCTAGAGGAGTAAGAGGGAATTACTGTAATATGCTAGGTTTAAAAACACCAACCCTGGGGAACTAGCTACCATCTTCCAAACGGAGATGAGCTGGAGCCCAAGAGATGATAAAGTGCTTAGATAAATGCGATTTATTATGCGAACAGAGAGAAAACATTAGGAAAGGCAAGAAATAGGTCATTGGCACTGCCCACCAGCCTGAAAAATTGGAAGCCATACTCCTAAGCACTCTGTTGGGTAGAGAAGGCTTGTAACTATGATCCAAATATATTATAACCAATTATATCTATAAATATAATATAATATATATATATGTTCCCTCCCAACAAAGGACAGGGGTCTGAGGTGTGCTAGCCATGACTTTTTCAGTAATCATTTTCTTTTCTATTGTTCTTACCCCCTCCCAATGTTTTCCCACAATCTTTACTTTGAAAAGCCTGGTACTTTCCACAGCCACTGATGGTTAGCATGGAAGTGTGGAGCACTGAGATGAAAAATCTAAACTTCATAGAGCTCTGGGGACCTCTCCCCCAAACAGAGGAATAAATCTTTGTTTGGGGTTGCTTTTATGGCCAGTTTTAAGAACAATCCAAACAAGATTTGGGAGAGGAAAAAGAGCTGAAGAACTAATAGAAGATGAAGTGGAGGGTGTGGGGGAGGCCTGGAAATTACTCCCAGAAATCTACAATCCATCAGGAGTAGAAAAGTGCTTTTCCTACTGGCTCATGCAATGAGAAACAAAGAGAGGCGTGAAACTTGAGGCCCAACTCAGCAAACTCATTATCACAAGAGTTTCCTGCAGCATTGCCTTCAGGAAGAATGGGAGTCAGGCATGAGCTCTGCATCAAAAATGGAGAAATGAATCAATGTGGCACATCCACCAGGGACTTCTGATTCAGGGTGTCCATCTTTTTGCCCATGTTACTTCCCCAAGGAGTATCACTTTCCTAGCCCATCCTCCTAATAAAACTGGAAGGACATGATACAGCATCTATGGACTACAGCCTTTGGAGGATCAAAACCATTCTTATCCCTAGATTTTCCCCTCAAGAACCAGTTTTGATCTCTTGGTGTTTGCTGAGACCTCACTCAGTACATCACCTCTAGACACTTATGATACACTTTCCCCTAAGTGGGGATTCTATCATTCTTTCACAAGATCCACTGACTCTGGGTCATGATCATTAAAAACCCAAGAAGTTGGGACTGACCTGATTAAGAGTACTTGCTGCCCTTGCACAGAAAGCCTGGGCTCAGCTTCCAGCACTCACACACTGGCTCCCAGCTGCCTGTCACTCCAGTTCCAGAAGATCTGATACCCCATTCTGAGCTCTTCAGGCTCCTGCAGCCATACAGGACACATAAATCCATGTAGACACATGTGCGTGCGTGCGTGCGTGTGTGTGTGTGTGTGTGTGTGTGTGTGTAAATCCCCAGAAAGCATAAATCCAGATACTACAGGTCTCTTTAACACAGTAGAATGTGGAAACAATTCATGGCAGCATGGCTTTCCCCTGTGAATAGGTAAAGAGCTAAAAATACACCTTGAGCTTCTGTTTCATATTCAACTGTAATGATAATTGGTTTGCTGAGCAGTCCTGAGTTCCTCCGTACTCTATCATAAGAATCAGAGAATGTGGGACACATGCCCATGTGACTGTCACCCATCTTACCTGTGTCTTCATTTTTGTGATTCTCTCTTTGTTCAGGACCCTTTCACCAGCTATAGCTGTAGTGCCTAGAACACTCTTCAGATATCCAGGGCTGTAGTCTGATATCACCTTCTCAGTGACAACCACCCTGACCACTCTTGTTAGCATTGCTGCCCGCCAGCATGCACATCCTGTGTTCTGACCCCTCCTTCCTACTTACCTGTCATCTTTAAATCCTGCTATTTGATTTACATGTGTTTTGTGTCTCTCCCTATAGAATGTAATCTATACAATCTTTTACCAAATGTATATATATATATATATATATATATATATAAAATTCTTAGCCTATCAAACTCAATATTTTAATGTGATCTATGTTATCTCATCAATATTAAGCACTGTTTTGCTTATATTATAAGAGCCCAATACCTGGTCCATAGGGAGTATCTAATTAACAGCTGGTGTCTCAATTCTTTCTGTTTTAATGTCATTTGATCCTGGATTGCATGGTGTCTTTCAGCAAAGTCATTACTCAATCAGAGCTTGAGTTTAATTAATTGGAAAGGATGATAGTGAGATCAACCAGATTGTGTCAAGCAGCATAACTGAGGTCTTACATGGGAAAGTCATGCATAATACAGATTAGAAAAGTTGCTGTATTAAAAGATTGAAACTTATAGAACCATATGAGATTTAATTTATAATTTAGGCACAGCAATAATTTAGCAGCAATAACCAATAAGAAATCAGAATTATTTTACATTGTATCACTGATTTTGTTCTTCAGGGTGTTGTTAAGTAATATAAAGGTTACCTGAACCCAAGCACTGCAATGCTTTGTACAAGTGACCAATGGGCAGGTTTGGTACATAGAATGGATACACTGGACAAAGGGTTGATTTCTGTCCTAGTTGAAATAGACAGCATGGCTTAAGAGTTTGTCTCAAGGGCTAATATCCAAAATTTAAAAAGAACTCAAGAAACTAAATGCCTTGAAACCAAATAATCCAATCAAAAACTGGGAACAGAGCTAAACAGAGAGTTCACAAATGAGGGATCCCTAATGACTGAGAGACACTTGAAGAAATGCTCAGCATCCTAAATCATCAGAGAAATGCAACTCAAGAAGACTAAGATTCCATCTCACACCTGTTAGAATGGCTAAGATCAAAAGCTCATATGACAGCACATGTTGGCGAGGGTGTGGAGAAAGGGGAACCCTCCTCCATTGCTGGTGGGAGTGCAAGCTTGTACAACCACTATGGAAATCAGTCTGGGGATATCTTAGAAAACTTGGAATAGCTCTGCCTTGGGACCCAGCCATACTACTTTTGGGTATACATCCAAATGATTCCTCACCGAATCACAAGGACGTTTCCTCATCTATGTTCATAGCAGCCTTATTTGTAATAGCTAGAAACTGGAAAAAACCCAGATGTCCCTCAACCGAGGAATGGATAAAAACAAAAACAAAAACTGTGGTACATCTACACAATGAAATACTACTCAGCTATCAGAAACAACGAAATCATGCAATTTGCAGCCAAATGGATGGAACTAGAGAAGCTCATCCTGAGTGAGCTAACCCAGACTCAGAAGGATGCACATGGCATCTATTCACTTATAGTAGGATTTTAGCCATATAGTACAATTTAACTATGCTACAGCCAATGCACCAAAGGGAACAGGAACATAGACTTTGTTACTTGTCAATGAGACACTTTGCCCTAGTTGTGCTGCCTTTTAGGCCCCCAGTGTATGAGAAGGCTCTTGGCCCTCATATGATTGCTGAACTGGGGCAGGGGACTGATATGTAGGGACACTCTACTCCAGAGGAGTGGGATGGAAGGGATAGGGGGTAGGGGGTGTTAGTGCAGGACTGGGAGGGGTGGAAAGAGGGCACTGTGATGGAGATGTAACCTGAAGTAATAAATCAACATTTTTTTAAAAAAAGAGTTTGTCTCACTACTCAGAATGGCATGTAACTCAGAACTTATGAAACCATCTAGAGATATCTGGAGATTTCCATTTAATATTCACAGATTACAGTTGACCATGAGCTACAGAAACTATAGAAGGCACACCCATAGATAAGGAAGGCCTCATGCAATGCACTTAAATAAGAGATGTTTTAGAGATAAATGCGATGCTAGGGGCATTTATGCTTTATGTTGTGCTGGAAAAAATAGATATATAAAGGAGAATGTGTCATTCAGCACGACATTGGGAGACAGGTATGAGAGAACAGAGGCAGGAATGGTCACAGGAGTAAAGAAAGAGAGGACCCCACACAAAGGGGACTTCAGTAATCACACCTAGTTCTCCTCAGATGGTGTCACAGTGCCCTCTTTCCACCCCTCCCAGTCCCACACTCCCACCCTCTACCCCCTAACCCTTCCATCCCACTCCTCTGGAGTGGAGTGTCCCTACATATCAGTCCCCTGCCCCAGTTCAGCAGTCATATGAGGGCCAAGAACCTCCTCGTGTACTGGGGGACTTCATGGCAGCACCACTACTGCAGCTCATTAATAGGTAACAATCTGAGAGGCACAAACTCACTGGGTTTCACCTGGCAACCCAGGGACTAATAAAAGTCCCTGGATGAGACTATCGGATAAATCTGAACTAAATCATGGGGGCAGAAGTGGAAAATGTGTTTGTATAAAGATCACTCAGCCTGCAATGTGAATCCAGGAATCAATTGAGATGAAATCCAAAAAAAAATAATAATAATAATTGGAGAGAGTCATGGCAGAGTCAAGATAAAGAGTGTGTGTGTGTGTGTGTGTGTGTGTGGGGGGGGTGACAATGAGATAGTCCCCAGATAGGATGAGGCTAACCTACACCCTGGATTCCCACAAGAGAGATTTTGTTGCCTTTAGGTCATTCCTGGACCCTTTCACTTTTGTCCTTCCTGAAGGAAGTAGAGAGAGGTTAAATATTGAAATTAGCAGGATGATTGCGCATGCTCAGTCCCATTTAGCTCCATCCTTTCTTCTGGAGAGTGACCCTGCTTCCGAGAACACAAGATCCCTGCTTCTTATGGCTGGATCACGCCTACACAGGAGAGCCATGAGAGATGTCCCCCTTGCTGCCATGGCCAAGTGAGTGACCCTGAGAAGCTGTGAGGTTGAGTATTTTTGAGTCGATTTGATCCACAGACATAAAGCCATGCCATCTACCAAAACTCTCCCAGGGGGAAAGTAGCTTCAGGACCTGTTTAGGCAGCCATGTTGTTATGGTGTCATGAGTGAAGCTTCCCTGCCATTTCTAGAAAACACAATCTCACAACAATTTCCTGGCCTTCTTGATTGCACAATCTTTCTGTTCCCTTTCCATGTTGTTCCCTAGGCCTTAGGTGCAAGAAGAGGCTGTAGATGTGTCTACTGGGGCTGAGCACCCCGGTATCTGTTTTCTGTGCATTTTGATGAGTTGTGGTTTTCTGTAATGGTCTTTTTCTGTTGTAACAAGAAGTTTCTTTGATGAGGAGTGGGAGCTACACTTATCTGTGGCTTAAGGATAACTATTTGAAATGCAGTTAGAATCTTCTTTGGTTTAGTAGACATTTTTTAGACATTTTCCTGGGTGCAGTAGATAGTTTTGAACCTTTTCACCTATAGGGGCAGGTAAGTACTGAGCACCAGAAATCAGTCAGTTTTGCTTGTTAAACAGTGCCTAGGTTGAATTAACCCCACCAATACACACATTCTGACACATTCCTATGGCCTGGAAGTGTTTGCTGATGTTTGGATCAGACAGCTGGAAATAATGTCTTGTCAGATAATGGGCATCTTCACACCAGCCGCTTCCTTCCTGGCCTCTCGTCCATCTCCATCACACCTCGCCTCCCCCCATTCAGCCTTTCTGCATTCCACAGTTTTGAAATGGGGGGGGGCAAGGTTTCATGTGAATGTTGTCACCATTTCCACCCCACGTTGAGATAGCGCTTGCAAGCCGTCCCAGGCATGTCAGTTGGCTGCACTCTACTGACAGATGATCCCAAAGAGAGATGTGTGCTGTTTAAGTACAGCTGACAGGGGCTGGCCCGGAAATAGAGCACTCGCTATGGATGGCAGGAGAGCATCAAGGACTAATTAATTGCTCTTACCTTCTGCGGCATGAATAAATCCGATCTTGAATGGTAGTGAGAAACTACCAGACATCTAGGGGACACAGAAACCCGATAGACTTGGGTCAAAAGCACTGAAAGATAGCTCTAGGAAAGGGACACATTTGTTTAACATATAACAGACATGTAGAAAAGTGCATCAGAAAGCACAGTTTTGGGGTCACAGTGTAAGACCTACACAACTACTACTTGGGCCGAGTTTGCCTGCCACTCCCTCAAACAGCTTTGCTTGTCCCCTTGCAAACACCTGTGCCCTTTCCTGGCTGAATGCCACATACTGATTCTTACAGAAATCACTTCTTGGCCTTTCTAGTTACTTTGCCTCCCTCTCCATCTCTGGACAATACTGTCTATTATGCTTGTCATGTCTTGGATGAATGGAGACCTGCCATGTGTGCTCTTAGTGACACACATCTTACATTCTACATCATATGTGGAGGACTCATTCATGAAGCTGTGTATAAGTGCAGTTTCTCTTCTGACTCGCTGTAATGTTTCAACTTGTAACTAGGACACCTTAGTCACTCTGCCATCCCCTGCTCATTCACACAATCTGCCTAGTACTAGGGGGATCATCCTTGTCCCTCTATACTGGTCTACTTCTGCAGAGGTTTCTCCAGGGATTTTTCTGGTGACAGAATGTCTGGATTATTGAGTGTAAGCATCCTTCAAGTACAAGGGCAATGTCAAACCTTTCAAGAGTGATGTATCTAATCTCACCACTTGGGTTACTTTTGAGGCAACCCCTCTCCTCCATGCTCACTGCAGGGGCCCAACATTACCCCCATTGTCTCAAAACAGGGAGCTTCAGCTGGTATTTGGAGATTATTTCAAACACAGTTGTAGGGAGTTCGATTAATATAAATTAGATTTAGTAAATATCTAGGGGTCTCTTAATTTGGGTCATGAAGATCAATTTGGCTGTGAGCAATTAGCTTATCAGCTTATGGACTAAAAACGAGGATGAAGTCAGGTGAAACAAGGGGAGTCTTCATGGACTAAAAACAAGGTTGAAGCCAGGTGAAACAAGGAAAGACTCTATGGACTAAAAACAAGGTTGATGGCCTGCAATTGTTTTTAGCTGCTAAGTGGGCAGAGCCCAGATTAAGCTGAAGCAGGTGGAACAAGGAGAGATCCTATTTAAGGACAAGTAGATGGACCCTGGAGGGCCCCATGCTACAGAGCTCCAATGCCCTGAGTCCTCACACTAGAAAGGACAATGAGTAGTTTGTATCATCTGATGGAGAAAGTGCTGGTAGACCAATGGTCAGATCACCCTGAGGCAGAAAGAATCTGGTGAGCAGATAAAGCCTCGGCAAGACAGCAAAGGCCAAGGACTAAACCCTGTGGCTCAGCTTTTGCCTAGAGGGGTTTGACCTGTCTGAACAGTGGCCTGAACGGAACTGTGGCCAGCTTTAAAGATGAGGCAGAGCGGCAGAGTTGCTGATACAAAGGAAATAAGTTGGCCTACAGATGGCTGAGGTCTCCCAGAGAGAAGAAAGCCTCAAGCCTTATTTAAGGTGAAACCGCCATAGCCAATTTACCCTGATGGATCTACGTCTAAGATATTCCACACAGTTATGCAGCATTTTGTTATGCTTTTAGAATTTAATTTTCCTCCTCAGAGGATGAAAGAGTATCATAGTGTTTTAGTCAAAATGTCGCTCATCTCTCTGGGACAGGCAGAAGGGCAATTTGACTGCTATCAGATAGATATTTTTCTTCTAGAGTTGTACATACAGAAGTACAGTTGTCACAAGAGAATAAACAGAAGAAGAATGGCTGAAATAATGCCATGGTTTCTTTCCTAGACTCAGCCAATTTGCTCTCTATGTTTCTGTGAGAAAAACAGTTTTAAGTAATGCATTCTACAGAGGGCCTGAGCCAACACTGTTTTCTAGTTGTAAGAGAATAAGATAATCAAGAAGCTCTTTCTGAGTAATCCAGGGATAAGCCTGTCTAGAGAATTTTCCCAGGAGTGGGGATAGCCTCTGTTTGACCCTTTTCACAATGCATGACCAGAACCAAAAATCGTCTTGTGGAGTTCTGATACTGCCCTTCTGTCCCAGTAACAACCAGCAGTGCTGACCTGCTGATGTGTCTCCCTCACCTTCTCCCTCAGTCCAAAAGCTTCAATACACCTTGTATATCATAAGTACTCAACAGAAGTCAAATGATGCACAAAAAAGATACTTTTAAAATTTTGTCCTTTAAGTTTCAATCCCATTCAGTTACTGACCCTACAAAAATATGTTGTGGTTTCAAAACATTTGGCTGACTCATATTTCTTTAGAGAGACTTAAAAAAAAAAAAAAGAATGATTCTTCCAAATGTCAGTTACTGAATTTGGTCAAGCAAAAAACAAGGAGATTTGAAGCCTTTCTTGCCTTTCCCTGGTCTGGTTATGAGATGCTTTTTCCAATGTGATTTCTGACAACAGCATTTAGAGGTGGGTAATACTTTGAGCTCTTGTAGAAAATACCTTTCCAAGAGGCTATCCAGGGTCTGCAGGAGGAGCCCTGGCAGGTTTGCCCAGCTCCAAGGGGAAGTTGACAACAGGGAAGGAAATATCTGCCAAGAGGGCAATAAATCTTTTCCTGAATAGATCTCTGACAAGAAAGACCACGTGAGCCTCAAAGCCATGAGCATGCAAATTAAATCAGAGGCACTGTCCTGTTGATTGATAGAGACTGCAGGAAATCAGATAATTGACCATGCATGGGCTGATAATGAGATACTCTAGGCTAATTAGAGAAGCAATGAATTAAATCCAGATGCAAAGCAGCTATTCACAGAAGCCATTGTAGAGGGATGGGCAGGCACCCAGAGAGCTAGAAGGACCTGGGAGTAGAGAGAGGAAGTTATAACATTATTCATAATGAATTGTTGGACCCAGTGGGTCCCCCCACAGGTCCTGACACCCTGAGACCACCAGAGACTGAGGTTTATTGCACAATGCATGAGTATTTTTATTAAGCCGACGCGCCGGGGTTCAGCTGCCTTTGGGAAGGAGTGAACACTGAACCACAGTTTACAGGCAGCTTTTAAGCACAAAAAACACAAACAGGAAGGTACATAGAAAGAACAAAACAGTTGCTTTTGTAAACTTAACCTCTAGTTCGCTGGGCGATAACGGCAATCAGGTGGGGGGATAGGGGGAACAAAGGGGGGACATTCCAGTCAGCTATGTACACTCAACCTTTAGCTCGCTAGGGTGGGACCATTGTCTTTGGTTAGATAGTTCCAGGGACCGAGTTCTAGGGAATGTTCCCATGGGTCGTGAGGTCAGGTTCTCATGAACAGAAAAGAAGGCCTTCCTGGGAAAGGGGTAGTGGTATTTGCCACAGCCTCACAGAATCATCTGCTTTTTCAATGAGCTCAGATCCTAAAGGTTCAGGAATTTATCCAGGTTGGTGCTGGATATAACACAAAATGCTAATAATGTCCAAGAGAAAAATTAAAAAAACAAAAATAGTGAACACATTACCCCAAGAACATCTTTACATTTTGTTCACAGTGTCCCACAATTATGACTCAAGACTAAAGTTATCAATTTCTTTGGAAAATATTGTAAGTAAGACTTTAAACTGAGTGTGGATCTCAGAAGTCAACTCACAGAAGAAGTTCACTTGACCCACAAGAATGCATCAGACTATGTTCTATACATGTTTGAAAATGCAGTTTTGGTCTACGGCATACTACCCTGAACGTGCCAAATCTCATCTGAAAATGCAGTTTTGACTACTAATAAGGCAACACCCCCATCCCTTCTTACTCTTATATTCTTTCTCTCCCCCTAACATATATGATACTACCTCATTAAATATTTTCTTCTTGTGAACCAATAAATGAAAAGGTTGGGTGAAACTTATGAGAGAATTAAGAGATGGGCAGTGAGGACCTGTAAGGGGAGTTAGATTAATATAAGTTCGATTTAGTAAATATCCAGGGGTTTCTGATACAGTCTCTTAATCTGGGGCAAGAAGATCAACTTTGCTGTGGGCAATTAGCTTATCAGCATATGGACTAAAAACAAGGTTGAAGCCAGATGAAACAAAGAGAGACTCTATTGACTAAAACCAAGGTTTATGGCCTGGCATTGCTTTCAGCTGCTAAGTGGTCAGAACCCAGATTAGCCTGAAGCAGGTGGAACAAGGAGAGACAAGTGGATGGAGCCCAGAGGGTGGGTTCTCTTTCATGCTAGAGAGCTCTGATGCTAGAGTTCTCACGCTAGAAATGAGTAGTTTGTATCATCTGATGGAGAAAATGCTGGTGGACTGACAGTCAGGTCTCCCTGAGGCAGAAAGAAGCAGGTGAGCAGAGAAGACCTCAGCAAAACAACAAAAGACCAAGTACTAAACCCTGTGGCACAGCTTTTGCTTAGTGGGGTTAGACCAGTCCAAGCAGAGGCCTGAATGAAACTGTGACCAGCTTCAAAGACTGAGGCAGAGTGGCAGAGTCACTGATACAAACTGAGTAAGTTGACTTACAGATGGCTGAGGTCATCATAGCCAATTTACCCTAAAGGACCTATGTCTGAGATATTCCTGAAGAAAGACTGTTAACTAAGTGCTTTTGGTAAGTCTCCAATAAACAGTAGCTATTTATGTATGTTATATAGAAGGTATACAATTACAAGGGTTTTATCAAGGCAGTTTTGTATCCAACTTGCTATTTTGTGCATATTGTAAAAAAGACTTTTGTGAAAAGAGGTGCTTATTTCTCCCTTGTTTCTAATTGCTATATACACTGTCATATGAGTTTTTGATAAACTTTCAAGAAGGAAGCTAAGTAAAATTGTGTTTCAAAGCAGGCAAATCCTCTGCTCTAGCCCAGGGCTCCCTGCTGAGCCAGCTCACTGTCTTTTACCTTTGCTGAAACCCTATGAGGCAGCTCTCAGCCTTCCTGGGCTCCTCACAGTGATGGAATGCTCACGTCAGGAGGCCCCGGGGATTTCCCTGCTTCTTATCTGTGGTTATGCTTCCTGGAGACTTCCAGGGGAAGCAGCCTTCGGATGCATCAGCATTTCAGCCATTCATTAAAACTTCTGGAGAAAGGTCAGCTTCTTCCAAAGCAGCTGGATCTTACTTAAATAACCTACTCAAATTAATTCAGAAAGCATCATAGTGTGAGAGCCAGCAATGCCACGCTTGTTTCTGGCTTAACCCCAGAAGGACTGCAGTGAACTTAGCAGCATGACCTCTCTACTGCAGTTAGTGGGAGGCTGGCTGGTCCTCCTTTACAGGGGAGAGGTTCGGAAGAAACAGGGAAACTCCAGATGCTTGGACTTCCTGTCTGGAATTCTTTCCACTTCATGCTACCCCTTTCTACTCTGCCCTCATCAAAGAGAGAACACGGTAGAAAATAATTCAGTTCTTTCACCATTGATCTCTTCTGTCCTCACTGGGTGGTCTTCGGAGAAATAAAGGTAGGCAGAGGGACCTGGGTGGGAGCAGAAGCAGAACATGGCAGCCTCAATGAAGGGGACTTGGTAGGAAGAGGAAATTGATGTGGCCAGCTGTGGCTTCATTGCTCTAAAAACGGCCTAACTCACCAATGCTCCTGTTTTGTGCCTTTACCACGTGGAAAATTCTGTCTCAGCATTTGCTGTGTGGAGAGAGGAAGTTCAGGCCTTAGCAGGGTACAGGGAAACTAGTTTGTCTGAAATGCAGTTGCCTCAGACCTAGCAATTTCCTCAGAGGCAGATCCACAATGTGTCCTACACTGTCTTCTCAAACTGCAAGTCTCATCTTGTCCTTCCCTTCCTCAAGCCCAGTCACAGTTCTTCCCCATCTGCTGCAGGAGAGTGAAGCAGAATGGTGGGCTCAGGTGGCCATGAATTTCTGAGTCTTGCATTTGCAGAGGGCTGGAGCCCCTGACGACAGTACCTGAAGGAGAGTAGCCCTGGGGAGACTAACCTTGCCTTACAGAGTAGTCTGGTTGTAGATAAAGAGATAGGGCAGCCCTTGTTTCCCCAGCTCCCTAGCCTCATGGATGTCAGCAGCTCATTTCAGAAGCCGAGAATAGGACAAGGTAGCCTCACTTTCTCCTCCCCCCCCCCAGCCCAGGCCCTGAGGGTCCGCTGCTCATGCCAGCTGATGACTACAGTCAGGGAAGACATCTTTATTATAAAAAGTTAACAATTTTGCTGAAATTCACTGGAAATATCTGGAGAAAGGAATAAGGCCCTATACAAAGTCATACATTCAGACCTTAAGCCGGGGTCATTCCTATTTTATCATAAAACATCAGTATATACAAGGAGAGTACTAACTACATCAGCAGCCTTCACAGGCCATGCTAGTGGTACTGAAAGTCTTGCTTCTCAGCTCCTGAGTGGCTTCAACAGACTTGTGGGTGAGGAAGTCTTGTCCCTTCCTATGTCCACATAATTTCCATGTGTATGTGGGAACACTTTTAGATGTGGCCAACTTCTTTTCCCCCAATGCACGGACATTTGGAGAGTGTGTTAATGCAGGACTTTGCCCCTGAGATCATTTAAATCACTTGGTTGCTAACAAGAGTTCCAAAAGAAAATCTAAATGATCTCGGAGACTTTTTTTACAGAATAATAACTTTAATGGCTGATTCTGATTAAGCACCTGAGGCTGGGGGCAGAGCCTTGAGAATCTTGAGTGTCTAGGGCCAGAGACCATCAGTATTGAGTGGACATAGAGAAACCTAGCAAGAAAGAAAGCTGACAGGATCCAGTGGCAGTAGAAGAAGGAGAGAACATCCATAATGTCCCTGACAGACAGCTTGGGAGCATGAGGTGTCTGCAGAAAGGCTGTTAAACTTGGTATCCAGTGTGTCACTGGTGACTTCAGAGGATAATGTCAGCAAACAGCATAAGTCAGAGAGCACAGGAATGGAGACATGACAGGTGACAGCTGCAGATACAAGCAGCACATACTGTTCGCTGAAGTTTGGCCAGACTCCTTGGAATCCTGTGGTTTGCATCCTTCCCCACCGTGGGCAGTTCTGCTTAGTCCCAAGCACAGGTATCCACAGTCTCTTCTTTCCCACTGTTGAGAGCCATTACCAGAAAGCCACTCAACAGGACCCTCTTCTTACATGCTCATCAAGGACTGGAAATCAGAGACACTGCTGAGTTTATTCCGAGTGTGACTGTGCAGAGCCGGAGCCCAGAGAATAGCCCTGCCAGAACCTTCAGTGGGTGTGTAGTTACTACTGTCAACCAGACAGGAACTAGAATCACCTACTAGACAAAGCTGTGGGCACGGCTGTGAGTGCTCTAGAAAAGCAATGTGGGGAGAAGCATAGTATTGAGATCAGCAGCATCCATGGGCTGGAGTCCTGTGTTGGATAAAAAGGAGAAAGCAAGCTGAGCACCAGCATTCATCGTCTTCTGCTTCCCAACAGTGAACACAATACAACCAGCTGCCTCATTCTCCTATCACCACGATGGACCAAACCCTCAAATTGTAATCAAATAGGCTCCATTCTCCCAGCACCTCTTGAGTTACCAGATTGTATTAGTGACTTTCCTCACTGCAATGACCAAACACTTGTCAAAGAGCAGTTTGAAAAAGGAAGGAATTATTTTGGCTCACCATTCAAAGGGACCCTTTCATTATGGTGAAAGAAGACATGGCAATAGTGGGGAGAGCAGGGCAGCAGGAGCAGAAGCTGGTAGGATAGGTAATATCCCACCCAATTCAGGAAGCAAAAAATGAACAGGAAGTGGGTCCAAGCTATTGAACCTCAAGCCCCGCCCCCAATGATGCACTTCCTCTAGCAAGTTTCTATTTCCCCAAATAGCACTACCAACTTGGGACTTTCATTGCTAGTAGTTAGGGTTTCATTGCTATAAAGAGACATCATGACAAAGGCCACTCTTATAATGTCAAACATTCAATTGAGGCTGGCTTACAATTTCAAAAGTTTAGTCCACTAACATCATGGTGGGAAGCATGGCAGTGTGCAGATAGTCATGGTACTGGAGGAGTTGAGAGTTCTACATCCTGATCCGCAAGCAGCCAGGAGGAATCTCTCTTCTGTACTGGGGAAAGCTTCAACATAGGAAACCTCAAAGTCCACCCCCACAGTGACATAGTTCCTCCAACAAAGCCACACCTCCTAATAGTGCCACTCCCTGTGGGCCAAACATTCAAGAACATGAGTCTATGGGGGCCAAACTTATTCAAACCACCAGAGGGAACTGATGTTCAAACATTCCACATTCAAACATAGCACTATGGGAGTCATTATGATTATTCTTTCCCAACAGTGGTAAAATAAGATCGAGGAACTTATTTTTATCAATGTAATTTTTAAAGGAGAAAAGCTTTTGGCAGAAAACTAGTGAGCATGCGATTGAAGCTTCGTTAACACCCCTACCCCACTGTGTGTGTGTGTGTGTGTGTGTGTGTGTGTGTGTGTGTGTGTGTGTGACTTCTGCATGGACCATCAAAAGCATGACCTGTCCAAGGCTGACCATACTCCTTCATCTTACATCTTTGGCTATTATCCAAGCACCATGATTATACCCCTCTGCTTACCCCTAGCTCTCTAAGCTCTTCTGGGCATAAATTTCTCACTAATCTATATTGAGTAAAAGTGGTCTGTGACAGGTTTTACAAGACTGACTCTTGGAGTAAAGGTTCTCTGATCTGTGATGTTCACAGCATGTTCCTAAGACTGCATGAGCTACAGGTGAGTGACTTGTGGCTTTGTCTAGCTGAGACTGGTCAGGCAAACTGGCAGTTCATACATGACCTCTTTGTATACTCCATAGACAGTCTTGGTTAGCCTCTAAAGTCTGCAGCCTGACATTTCTGGCTTCCCTACATACATGTGTAATATCTCCACCCTCACCCTCCTTGTTCTGTGTTTTAGTCTCATCCAGGCTTTCACAATGGTCCAATGCCCAATGCTTTACCTTTAGAGCAGTTTCTGGCCAAGCATGTTCTGCAACTCTCATTGCAGCATGCTATTGGTCATAACCAATAGCCTTCTCTCCAAAATCTTTCTAACCACCCACTGTGAACCTGGCCCCGAGAGAATCCTCGAAAACAACACTGACATATCTGTCTAGCCCTTCATGTAGCTGCCATCTGATTCCCAAAAACGAACACTGGCATTGCTAAGAGAAAGATTGTACTTATAGATTACATTCCCACAGGAAGCCATGGGCAGGTCCACTGGAGAGCCATCTCTGAAAGGTCTAGGGTAGGGACAGGAAATGGAAGAAGTTTGCTTAAAGTACTGACTTGGTTTCCTAGCTAATGATTACCAGAACTTATGACTACAGATGAGGTAGCTTAAGCATCAGAAATGTATCTTCTCACAGTCCAGAAAGAGGAAGTCTTAAGCATACCATCAGCAGGACCACGCTCCCTATGAAGGTTCTGGAAAATCCTTCCCTGCCTCTTCCTCCTTTGGACAGCTGTGGCAACTCTTGCTTATGTTGCCTCTTTCTGCCTTTATCAGCTAATGGTCCTCCTCTTTGCTCATGTCCCTGACTCCATGGCCTCATTCCATACATGTATCTCCCCCTCCACACTAATCCAGATATGAATATCTTTATTGAAATCATCTACAAAACCTTGTTTTCCAAAAAAGGTCTTAATCACATGTGCCTTGGGTTAGGACATAAATACATCTTTTAGGAGATGTTGCTTACCCACTTTAGGCCATATAGTCAGCTAACAGAGAGCTAGGCTGTTATTCTCAACTCAGGGGTTGAGGATTAACTAGGTCAGTAGGGTGCTTGCCCAGTATACAGAAAGCCATGGTTTTGCATTGCATAAATGGGTGGTGCATGTCTGTAATCCTTGCATTCAAGGGATGGAAGCAGAAGGATTAGAAGTTCAAGGTCATCCTCAGCTACTTAGTGAGTTCAAGGCCAACCTTGAACCATGTATCAAGTCTAAAACAAAGTTAAAATAAATAAAATATTCATGATGTAGTCAGTAAAAGAAAACTAAGCTATCAATACCAATATGACTTTTAAGCTGGTAACCCATTAGCCCATCCCACTCAACTTCCAGCTCAATGTAGCAAGTTTATGCAACCAATCATTTGTATTTTAGTCATACTGAAAGCACAGCATGACATGTCTTCTGAAAGAAAGCCACCTGTTGCCCACTCAAAGTCCAAAGGAGTGTCCAAACTCATAATCATTTCCCAAACTTCTACACAGTCTCCACCAAGGCCATCCCAGCTCTTCCTTCTTTCCAGTTTCCTCCCCTCAACACTGCCATGCCTCTTCCTGTACCCTAGAAGTGTAGACTGTATCCTTGGCTTCTGAACATCAATTGGGCTGTACTCAGAAAGTACAGCAGGCACTGGGATGAAGGAAGCCACATTCCCTGTGGATTTTTTGGTCTTGAGCTTCAGAGGACAAATAGACCCTCTTCCAACTAAACCCTACAGCTTTAACTCTACAGTGCTTTTGTGCCATCTCCCCTCACCCTGATTTTTTTCTATCTTTTTTATTAATATTGCCAAAGACTCCCTGGAGCTATTTGTGAAGTGTTAGAGCAGCATTTCTCAACCTGTGGGTCAAGACCCTTTTGGGGATGACATATCAGATATCCTGCATATCAGATTTTTACATTACAATTCATAACAGTAGCAAAGTTACAGTTATGAAGTAGCAACAAAAGTAATTTTATGGCTGGGAATCACCACAACGTGAGGGACTGTATTAAAGAGTCACAGCGTTAGGAAGGTTGAGAACCACTGTATTAGAGGAAGGGGAAAAGAGGACAAATGTAAACAAATATATTTCCCACATATACAAGAGTCCAGAAATTGAGAGATAATGAACTAAAGATCAAGTATTTGTTTTAACTTTCCCCATCAGAGAGAGAAAGAGAAAGGGTGGGGGAGAGGAAGAGAGACAGAGAGAGAGCTTAAAGCCTCCAAGAACCTTCTCTGGGCTGTGTAGAGTGGGTGGGGAAAAGACGTTCTGATTTAATTCCTACATAATAATGAAAGTAATTGTCCTGTGTGTGTCATTATTTCCCCATTATCTTAATGCATCTGTTAATGAAGATTTTTCCAAGCTCATTCCTGCAGCTACAGGAGCTGAGCAATCAGATGGCAGCCTGCACCCTGTGGATACAGCCTGGCTTCACTGTAGATGTGGGTCTATTATCACATCAAAGCATCTTGATACTGCTATTATATCAGTGGGGGACACAGGCCACACTAGGGTGAAAGGTGTCTCCATTCCATGTATGTGGGCTTCCCCTCCACTGTCTCTCACTTGTGATAGTGCTGGGAAAGGCAGCCTTTTCAGGAGGGGCCCATTGGTCTAGTAAAGCAGATTAGCCATTCTTGGGCACCATGAACACTGAAGGTGCTGGACAGTTCAAGCATGGTATATGGGCACTAACTTCCTCTATAGGAAGGGATACACCATTTTCAACACGTAACCATCTCCAGCTGTCTCTTTTGCCTATAGGCAACAATTTCAGAGACCAACCATACTGCTTCTAGCCTTCACCCTTGAATAGGATGTCTCCCCCTAAAAGTTCATATGTTGATGAATTGGTCCTCAACTTGGGGTTCAGTCACTGAGATGTGGCTGAGTTATGATAACTCTGAATCAGCAGGTGAATCCACTGACTGATTTGTAATTTGGTGATAGGATTTGGAGGTCGTGGAAATATTTGGAGATGGGGCTAGTTGCATTAAGTCTCTGAGGGTACTCCTTCAATAGGAGTCTTCCCCTTGTTGCTGTCACCCTTTTCCTGCTTTCTAAGTGTCTGCGCCATCATGAAATGATCAGCCTTCTCTGCTACACCTTTCCCCTGCCATAGTGTTTTGCCTCACTTCAGATACAAATGGACCCAACTGGCCATGGACTGAAATCTCTGAAACTGTGAATCAGAATTAGTCCTGCACCCCTTAAGCTGTTGCTCTCAGATGTTTTGTCACTGAGATAAGAAAATGACCAATACAAATGCAAATACTTCTCCCCACAAAGGGCTGAAGTGACTCAGAGCCTACTGAGAGAAAAGGTCAGATGGAAGGCCTTCCTAGATAGTCTCACAGGGAAAGGAAGGTCCAGTTGGACAGTGGACCCTGATAGAGGACTGTAGGAATGGAGTGGTGCTACTTAAGGCATAGGGAGTGAGAAAGCTGTGAGAATTGGTTATGGCACAGGAGAGAGGCTATAAGAGATGTGGTAGAATTTGCCTACCCTTAGGGCCTTGTCAACGTTTAGAAGAGACAAATAAATTTAAATCTTTGACAATCTTCACCTCCTCAGTTGTGACCTAGTCCACAGAGATTCAAGATTTAGGGACAAAATATCCTGTTAGTTCATGCCATCTGCCACACTAGCACCAGAACTAATGTGAATGAATGAAAGCACAGAATTGTGGGTTTTCCAAGAATAAAGGCAAATTTAAGTTAATCTATTCTGACATCCTACTTAACTCAAAGTACTTTCTAATACCCTCTGCCCCTTATTCTGCCACCCAAAAGATCCTACTGTGTTTCTCTGGTTTGATAGACCACCAGAGTCAAAAAGGCATGGCATCTGGGCACTTAATGATTATTTAATTCTGCTCCCTATGTCTCAAGTTCCTACTTAGACAAAGGTTGCAGCAGTCTCTCAAAAGTGTGTGTTGTTAGCTTGGTGTTTTTTTTGTGGGTCTCTTAACAGTGTGAGTTGGGGTGTCTCTGACTCTTTCGCCTGCTCTTGGGACCCTTTCCATCCTACTGAGTTACCTTGCCCAGCCTTGATACAAGGGTTATTTTATCTTGTTGTGCTGTGTTCAGTTGATATCCCCAGGGAGGCCTTCTCTTTTCTGAAGGAAAATGGAGGAGGGCTGGATCTGGGGGAGAGAGAAGGGGGGGTGGGTGCACTGGGAGGAAAGGATGGAGGGGAAATTGCAGTCAGGATGTGTTGTATGATAGAAGAATAAGTTAAAAATATAATTGAAGAAAGTGTATGAGTTAGCTAAACATTTTTGTTGCTGTGACAAAAATATCTGATATTAGCAACTTCAGGAGGAAATGTTTACTTTGTTCTTAGTTTCACAGGGCCAAATCCATGGTTATCCATACCCTGTTCTTGGCCAGAACATCATGCTGAGGGAAGCAGGTGGCAGAATAGGCATTCCACTTTATGGTGGACAGGAAGATACTTGCAACTAGGTATAACCTGCAAAGGCCTGCCCCACTTACTTACATATCTCCAGATAGATCCCTCCTGCCAAAATTTCTACTACTTCCCAAAGTAGTGCCAACATCTGGAGGATCAAGCACTCACCACAAGTCCATGGGGGATGTTTCATATTCAAATCATAACACAGAGAATCTATCTATGAGGGGCCAATGCAGTGAATGTGAGTGTGTGCCTGCATCTGAAGATTGGCACAGATTCTAATTGTGACCCACACAACCCGTGGCTTGGTTCCCTGGACTGGGTCTACACACTGACTAAGAACATCCAACTGGATCAGGGTGGTGTGGAATAGACACATACGTACAGTGAGTGATCTGACAGTGCTTTGGTGTTAACATAGGCTATACTAAGTTCTAGTGACATGCTAATACCCAGATGTGTTGATAGATACTGAGAAAGCATTTTCAAATGACAGTCTGCACCAGGTACACAGAAACCTTTGCTATCCAGTACTATTTGGCCGTAATTATTACATCTGGAGTACTTCAAAGTACCTTTTTTAAGATAACTTTTTATTCAATAAGTGTAGCATCTAAGTAAGAATACATCTAGAAACTGAGATCTTGGAAGATTTGGAAGCAAAATTATGGAGAAAAACAATTATGAGAAAACATTCCAAAATAATGTCAAAAGAACAGAGTAATTAGAGGCTGAAAAGATTGTTCAGTGGTTAAGCATTCATACTGCTCTTACAGGGGAGCCAGGTTTGATTCCCAGAATCCTCACAGGAGGACTCATAACTGCCTGTAACTCCTGCTCTACAGGATCCAACATCCTGATCTTCTGGATTCCATAGGCAGCTTCACTCACATGTACAGAAACCTTTACATAGACACACACATATATATACAAATTTAAAATAAGATAAATCTTTTAAAAAACAAAAGGAGCAAACATGTTTTTGAATGAGTATATTTTTACATATTAACAATTTAGTTTTTAATGGTAAAAACCAATTTATTTGGGCTCATAATTCAAGGGACATGATACTCATGGTGGAAAGGCATGGAGAGTGGCTCCACGACAGTGGAGGCAGGGAGCCACATCGACATTGTCTACAGCAATGTTATGTTTTCTTTGTAAGGCAGAATTTACCTGTGTTGCTCAAGCTGACCTGGAACTTATCATTTACCCTGGGCTGGCCTCGAACTCGTTCATTCAGCGTTTCAAGCACTGAGATTATAAGTGTGTGCCACCATACCTAGTATAATGATATCTTTAAAATACTTAAGATAACACTTGGGAAAATGTAGTTACTAGCTTTCTGTGCACCCATCTGTTAATTATTTCACTCTTCAGCATATCAGTTTCTGCATTTTCAAAGAGGGAAATTGAAATAGGTGTTGTGGAAGAGCCTCCCTTATAAAAGCCTTGGAATTCACTTACATGGAATTTTCACTTACGAGCAATAGCTGGTTAGCCCTTCAGGAGAGCTTTTACCTCAACACTCAGATGACTAACTACAGGGAAACCACAAATTTGAACAACTATATGCATCTTGCCCGAGATATAATAAGAGAATGGTAGATAGAGGTTCTGAGTCCTTGAAGTTTTTTATTAATGGAAGAACTGTCTAACGTGACCTTGGCTGTGAGAGGATGGGTGTTATTATCCAGCACATTTACACCCGGCTCACTAGTGAAATTGGAACCTTTCAGATGTGTGAGTGTTCCCTGGGCCACCCACTTCCTCAGCACCAATGTCATTGCCATTCGTGGGATGTGTAGCCCAGTGCTATTTCTTCTAAGATGTCTAAGGATGCTGGAGCCAGAGTAGGCATCCCACAGTCCATTGTGTTAATGGAAATGTGACTCCCGTGTACCACAGTGCCTGTTGTGTTTTGAATGAGAAATGCCCAGCCACCTCATAGGCTCCTGTATTTAAATACTTGGTCAGCAGTTGGTGGTGCTGTTTTGGGAATTACACAGCCTTTGAAGGTAGAGATCCTTGCTGGTGGAAGTATGTCACTGAGGGTGGGTTTTGAGGACTTACAGCCTCATCTCACTTTCTATTCTCTCTCTTTGCTTCATTTGAATATGGAAGTATAATTAGCACCTTTCCTACTGCCACCTTGTTTATCTCTGCCTGTTGTTATGCCTTTCTTGTCACAATGGACTCTATCCCTCGAGAACCAAAACACACCCTTTTGTGTAGCCTTGGCTGTCCTGGAACTTGCTCTGTAGACCAGGTTGGCCTTAAATTCAGAGAGTTGCCTCTGCCTCCCAAGTGCTGGGATTAAAGGTACTTGACTCGAAATACACTCTTAATAAAAAACTTTCTTCCTTTAGTTCTTTTTGGTCATAATATTTTATCACAGGGACAGAAAAGTGACAAATACAGTGTCTCTGTATCTTGAATATCCTTAAATATCTAAATCCACAGCACATTTAAAATAAATAATATAAGTTGATGGGAGACAGAAGTTATTTGGTCTAATTTTAAAGTATAATTTACATAAAGTAGAGCATTATCTATATAGTGGAAAGAAAAAATATACAAAGTGGATATTACTCTTTAGAATATCCAATTTTCATTGAGTGATATAGTGACAAAAATACAATATCTGGGGCCAGACACAGCAGTTTGCTGTCTCTGGTGCTGTGTATTCACCCCTCTGAATCTACTTTATCTGAAAAATGCACATGTGGCAGGTTCATTTGTCCTTCCTTAGATAACTTTAGATGTCCTTAATTCCAGGGTATAGTTCATAAAATCTTGTAAAAGATGTACTTTTTATTACGTGCACATGTTTGTGTGGGGTATGTGCATGTGAGTGCAGGTGTCTACAGAGGCTAGAGCCCTTGGATTCTTTTGGAGCTGGACTTACAGGCAGTTATGAGCCAAACTATGTAGGTTCTGGGAAATAAACCCAGTTCCTTTGTAAGAGCAGTACATTCGCTTAATCACTGAGCCATCCCCCAATCCCTATAGTTCATAAAATCTTCAAAACTTCTTATGCATGTGTGTATACTTCCTTTTCTGGCACCTAGGAGTATAGTAGTATTCATCCTGGGCTGAGGGTTTTCTGTTGGTGAAAATGTGGAAGAGGGGCTAGATTCTCTTCATGCTGTGATTAATAATTTGCTAAGGCAAATAATTAATAGCAGATCTGAGATTCTGATGGGCCATCTCTACCATGGGATAAAAAATTTATAATCTACCACTAGCTATTTATGCTGTTATCTTGTTTCTTCCTTGAGCACAAAGCTCATTCTTGCAGGCATAGATAGCCCAGCCTTGACTGTTTCATCTGTACTTGTGGGAGGAACTGTGTTGTCTAATTTAATACATATTATTTTATTGCAAGAATGAGTATAAAATGTGTACATTTGTAAAACTCTTTTTGATGGATATTGGGGGTGGGTTAAGATAGCATTGGACATATTCATAGGTGTTTGTATTCATTCTTGACATGGCATATCATCTGTTCAGAAGTACATGCACCTCTACTTCTCCATTGGTGGAACCTAGATCCAGGACAAATAGAAACTTTGAGACAAGAGAGCTATTTTTCAAATGTTCTTCATGCACTGGCATGCACAGAACTTTCTTTTTCAGACACTGGAGTCTTCTTGGAAGGATTTTCCTCCTTGAGTGATTATCAAATGAAGCCCCATCCCACTTACTTTTGGACTTTGAAACACTCAGAAAATAGCAGAAATCTCAACTCACTATCCAGACACAAGTTGCTAAATCAACTGTAAAAATCTTTTCCTTTTGAATTTTTATTGAGGAAAATAACCCTAGTTGCTTAAGCTTCTTTGAGTCAATCTTTAGGGACTCTATTCATTGCAGCTAAAAGCAACCCCTGCCTTGCTCTGAGTGTTCTTTCTTCTGTTCTTTGTCCTGGTGAGGTATCTACATATACAAATGGGTTGGCAAAACATGGTGAAAAGTTGGCCTTTCTTTAGCCCCTTAGACACTGCCCCTATGATTTCTGCCAAGATCCTCAAGGAAGCCCTCAGGAGGTTTACGAGCAATGCAAGTAAGAATGGCCAGCACTGACAGGTTGTTGATATTGAGATGGCATCCAGCATGTATCACCTGAGTTCCTGTGGCAAAGCATGGCTCCTCCTTGTCCTTCAGGAGTTAAGATCTGATCAGTGAGTAGCAGCCCCTCCAATCCTAGAGATGACCTCGATAGAATGAGGTTGAGTTATCCAACTGTGTATGTTCCTAGAGAGAGATGCTATGGGCATATGCTGGTTAATGCTATTCTCCGTAGCTGCGGAGTAATAGAAGATGCTGTAGGGAGCCTCCCTGGCTGAAGTAAGCAGCAATTTGCTTTGTCTTGAAGGATGGCACTCCACAGGGTCCCTGTGAGACACTGGCAAGGGCTTCGTGAAGAGCCGAGCTATAAGGAACTGTAGAATTGGTCTGCAAAGGAACCGTCCTCTTCAATGTGCCCCCTCCTCTCCACATCCCTGTGATCCAGCTTGACATTCATGAATAAGAAAAGGAATGTGTTTCTGTTTTAATCACTATGTGCTATGAAAAGAAGATAGGAAGATGGTTTTATCTAATCAGGAGTCCCAGAATAAAGGCCCAGAATCCAGAGCTAGTCCATCTGCAAAAGACTCAAATTCCAACCCAGCCTCTAGCTAGATACATCACTGATTGGCTACTTCTGCCAAAGTGGAGAGCTCTTCAAATCCAGGCTTCTGAGCAGGATGCTTTGTTTACGAGTGCTGTCTGTCATGGGTTCCTGAAAAGCTTGTAATGGCTTGCAGACCCTAACAAATGGCAGCTTCTCCTATTCTTTGTGCTTAAGTGTATCTGCACAGCACATATTAGAGCAGACATTTTGCAAGAGAAAGTGAGGTTGATCCTCATTCAATGGACTCCACTGATATATACCTAATGACATCACTAATCTCAAATCCCAGCTGGGAGCTCTGCTGGTGCAAGGAAACATCAGGGCAGTAACCATGGTGATTAGCACCTTTATGGAAAGGGCCAGACACTGTGGTCATGCTTGTCATCATTTAATTCTCATTATTCTATACAGTGTTTATTTATGAGGCTTTGGACAAGCTCTTAATCCGTCCAAGAGGGTGGCAGAGCCAGGACTCAAAAGATCTGTCAGATTCCAGGTCCTGGATTTCAGACAGTGGTCTTGTAGCTGTCCTTGGTAAGCCTGACCTTTCCTCTTTCATCTCCACATTCCTTCAGGTTACCTTCATGCAAGTCTCTGATTTATTTGGTGACTTGAAGGAGTAACCATGGACCTATTAAAAGCCAGTGAGTTCACAGAAGCTGGGCTTCCTCAAGGTTTGAGTAGCCGCATTGCAAAAAAGTGTTGACTAGAAATGTATGCCAGGCTCCACACCACTCTACCTGTGCCCTCTCTGCTCCCACAGTACAAGGAAAGCAAAATTTGGTTAAATTAGGACATTTGCTTTTGAAGCTCCATACAACTTTATAGATAGTGCCTGAGTCAGTGATGCTCAGCATAATGCAATTGGCATAACACTAATGAAGGTGAGGAACATCACTCTTCAGAACATAGAACTCTGTATGTCCATTCCATCCCTACAGAGAATTTTAGTTTAAGGTCTAATTTACAACATAAAAGTCCATATAATCATGTAAATTAAGTTTATATGGGATTCAAGTCCTCTCCATATAACCAGCCACAAACTACAGGATGAGATGCCAGTTCATGGGACACTTAAAACCCAAGCCATAGATTTTTTTCCAGAAAGAAAAACTGGGTGTAATAATCAAGCAAGCAAACAAAACAAAAACCAATAGTGAAGACTTTTCTTTTTTTTTTTTCTTTTCTTTTTTTTTTTTTTTTTTTTTTTTTTTT
>CAJQZJ010004755.1:9987500-10007489 GCA_907164525.1 Lophiomys imhausi | reverse complement strand
TTTTGGTTTTTCGAGACAGGGTTTCTCTGTGTATCCTTGGCTGTCCTGGACTCACTTTGTAGACCAGGCTGGCCTTAAACTCACAAAGATCCGCCTGCCTCTGCCTCCCAAGTGCTGGGATTAAAGGCGTGCACCACCACAGCCCGGCTCGTGAAGACTTTTCTTAAGTAAGGCAAGGTACCCAAAGACTTGGTGTGCACTGTTTGAGTCTTGAGTGAAGTTGTTTTTTTCAAACTAGCCAAAGAAAATGAGGGACTTTCCAAAATTGACTTCTAATCAAATTTGACTTACTAGAGTCAACTAAGAACTAAGATTAAATCTCTCTCTCTCTCTCTCTCTCTCTCTCTCTCTCTCTCTGTGTGTGTGTGTGTGTGTGTGTGTGTGAGTGTGTGTGTTTCTGTGTGTGTGAGTGTGTGCATGAGTATGTGTGTGTTTGTGTGTATGAGTGTGTTTATGTGTGTGTCTGTGTGTGTTTATGTTTGTGTGTGTGTTTGTGAGTGTGTTTGTGAGTGTGTGTGTGGAACCCAGATGTCGATGTTGAGTATCTACTTCAATAGTTCTTCCTCTCAGTTTTCAATGAAGTGTTTCTCATTGAACCTAACCTGGTGTGTGCTGATTTAGAATTTAGTGAGGCTAAGTATCCAACAACCCCCCTGTATCCTCTGTCTCTGCCTCCCAAGCACTGGGATTACAGCATTTTATGTGAGTACAGGGGATCTGCACTTAGTTCTACATGCTTTCACAGCAGGCACTTTGCCAACTGAGCCATCTTCCCAGACCCAATTTTCCTCAAAGCAAAGAGGCTAATAAATCAAACATTTTGAAGACCTGAGGATTTACTGAAAAAGCAAAACAAAACCACTTTGAAAGGTCTTATAAAGCAAAACCTCAGTAACTCAACAATTTGCCTAGAAACTTCTACCTGTTCTATGTCTAAGTACCACTAGGCTATAGTTTAGTATGAAATTTCCTGGACCGTTAGCAATTTAAACGCTAAGAAATTGTGTTAAAGTATGCCCACTCACCCAAAACACTAAAGGGGGAAGCTATTGCCTTTTCTCTTGGCTGAATCTCATCAATATTATTTCATTTCATTTCATTTAAGATAAAAATGTGGATACTGCATTTACTAATCATGAGGATTAGTAATTCTGAGGAAATCACTAGTAATTATGAGGAAACCATGTTTTCTTTATGAGAGATTGGCTACTGACTCATTTTCTAGCATATACATTAGTGGGAAATATTAGCTGTGCCCGATCAGGGGTTCTGTTCTACAAATGATTCTTTTTTTTTTTTATGTTTGTTTATTACTTCAGGTTACATCTCCACCCCAGTACCCTCTTTCAGCCCCCTCCCACTCCCACCCTCCCACCTGAATTCCACCTTTCTTAAGTAACCAGTTTTTGTTCTTGTTGTACTTTCAAACTGAGTGCATTCAGGGCTTTAGTCTTTCTTAAATTCTTCCCCAAGTGGCCTTTCAGATTTGAGGGCTTTGTATAGTGTGATTTGGAAAAGTTGCACATTCCAGCTCTGAAAGCTGAAAAGCCTGAGAGAATCCACATGATTGACCTAGCAACAATTTTAGTTTAGAAATGGCCTTTCTTTCTTTCTTTTTTTCTTTTTCTTTTTATTTCTTCAAGTTACAACTCAATCACAATCTCCTCCCTACTCCCCCCTCCAGTCCCACTCTCCCACCCTCTTCCCCCTCAATCCCCATCCTCTTCCCTTTTTTTTAAGTTTAAGGTATATCTTTTTCCCCCCCAACAGCTCTCCCTTTCAGTTCAACAAATGGTTCTTTCTCTTATAACAATAAATACAAAACAACAGAAATAAATAGGCCACAATTATGAGAGTTATATGGCTTAGCATACATTCTCAATGTCCAGTCCATATGTATTTGGCACCTGACTTTAACATTCTACTATCTAACCATCTCCATGAGTTTAAAGTTCTATATCTGACTCAACATTCATACTAACTTACATCACAATTTTAAAAACATCTTCATAGATCCAGAACACCCTCTTGATTCCTAAACAACTCAAAATTTAACTATGAGACTCTAGCTATCTATTCTTCAACCACCTCAGAGACCTGAGAGGGATAAATATATCTGATTATATAGGAAGCGCAGGGCCCGCAGCTTCCAAAACTAAGAAATGACATACCAGTGGCTTTCAGGACAGTTCCCATTTTCTCTCCATACATTACAGCATCAATCTTCAGCTGTTTGGCCCCGTTTCTCTGACAGACATTGATTGTAAAGCAGGAATTATGAAGGACTTGCTTACCCTGTCTTGGCAGAGCTAGGCTGTCGACTTACCTGCTTCCAAGTTTTGTCCTTTTTGGACAGCATTCTGTCTACAGTTGAAGCAAGAGGTTTTTCTTGCCAAGAGATAGGTTTGCCACCAATTCATTTATCTCCCACTGGAGATTCTTCGATGCTCATCTTCTACTTGGAGTAGTATAGGGGGTGCTGTCAGGAGCTGACATGTCTCGATATCAAAAAATCTAAAGTTAAGAAAACACATTTGAATGCCATATTCTGCAGATCTCTTGAGGTTTTTGAAGACGCCCTATCTATCTCTTATATTTAGATAAGAAATGTTGCTTGTCTCTTGGCAACTTGATTTCTGATTAGCTTAGAAAATAACTGTAATAGACTGCACTACAAATAATTCTTATTTAAAGACCCACTTTAGTTTCTCAGAAGCACTTCGGAAGATATAGTCTTGTCTATACTGATGCACTCCTCCCATCCAAGTACGACTTAGTCTGACTATGCTTGGGTTCTGAGATCGGATGAGAATGGCTCTGTAGGTGTGTTGATGCTTCTAAGGAGCTTCAGATAGACTTGTCCTGTGAAGCCAGTGTTGCCTACACTTGATTCATTAAGACCAAGTTTTCTCACTGTGCAGACAATGAAGTCACAAATATCTCTACAGCAGTCAACTGGAATTTGCAGCTCAGCTGTTATGGGTGCTTGTACCCTTCTACTTCATATGCTACAGTCTTTGTCCCTCAGTACCTCAAGTGTAAGTGTATCTGGGTGGGTAGCAGCAAGCTTTGAATCTGAAATGTGCCACCAGGCTCACGTTTGGAAATCTTGGTCCCCAGCTTTATGTTGAAGCTGTTGAATCTTTAAAACAGTGGTTCTCAACTTGTAGGTTGTGATCCCTTTAGAGTCAAACAACTCTTTCACAGGGTCGCATATCAGACATCTAGCATGTCAGATATTTATGTTATGATTCATAACAGTAGCAAAATTATAGTTATGAAGTAGCAACATAAATAAATTTATTAATGGGGGGTCACCACAACACGAGTAACTATATTAAAGGATGCAGCATTAGGAAGGTTGAGAACCGCTGCTTTAGAAGCTGGGACCTGCCTGTAGGTTACTAGGGGTGGCCTTTGGGAGAGGTTATTCTACTTGCTGGTTCTGCCTATAGGCTCCACTTCCCTGCAGTGTGAACTAGCAGCTATCCCAAGATCCTACAGACAGCGACCCAGTTTTCCTGAACGCTGTGTCTGCCCTACCATGATGAACTGAATTTCTATAACCATGATCCAAAATAATCCTCTCTGTTGTTCAGTTGTTTCTGCTGGGCATTGTGTCAGTGAAGAGAAAAGCAATTAAGCCTTATGAAGTCTGAGGGGATTGAGTTAAAAGAAGACTGGTAGGGAGGGTCATCCAGTTTGACAGAGGTCTTTACAGAAAGGAAATGTGGGTGTGGAAGGTAGCATCAAATATGTGTCCACCTAGAAGGAAAAGCTGGGATTATAGGTACCCAGCAGCATACCTGGCTTTGGAAGCTGTTTTACCAAAGTGGGGCCGCATAGAACAACCTTCCCTCCGACTGAATCAGAAATTCTTGGAGAATGAGATTCTGTAACTGTTTTTAAACCTGCTAAAGTGATCCTATGGCAGAGGAGACGAGCTGCAAAACAGAGGAGGAAGCCCTTCTTCCACCCCACAATGGTCATTTGGAGAGGAGCATGCGCCCTCTGGCTCTATGAAGAAGTGACCTCTCAGTGGTGTCTGCTCCTCTTTCATTCTTTTCTCCCTCAATGACTCTGCTGAACACACCTCAGGGCTTCTGTCGGGAGCAATGTCAGCTCAAAGGGGAGAGGTTCTATTTTGGTAGACCAATAGAAGACTGGGGGAACCCAGTAGTCACTTTATTTGGATTTCAAAACTGAAAGCATCAGGCAAACCAGCGTCTGGCGCACTGAGAGTAGGTGTGCACAGCAGCTGTACCTCCTTCTTTCACTGCTTAAAAACAAAGCTAGGAGCCCTTGAACTTCTTCCCTTGGGTAGTTGAGAACCAGGAATGGGCTGTCTGCTTTGCTGCTTGACGCTTTCCTAGGTCCTTGAGCGACAAGAACAGTTAGATATGCCAACATCAGCTGCGACAGATAGCAAGCTCAGGAGAAAACCTGCCATCTAGGATCAAGTATTAAACTTGCTTGGTTGTGACATACAGCGCTCTCAGAACACAGCTTAGTTAGTCATTGTTGTATCAGATATGGCGGCAAGGTTTGGATGTATCGTGTTTCAGTAACGAGCCTGTACTGCAGTCATTAGCTTCTGACTATCTGGTGTTACTTTTTATACATGATCAGCTACTTTCTTCTGTGGACCAAAATTTTGATAGATAATTTGGTCATCTTTATAGATCATTTCCTGGAAATGTCTGGAGAAGCTGGAGTATAGATGTGCAATTAGAAGGCATCCATCCATTGTGTGAGTGTGATGATGGCTGTGGTTATATAGGAACGTGACTTCATGTTTTAATGATGCATATTGAAGTTTTAGGGATTGATGGATCATAGTTCATAATTTACATCAATAGCTCAGCAAAATTTTGGGAAATAAGAGCAAAAGTATTCAAAGCGATAGAAAATGAATATTCATAGTAGGAGAATACTCCTGGTCTCTGTGTGGTAAGATGTGATGGATCTTTTAGTTAAATTTTTTTTTTTTTTTTTGGTTTTTCGAGACAGGTTTCTCTGTGTAACCCTGGCTGTCCTGGACTCACTTTGTAGACCAGGCTGGCCTCGAACTCACAAAGATCCGCCTGCCTCTGCCTCCCAAGTGCTGGGATTAAAGGCGTGCGCCACCACCGCCCGGCATTTAGTTAAATTTTTATTGACCTATTCATTTTATTTAGTGATGAGTTTCATAAAGACAATTTCATCCAAGTATATTAGATAAGTATTTTAAGCAAATTCACCTCACATGTCTTTCTCCTTCCCCCTTCCCACCTTATGATGAACATTCTTTTTAAATATCTTTATTAATTCTTTAAGAATTTTATACAATGTATTTAAACCATATTCACCCCTAATTCTTTTGTTTCACTCCTTCCAGATCCACCTCCACCTCCCAAATCTCCCAACTTCATCCAATGATGAACACTCTTTCTGTGATCCTAAATGGCAAGGGGCTGTTCATATTTACATTTCCAGGGGAAGGCATATGGTTTTCAATTTTCCAGGACTTTTAGCCAAGAAATGGTTTAAATGTTAATATTAAAATTTTCTAAACTCTGGTGTACTGTACAGAGTACAGAGAAGTAATAGGAACTTTGACCCTAGTCATACCACTGACATCTTTGAGATTTTTAACAGGAGACAAAAGCTCAGGGAGATTCAGGATCCCACTCTGTAATGTGGAATAAAGAATGTATACAAAACCATGATAAATATGGCTGGGGAGATAGCTTTGTTGGTAAAGTGGTTGTCATGTAAGCATGAGAATCTAAGTTCAACCCCCAAAACTCTAAAAAACAAAAAAACAAAAACAAAAACAAAAAAAACCCCAAAAACCCTCAGGACATAGTAACATACACTTGTAATTCTAACACTGGGGAGAAGACAGGTAGACAGACATGCATATGCACCTATATACATATTCATGTACCCAACACATATGAACATATATACACATGTTTGCACATCTGGGAGTGTGTACAAGAAATGCTATATACACTGATCTGGTGTGAATACAGAGTGATCAGTTAGTGGAATTTCCTCTCATGGGAAAGAAAGTTCACTTGATTTTTTTTTCCATGTTTAATAGCAGCCCCCTATCCCACCATGACTTAATACCAAGTTTGGTATTGACCTCCCATGACTGTGAAATGCACATATTGATCCATTGGATTACTAGTTATTGGAACTCAAAGCTGTCCTGGGAGTTATGTGTTACAGAAAATAGCCCTGTGAAGTCCACCTTATAAAATTATTTTTAAAGTAAAGTCATATTAAGCATATTTCTATTTTTAATTAGTCAAACCTGCTTTATAAAAAGAAAATTAAATTTCATATAGGTTGGACTTAAGGGTCTCTAATTTCCAACCTTAAGTCTAATTATAATGATGCCATTTATCAAACAGATAGGCCAAGCACCACTAGATGCTATTAATTTTCATCTTCATTGCAACCTAATGAAGTAGGTGTTTCTACTCAATGATGCCCCATTTAACAGAAGTAATGAATATCGGAGAGGTGTCAGCATGAGCCCCAAGGCCACAGCTGCAGTGTCAACAGAACCAGTGCAATAACAAGAAGCACCATGACCTTACCAGGGTTCTCCTCGCCCCGCTGTCTATGATTCACAGCACTTTAGGCCTCAGTGTCTTTCTTATAGTGTGACAGAGCTGACAAGACAAGTCTGTGGGTCCTGAGGACTTAATGAGCTGGCACTTCAGTCCATGTAAGGAGTGTGCAAAGCGTTCTTGCACGTGGCCAGTGTCCTATGACATCAGGTAAAGCTTGGGTGGAGATCTTGCTTGTATATAAACTTAACTGTATAGAATCTCACTACTAACCCAGTGTCATTAACAAAGAAGGACTGGAGAAGCCATCTCCTCCTATTAGTGTCATACTGTTAAAGAAGGCTAAGCTGACCTGTCCCTGAGCTTCTAAAAACTGCCTTTCAGGCCCCCAATCCCTCTGTGTGGTAACATCACAAGCTTATGTTAATTCAGCTCAAAGGGCTTTGCCCTTCTTATACCTCAGAAGGAAAAATTTAGATAGTGAGGTCACCCTGAAACTGCCACTCTCAGAAATTATCTCTGAATATTTCAATAGTAATAATCATTCCCCACATTTGTAGTGTATTGACTTAGCACAAGCCTACTATTAACTGCGTCACATAGGTCAAATCATTTAAGCTTGCCAAAAGTCTTCTTAGAAGGTATTTCCTATCCATAATTTATGAAAAAGAAATCAGGCACTGAACTTTACTTTGTAACATCCAGAAGCTCATAAGGGCAGGAGCTCAAAATTCTCACTTGGGGGTTAGTGGTATTTTGTGCTCTAGAGATCAAGCCCCATTAACCATGAAAGGCAATTTCTATGGCTGGTGGTATCTTCACAGGCAGTGTGGTGTTTGGTATTTTTATTAAGTTGACATGAACTAGAGTTATTAGGGTAGAAAAATCACAATAGAGAAAATTCCTCCAACATATTTCCCTGTGTGCAAGACTGTGGATATTTCCTTGATGGATAATGTGGGAAGGCCCAGAGTACTGTGGGTAGTGTCATTATTGACCTTGGGCCTGTGGTCTTGAGTATATATATATATATACAGGCTAAGAAATCCATGGGAGCAGGTCAATAAAGCAGTATTTCTCCAAACCCTGTTTTTTCAGTTCCTGCCTCCAGGTTCCTGCCTTGAAGTTCTGCCCTGATTTCCCTCTACGATGAAGTGGGACATGGAAGAGTAAGCCAGATAAACTTTTTCTTCCTGAAAGTTTCTTTTGGTTGTAGTGTGTTTATTACAGTAATAGAAACTTAACCAGGACAGTTAACGTTTAGTCTGAAACTTAAGAGTAAATAATTTTTGAAATAAAGCATTGTAGATCTCTGTAGTGATTTGAATGAGAATGGCCCCCACAGGCTCATATGTTTGAATGTTTGGCCCCCAGTTAGTGGAACTGTTTGGGAAGGATTTTGGGGTGTGGCATTGTTGGAGAAGGTTTGTCACTAGGGATGAGCTTTGAAGTTTCAAAAGCCCACACCATCCTTCCTAAACCAATGCCATACCTGCCTGCCTGCTTCCATGCCCCCTACTAGAATGATGATGGACTCACCCTCTGAAATTGTAATCCCCCAATAAACTTTCTTCTATAGTTGCCTTAGTCATGGTGATTTTCATTTTGTATTGTTTCACAGCCATGGAAACGTAACTACGATAACAGGTAAATACCAGTCCCCATCCACATGCATTCCCTCTGTACCATGAAGGATAGAGTTTTGTTAGCCTAGGGCTATTTCTTTTTAAATAATGTTTTTGCATGTTGCACAGGATTTCAGTTTGTGTTGAAATTCAGAGAGTGACAAGGTTCTACCTTGGATTGCCACAAAATTATTCAAAGAAACAACAACAACAATGATAAAATGAGGGAAGAGGAGATAGCACAGTAAGTAAGAACTCCTCTAGTGTAAACATGAGAATCTGAGGTCAGATCCTCAGTATGGATGTAAGGGACCTAGTATGGTTGCTTGTAACCCCAGTATTGATATGGAGTTAAAACAAGAGGATCATTTAGGCTTCTTAGCCAGTACCCTTGGTGGAAAAAATACAACTGTGAGCTACAGGTTCAGTTAGAAATCCTATCTCAAGGAAATAAAGCAGAGACCAACAGAAAAACACATAATATCTTCATGTGGCCTCCCCGCATATAAGTGAATGAACCATCACACACTAATACACACACACACACACACACACACACACACACACACTAAAATGATGTCTAAAGTAAAATAAACAGAATGTTTTTCAAACAAAAACAGAAATTTGAACAGTTAATTCATTCACTCATTCGTTCATTCATTCACTCATTTATTTGAATACTCCCTATTCATTCAATAAAATTTCATGGACTTCTTGCGTTATCCCAGGCTTTGAACAAGGGGTTAGGATTAGCTCGGTTTGTACACTCAAGTCTCCTACTCTAGGAAGTGACGGCATCCGTCAGTGGTCATGTTTGATTCTGGGCACCACATCTATACCTCACACCAGTGCCCAGTCCTGGGAGGATGGACCTGTGTTTAATATAATTGCACCCATAGGACGAATAGCTGGTGAGATGAGTTGAAGACACTCGAGAGAGTAGAGACAAGATGAGGTTTCACTCATGTGCACCCCTACTACTCACACCATGCAGTGCTTCCATCCAACTCCTCCTTGTTTGAGAAGCGTTCTTCAGAGCTGCTAGGCGGGCCACTCCCAGGAGTTTGCTTTACACTTCATTTCAATTCTTCTCATTCTCTCTTCTTTTCCTTCTTATTTCCCAAAGAAATGAGTTATGCATCTTGTAAGTGTTCATAATTAAAGAAAGAAAATTCAATCTTACATCCCCAACTCATCACACTTGGGTTTATTTACTCTGCACTCACTGCTGGCTATTAATATTCTTATTGATCTTAGCTCAGAGAAGATAGAAATATTAGCTGCTGCTGTTAATGGACCAAACAGCTTTAACTAGCCTGGAAATCAATCAATCAAGTCCCCCTGTGCCTGCTGTACACCTTGCCCTCAGCCCTACAAAGGACACAGTGCTAAGACAAGCCTATTGTCCTGTCCCACTACCCAGATGCCCAGACAGTGGCCTCAGACCCAGAATAAGCTAGTGATCGATGAAAACAAGCTTGGCACTCACCTGGGCTGCCCTTTCTGTCTCCACTGAATTGCCTTTACTGGCTGCTCCCTTCTCTTTCTGCGGTGTCTCCCATCATGAAGCTCTGGTGCAACTGGAGAGGAGAGGAAGTATCTAGTGAGACAGTAGGAAGGGAGATCCAGACAGGCAAAGATGAAGGCCAGATGCTCTGGTCTGTTCTAGGGGTTTACACTTGGGGCATTTTGGATTTGTAAGAGAAGAAACAAAAAGAGTATATACTGTGCTGCTTCTTGACCAAGTCCCCAGCTTTTCAGAGCATCATGAGCTCATATCCATCCCATGGAATCCTGGACTTTAACTGGGCAGTCTTTGTCTCCCACTAGGCAGTTGCTGCATCATGTCTCCGAGGTAGTTTCTCTGCCCACATCTCAGCTGGTGTAGGAGGCATTCCCCAGCCAGGGGCTGAGTAGGGAACAGACAGCCACAATCTTGGCCAATATTTGCCAATACTTTTATTCTGTGAAGTAGTAGTGAGCCTAGAGGAGCCATCCCCCCACCAAAAGTGAGAGCTGGGATGGCCTCTTGGTAACGCATGGGAAGAGGACCCTTTGCTAGAGCATGAACAGCCCTCAACTGGCAACTTTAGCTTGATTCTTGTTGTTAGATTATTTGTTGAGTTACAAGTCATGATCCATAAAACTCATGATTCTATAATCTCATTTCAGTCAAATGACTTATTAGTGTGAGATGAAACACCAGCCGCCCCAAATGCTCTGATGTCTCATATTTCTCTCATTTAAGAACCAGCTGCAGGAGAATCTCTGTGAGCTGGACAACTGACACATTATGGAGAAATTATGTTTTTCATCAATCACCTGCCTAAAGCCATGAAAACTAATATTTGGCTTATGGTTACCCAGACATAATACTATTTAGGGACTCTTTTTGTGTCACAAAAACACCTAGAAATTTTTATTGGTTTTATTTTAATGGTTTTGTTAAAGAAAAAAAAAAGAATATAAAAAGATATGCCCCCGGGGCTGGGAAGATGGCTCAGTGGGAAAAAGTGCTTCAGTCTGAATTCCCAGAATCTACCTAAGTCCAGACAAACCATTCCTGTTGTAACATAAGAAATGAAGATAGGGCTACATAGGTATTGATCTTTGTATATTGATATAAAATTAAGATTATATTTGGCCACATTGGTAGTGATCTTTGTATATTGATACAAAATTAAGGGTAATGTTTCTTAAAGGTATTGTACCTAGTAATGCTTAAAAATGAAATGTAAAGTTTTGGCCTCTTACCGTCATAAACTGTTTAGGATAATTAAGAAATGGAAACTAATAGTCATGCAAGCATGTCATTTTGTTAGTTACCATGACAATCTATCACAGTTATGTTCTAAG
This sequence comes from Lophiomys imhausi, assembly GCA_907164525.1. NCBI lineage: Eukaryota > Metazoa > Chordata > Mammalia > Rodentia > Muridae > Lophiomys > Lophiomys imhausi. The sequence goes on along the minus strand of CAJQZJ010004755.1, from coordinate 9,996,442 downwards.
CTACTCAGAAATCAAGTTGCTAAGAGACAAGCAACATTTGCTTATCTAAATATAAGAGATAGATAGAGCATTTTCAAAAACCTCAAGAGATCTGCAGAATATGGCATTCAAAGATGTTTTATTAACTTTAGATTTTTTGATATTGAGACATGTCAGCTCCTGACAGTACCCCCTATTCTACTCCAAGTAGAAGATGAGCATTGAAGAAACTCCAGTGGGAGATGGCTGAATTGGTGGTAAGCCTTTCTCTTGGCAAGAAAAACCCCTTGCTTCAACTGTAGACAGAATGCTGTCCAAAAAGGACAAAACTTGGAAGCAGGTAAGTCGACAGCCTAGCTCTGCCAAGACAGGGTAGGCAAGTCCTTCATAATTCCTGCTCTACAGTCAATGTCTGTCAGAGAAATGGGGCCAAACAGCTGAAGATTGATGCTGCAATGTATGGAGAGAAAATGGGAACTGTCCAGGCAGCCACTGGTATGTCATTTCTTAGTTTTGGAAGCTGCAGGCCCTGTACTTCCTATATAATCAGATATATTTATCCCTCTCAGGTCTCTGAGGTGGTTGAAGAATAGATAGCTAGAGTCTCATAGTCAAATTTTGAGTTGTTTAGGAATCAAGAGGGTGTTCTGGATCTATGAAGATGTTTTTAAAATTGTGAGGCAAGTTAGTATGAAAGCTGAGTTAGATATAGAACTTTAAACTCATGGAGATGGTTAGATAGTAGAATGTTAAAGTCAGGTGCCAAATACATATGGACTGGACATTGGGAATGTATGCTAAGCCATATAACTCTTATAATTGTGGCCTATTTATTTCTGTTGTTTTGTATTGTATTTATAGTTATAAGAGAAAGAACCATTTGTTGGACTGAAAGGGAGAGCTGTTGGGGGGAAAAGAAATACCTTAAACTAAAAAAAAAAGAAAGGGTAGAGGATGGGGGGTTGAGGGGGAGGAAGGTGGAAGGATAGGACTGGAGGGGGGAGTAGGGAGGAGGTTGTGATTGAGATGTAACTGGAAGAAATAAAAAATAAATTATTAAAAAAAAAGAAATGAAGATAGAAGAATCCCTGGAAGCTCGTGGGCCAGTTATCTCTGCACAGATGACAGTGAACAACAAATGACCCTACCTGGAACACCAGGTTGCCTTCTGACCTCTGCAAGTGTTGAGTGGCATGTGGGTGTCCACATTCACATATGTAAACATGCATGCAGACATGCATACATATACAGGTTTTTTTAAAGACCCAGATCGTCTAGAGAAAAAAAAAGAAGTGGGAAAAAGTGGATCATGCCTAGTGTGAGAATAAGAAAGGTATGGGGAAGTTCTCATAATAAAGCAAAATAAATAGATCTCAAGGCAAGAAAATTTAATAGACATGCATCTTATAGTGATTGAAGGGTCAGTTTATCAGGACATGTTACAATGCAAAGCATATGTGACCTTCAAAAGCAGCACAAAGGAAAGAGTCAAACTAGGAAAATGAATGAATGAGTGAATGAATGAATGAATTTTTTACAGAAAAAAATTTAAATAACAGAAAACTTAGCAACAAAAACATTTTTTTGAATAACATGACAACATGGATAATTGCTCAGCAAGAGTGATGTGTGTGTGTGAGCATGTGTGTGAGCTTGTGTGCATGTGTGTGCTTGTGTACATGTGTGCACCAGTGAACAAAGTGGCCAGAAGAAGGCCTTAAATTCCCTGGAGTTGGAGTTACAGGCATTCCTGTCATGATGCTAGAAACTGAATTCTGATCCTCTGCAAGAGCAGCAAACTCAATTGAAGCTGCAATTTAATTATCAATTTTATTTATTAATAAATATAAACTGTAAGATTCGGCTGGCGGAGCAGCCAGTGGCTTGGCAGAGCAGCAGGCAGCCTGGCAGGATATCAGCCAATGGGACTGGCCCACCCAAACTGGCAGCCTGACTTATCCTGGGGAAAGAGCTCCAGACCAAGGGTGGCCTACACCGCCTGTAACCTAAACTCTGTTAAGTAATATAAGTTGTTATATTAGGCCAGTAGAATTACCAATGGCTTGGCAGGAGATTTGCTGGAGTTCAATGGGAGTCTGGGAGTCCAACGACCCTGGATTGCTTGGACTGTCGGCCTATAAACTGCCGCAGTCCTTTCCCCAATAATTAAATACACTAAGACTTTTAATGTTTCAATGCTTAACCCTTAGCTGGGCAGACTCTCAATTAGCTATGCTAAGTTAACCCGGATCACCTAATCCCAAACCACCATGTGCCTATGCCTGTGATTGCCTTCCAGCGTTCTCAAATACGTCTCTCTGCTTGCATGTCTCCTGGTGGAATGAACTAATCCTCTGTGTAAAACACAGGGTTCCTGTTCTAATCTCAGTAAGTCCCGCCTTCCTATACTCTTTCTGTTCAGCTAATTGGTCATCAGCGACTTTTATTAACCAATCAAGAGAATGCCTCAAAAGGGGCAGTAACTTGCATTGAAATCAGCCTATCATACCTTCCCCAACACTCACTTACCTGCTGAGCCATGTCTCTAGCTATTTGTTGCTTGAAAGGCATCAGAGAACCTGGACCAATATGAATCATGTAGAATATAGGATTTATTACAGGACCTTGACTTTCTCCACTGAAAGGACTTGGTTGAACAATCTGAATTAAGCCATTTGTCATAATTAGGGTTACCACTGCTGTGACAAAACACCACAACCAAGGAAACTTATAAAATAAAGAACTTAATTGGGGGCTTGCTTACAGTTTCAGAGGCAAGTATGATGCTGGATCAGTAGCTGAGAGTTCAGATCTGACCTGCAAGTTGCAACCATACAGTCAGTGAGAGAGCCTGGCATGGGTTTTTAAGACCTCAAAGTCCACTCCCTCCTCCAACAAGGCCATACCTCCTAATCCTTCCCAAACAGTTCCACTACCTGGGAACCAAAGATTCAAATATTTGAGTCTATGGGCCACTCTCGTTCAAACTACCACACCATTGTTTTAGTGTCTGAAGCCTACAAGTCAGTAACAAACTTGAGCCTGAGATGGGAGAACCCAAGGACATGCTGGAATCCCAGAGGACCAAATGCAAATGGGGCAGGATCACAAACAGCAATACTGTCCTTCACCACCTCTGAACATCCAACGTCAGTGTCCTACATGAAGCCCTGGTGCATATTTCTCCAGCTGTAAAACACCTGGACTAGAATTGGGATCTGTGAGAGACGAAGATAAAGTATCCAAAAAGAAAATGGATTTGTCCACAAAGCCTCCAGTTGGAATTGCACACAACCATGAGACTCATTTATTGTTCAAATATATTGTTCTTTCTTTGTACATGCTCCAGCTCCATTATGCCCTTAAAATGCCATTCTTTTTTACAATCTTGCCATCAGGAATTTATAGCTTGAAATTCTTCACCATAGTGAAATTTTTGCAGATAGTGATCATGAGAAAGGGACCAACAATTGAGTTTCTGCTCTGTCTGTGCAAGGAGAACAGAGCCTACAGAATTATATTTTCATTATGACATTATCTCATGCAACTCAGCATGTATTGACATCTGTAATGAGTTAGGGAAGCAAAGGCCCTATCAAAGACTTCTACACAACCCTCCCATTTACCTCTACCTCTCTTGTTGGTAAAGAAATGCCTTCTCAGAGTCTGTCTGAAATTGTAATGACAGGATTTCAGTTTCTGGAAAGTCTGGGTTGCAGGAGATTGAGGGTTCTATGAAGATAGGTTTTAGATTTTGATGAATTGTTACATTCTCTCTCTCTGCCTTCTTCACTGTTCAGGTAGATTCTATGGAGGGTCAGATATTTCATATGCAGATGGGCTAGCCTAGTTCTTGCCTACTTAGCAGTTGTCATTAGTTCCCTGGCAGGCAGTTTTTCTTTTCATCATACCTGATAGGGCTATTATTTCTGACTCCAGATAGACCTAGAACACTAGCCACCTCCCTGATGCTGCCTACTGTCACACTTCATGTCTTTAAGCAGAATTAATGGTGTGCCAGTTTCAAATGGAAAGCTTAAGAAAGGCTCTCAAGGGAAGAGCTAACTGCTCCTTGGCTGTGGGGTCCCAAAGCCGCCATCTGGAGAACAACTTGTCTCAGATGAGAAGCATCTAGAGAGTTTCAGGAACAGGGAAGCTCACACAAGGTGGGCAGTTATGCAAACACTCTCCAGGGGAAGCTACAAGAATGGTTTCATGAGCCTTTCCTCTCCTAGAATTAATTACAATGTTAAAGCCTGACAGCTTGATTTTATATTGCAGCTTTCTTCAATTAAATCTCCGTTTCTTTCCGTCTTACTTCATGCCATCCCACTAACTGGTTTCAGCCTCTACTTTTGCCAATTGCCACCACTATACTGTTGTTTTAATGCACTCTACTAAAAGAAAATTTAAAATGTAATTTGTACCCTATCTCATATTGCTTCATTGTTTTCTGGGGAGGTGGGTGCCAGAGAGGGTAGATGGGAGATAATTGGTCAACAAAGCCCATAGAGGCCCACAATAGAATTAGATTTTGTGGTGTGCTGGAGGGTGCTAGCTGAGCCAGGATGTAGCTAGCACCCCGGGTTTCTTTATTTGGCCGACGCATCCTAGATACACTATACACCAAAGCCTGTTGCAGATGCTTCAAGGTTTGAGAAGGACCACCAAGTATCTCAAGCACATCCCCAGCCTCCCCTAGAAGGGAAGAACCATTAGTCACTGAAAGAAAGCCTTATGCTTCTGATAACCTTTCCCTCAGATGGCTCCCCCTGTGGTAATGTCACACAAATAATCATTTTTTAAAGTTTACTTCAATAAATTAGTAAGTGCTGATAGCCACTATGATGCTACAGCCTCCAACAGCTTCTACTTCAAAAATCAGGGTAAAGGTGTAGGAAGCAAGATCAAATTTTAAAAAATGTTCTGTTCTATTACATGTTAAAAGACTGTGGGATCAGAGGAGCTCATGGGCTCCCATCCTTAGATGAGAAACTATTTTTGATGGTAGCACAAATTTGATGGGCTGGGTTATGTAAAAAAGGGGGAGGTGGAGTGGAAAAGTTGGGGTGGAGAGACCGCTCAGTGGTTAAGAACACTTGTAGCTCTTGCAGAGACCAGAGTTCAGCTTCCAGCACCCACATGGCTCAAAATATCTCCAAGAGATCTCCAAAACCAAAAGATGAAAAGTGTTTTGCAAGAGTCAATAACTGTTGCAACCAAGTAGTGGGTAAATGGTTCAGGTACACCCACATTTGCATATATATTCAAAATTCTCTATCATTTTAAATAAATGAGAGATGGAAAATTTTCAGGACTTAGTTGAGGCCAACTTACTGGAGGCCAACTAAAGTTTGTTGAATGGCAGCGCTGAGACATGAAGAAATTTGCATGGATCTCATAACGAGCTAGGATTAGGACATCCCAGGGAGAAGAAATGGACATTTATTTTTTATTAATTCATCTTTTATAAAAAAGCTTCATGCCTTTTCTGACTTAGTCTTTACAATCAACGTATGCTCTCAAAACCAAGGTAAAGACATTACACTGTGCTCTGTGGTGGGATTCAGATCCAAACGCAGGCCAGAGAGACCACACACACTCCTCCTCTCTGCTCACATCAGCATAGGGGTCTAAGTGTAAAACCACATGACCTACCTAATGACAATTAGTCCATAATAAATATTGTGTTCAGATTCTCTAGTAAGTGCATTACATGGAGCTGATGGGGTGGTGTTAAGCATTTTAAATGTTGATTGGTCCTGCTTGCTGTCTGTTACTTAACTGACTCTGATTGGTTAAATAAATGCTGAGGCCTGGAGATTGGGCAAAGACAGAGGTAGGCAGGACTAAGGTGCATGGGCTTTTTTTGAGAGAGAGAGCATCTTGGAAGAAGAAGCTCGTAGAAGAAGCCAGGAGCAAACAACAAAGACACGCCATGAAGTAAATTAAAGAAGATCTTTTCACATAGCCTGGAACATCAGCATAGCATAGAAAATAACAGTCCAGAGGGACATATGTATATATGGGGTCATATTTGGGTAATAGAATTATGAGCTAGCTTAGATGGGCTAGGATTGCATAATTGAGGCCTAGGCTTGTTAAAATCCACCCAGTGTCTGTGTGTATTCATTTATAATGGCGGGTTAAGGATTAACACCGCCAAACCAATTAAAGATAATATAAATACTGGTTAAATCATTTAATTAGTTTTTTTTTTTCAACATGGAGCAGCTTACCTAATGCTTGCAGCAACATTGCCAGATGAAGAAAATGAAGCAGTCAGGAAAACTCACAGTGCTTAGGGTGGCTGTTGGGTAGAACTGGGGTATGAATTGGACAGTTGGCTCCAGAGTGTATATCTTTAACAACCGCCTCCTTCAGTTCCTTGTATATGAACACAGAATTTATGGATGCTGCTTTTTTCAGAGTTGATGTACCCTTGTGTTCTCTTCAATTCCTTTCTCCTTTTCCTTTACTATAAGCCACTTTTTTACTTTCAAAGTATATAAGGAAAAATTAGTGGAATTGTCATCAAATTTGCCAAATAAATTAGGTTGATGTGTGCCAAACACATTTATTATGCAGAGAAGGATACCGACCCTGATTCACTTTCTCAATTCTGAGGCAGAGCATTGTCAGAAGAAAATGTGTTTTGTGGTTCAGAGGATGAAAATGTAGTTTGTATTGATTTTGGTAAGACAGCCGGTTAAGAATGTCTTTAATTACCTGGTCCCAGGGGTTCTGTTTGATTTAGACAAAATTGGTCCCTTTCTTTACTGGAAAGCTTTCTCAATTCATTTCTATTGACATTGGGACGATTGATAGGTAAATGTGCTACTAAGTAATAAATAATGCTTGTTTAGAAGATTCAATAATCCAGGATAATAAAATACTTCCACCACCTGGATCATCAATAGCAGTTATTCTCAATGGCAGGTGACCCTGCTCCTCAGGGGTGTTGGGCTGATGGTCTCAACTGGGATGCAGGAATCTAGAGCCCAGGGTTGTTCCTAAGCATGGAAAGGTGCTCAGACCATTTCTGTTTGTTACTGTCCCCATTGCCATTATAAAACCGGCAAAACATATTTTAAGGGAGAAAGGGTTTATTCTGGCTTACAATTTGAGGGGATCATTTCGTCAAAGCGGAGAAGACAGGTGGGGAAGGCATATTGACAAGTGCTGGTCATATGCTACAATGAAGAAGCAGAGAGAGAAAGATGAATGTCGGTGCACAGCTCCCTCTCTTCTTTCTATGCAGTTCAGGACCCTAGCCCATGGAATGGCGCTACACCCATTGAGAGTGACTCTTCCAGCATCAATTAAACTAATTCAGAAAAGTCAGGACAGATAGGCCCAAGGTTGGTTTTCATGATTATCCGAAATATCAAGCTGATAGTCCAGATTAAGCATTACATCACTCCTCACAAAACAATGACTGGGTTCAAAATACCTGTTGGGGAGCCACCAGAGATGGTCCAGTGGCTAAGAGCACATGCTGCTCTTGTAGAGAACAAAGGTTCAGTTCTCAGCAACCACATGGTGGCTCATGACAATTGGTAACTCCAGTTCTAGGGAATCCAACATCCTCTTCTAAATTCCAAGGGCACCAAGCACACATGTACTCAATGGAGTAGTGGGTACACAGACATACAAACCGACAAAACATTTGTACACATCTAAAATGTTTCTTATGTATCAGTAGTGCTAAGGCTGAGAAATTCCAATTTATAACACTACCCCAAAAAAAGGCAAATAGCAATAAGAAAATAAATATTGATTTCACACTACAGAAAATACTCCACAATAATGGCTTGATCTTGATTTCTGTAATATTGAAATTTCAAAATGAATTACAATAGCTAATTACATAAAGAGAGTGCTGAGGTTATCATTATCCATTGGAAGCTTTACAGGCTCAGTTTGTTTTAGGCAGACGTTCTTATATAATAAGAATGTATTTCTAGGATTCTGAAAATTCTGGGATAATGTGTTGTCTTGGCATTAGTGTAACAACCTTGCTTTTTAACCTTAAGGCAAGTGAATCGTCAAGCAGCAGCGACATCTACAATTAACAAGATTATGGCTTTGTGCAGGTCATTTGAGTCCCATGCTTTATAATGGAAAAAACAGAAAGATATTTGGGACATTAAGGTAATGTATCCAGTAAATCCCATTGTCCTCCTATTAATATAATATGCTGCTATCTGGAAGAAGGTTTTACCAGGACGTCTATATTGTATGAGAAAATAGACAGTTCAAACGGCCATAAGGAAATTGCTCAATAATGTTTAAATGCTTAATGACTGCCCTAAAATAGTTATGCCCGAGTCAGTTCAAGACTTAGCAATTCTTTCCTAATCAAATACAATTAGATGAATTAGATGCCTTGATAAAGTTCAGGCATTGGATGATGGTACTGCATCTGGAATCGTCTCCATTATCAATGTTTCACAGCTGTCAGAGATGAAAGCTCAGCTCGGTGCAGTCTAAATGAGAACAGAACAACCAGAAATAGACATGAGGAAAAGGAAAAGCATATGAGGCCATCTTTCAGTTAAATAAAACCAGCCAGAAGAAAAGAGGTATTTACATCCAGAATCATGGAAGAGCACTCTTCTCTACGGGTTCTGTTGTATGAACTTGGTCATGTTTGAAAAGGATGCCAACATGTATCTTACTAAAAGAAAGCCTGTATAATAACTAAAGGCATGGAACTGAGACAGACTGTGTGCATGTGAGTGTGACTGTACGTGTGTGTGTATGTGTGTGTGTGTGTGTGTGTGTGTGTGCATGTGTGTGTGTGTATGTGTGTGTGTGTGCATGTGTGTGTATGTGTGTGTGCATGTGTGTGTGTATGTATGTGTGTGTGTGTGCATGTGTGTGTGTGCATGTGTGTGTGTGTGCATGTGTATGTGTGTGTGTGTGTGTGTGTGTGTGTGTGTGTGTGTGTGTGTGTGTGT
>CAJQZJ010004755.1:9889030-9987490 GCA_907164525.1 Lophiomys imhausi | reverse complement strand
TGTGTGTGTGTGTGTGTGTGTGTGTGTGTGTGTGTGTGTGTGTGTGTAAGTCAGAGGCCAACCTGGGGTGTCTTTCTCAGTTGTTCTCCATCTTACTTTTTGAGACAAAGTATCCTTCTTTGGCCTGGAACTCATCAATTCAGCTAAACTGACTGGATTGCAAGCTCCAGGGATCTGTTTCTGCCTCCCCAGAAGTGAGTTTCCAAGCATACACTTGGCATTTTTAATATGAGTTATGGGGAGTGAACTCAGGTCCTCGTGTCTGTGTGGTAAGCACTATTTTGGCTGGACTCTCTCACTGTCTCATAAGGACAAATGACTTTATAAGGCAAACAAAATGCCCCAAAGGATAACTTTGATTACATAATTTGATGGTCTAACTGCACCCCTCTGCAGCATGGTGCTCACCTCTGGATCAGCCTCCTCCTGTAGGGCACACCAACCCTCAAACCCGCAGAGGCTCCACAGACAGCAAACGCCCAGACCCTCCACTTGCCCACCCCCTCTCTATGCCTTTTCACCTACTTCTTCACAAAATCTCTTCTCTGCACTAGTGCTGGGCCCTGGGACAAAAACTCTCTCTTTCTGCTGCCTTTGTTTTTTCTACTCTGCAGAAACCTTCCCAGCTTCCCCCACCTGGATCCTAGCCAGCTCAGCAGCTGCCCACCCCAGAAACCTCCCTGAATTCCCCAGCTGGAGGGATGCCCTCCCTCACCTTGGGTTCCCACACACCATCCAGGTACTTCTCCAGTCACATTTTGATTTGTATTCTAGATAATTCTGTCCACAGCACAGCCTCCCACTCCTCATGACAACTCAGTAGGAAAACAGAGAAGCAGCTTATTCTCATTATCCACAGAGAAAGGGCTGTGTACCAAGGTTCACCAACACCATTCACTCTTCCACTGACTGTAAAACTCTAAGAAGTCAGAGTGCCCCTTTTACACAAAGGGAGCCTGAGACTGAAGGAGGTCTATTATTCTTTCTCAACTCTATATGTTCACAACCCCTCTGATCTGTCTGGGTGTTATACATAGATACTCAGAAAGTACAGAATGGTGTGTTGCTGACTATAGCCTGCCTGGACACTTAGAGTGTTGACACCAAGAAAGTGAATTATGGAGTGACCTTAGCATCAGTAAGTGGAAGTCAAAAAGCCCAACTGTTTTGGCATTCCTGGAGCATTGCTCCAGGGCACTAGAGGAGCCCCAGGCAACAAACTTATCCCAGTCCCAGCCTCCTGGGTCTCTTAGAAACAGATTGCCTCAACATGGGCTCATGTGCTGGGGCATTTTTATGCCATGTGCAGAACAATAAAGTGACAGGTTCTAGCATTTGCTACTGTAAATAGGTAGAAAAGTACCCTTAGACTCACAATATCCTTTTAGGATTACATTTATACCAAATGCAGCCATGATTATGGGAGTTATCGTCACCCCATTCTTCCCTCTCTCCATTGAAATTCTCTACATTGTTTGTCCCCTTGCTGGCTCCATTGGCCTTGTGGTCATCCTGCAAATGCTCTCAGCATTCTTGAGCCTAGGTCTCTGCAGGGACTATTCCCTCTGTCAGAATAGAGCTACAGCCACATGGCCAGATTCGCTTCATCCGGTTCAGATGTTAGCTCACATGATGAGGAATTTCAGGGCACCCATGTGAAAACTGACTTTACTCCTCATACCATCACATCCCCACACATCCAAGACCCTGCACCTGATCTATTTAAATCTTCATAGCTTTCAAACTTTATCTTCTTTCCTTTTTCCTTCCTCCATCCACTTATTCCCTGTGAGGGCAAAAATTCTTTTATCTCTCTTTAAAACCACCATTCCTAAATACATATAGTGTGTAATCTGTAAATAACTGTTGATTGCATAAATCCTCTCCATATAGCTTCTCAACTTGGGACATTTCCCTCATGAATGCAAATGTCCCCCTGAATCCACATGTTGCCAAGAGGTGGTGCCTTTCAGTGACAAGGGACATCCTGGGGCTCTATCCTCAGGAATGGGATTAGTGTTCTTTTCAAACAGCCCTGTGGTAACAGACAGGATCCATTTGTCCTTCTACTTTCTCATGTGCACATAGTGTTTATTCCTTCTGCTACATGAGGATGAGACAAGAAGACTCCCACTAGACACCGAATGCCAGTACCATGATTTGGGGCCTTCAGCTTCTAGAACTGTTGAAGATAAACCTCTGTTGTTATAAATTTTCCAGCCTGTGGTATTTTACACTAGCAGAGAAAACAAATCATAGGACACTTGGCAGATTCAGACCTCCTCTCAATCTTAGAAATAGAAGTTAGGATGAGGCTATGTGTTCGTTTTTGATTGCTGCTATGGAAAATTACTAGGAGTCTTGTAGCTTAAAACAATACAGTTTCACTCTTTTAACTTCTGGAGGTCAGAGTCTGGTAGAAGGTTATAGGAGTCCCACAAAGCTGTGTTTACTCTGGAGACCCCAGGGAAGACTGTTTACATCCTCAAGGGATGGCTGCTCTCCTGTAACTAGTGATTCTGTTGATCCCATCCAGATAATTCCAGATATTTTCTTGGCATGATCCTTCAACTCATCTGCAAGATTCCTCTTGCAGCTAAAAGTTGCTAGGATTTGGGAATCAAAGCATGGATGGATATCTTTGAGGAGGACACACTGTTGGTTCTTCAGGTAATAACTGTTCACATTTTTCTTAAAAATTACTTGATTGATAATGGAATATTTACAGTATGTAAAAAAGAAACAAGTAACACCTTCCACCTAAACAAACAAACAATATATTTCTGTTTATATTTGGCCTCCTCCCAACATCCTGAGAAATAAAACATTGAAAATACTACATCCTACTGACCTCTGGTTGCTTTGCTTCTCATCCCCAGTCCGAGTCTCCACTGCTTTGAGGCTGATGGGCATAACCATGAGTAAGTTGTTTCTGCCCCTACAATAGCAGATATACTATTGGTTTTGTGTGGTTTACATTTTTATATAAATAACATAATAAGGTTCATCTCAAAATTACACTCTTTAGCACTACATAGATGTAGTCAAGGCTTCCATGAAGCTCCAAGACCATGGACTACTCATTACTCCTCTTGTGTGTGACTTCCTCTGACCTGCTGTGGCATACAGAGCACTGAGCATAGGTGGGTGTAGATCTCCACTGAAAAGGGAGCTTCTCAGACAGAGAATGGGCTTTGGGGAGCCACATTGTTCTATGAAATAAGTGGTCATTTGAGCCCATTATCCTCTCCCACACTGGTAGAGTCCCCATTCCTATACATCCTTGTCAGCACTTTCTTAGTCACACTAGACTCATGAGTGTGATGGGTTCTCACTGCAGTTTCACTTCGGGATTCACTTATATATGTAAGGACTGGAAGGTTTTCTCCTCAGAGAATGGCCATTTGCCTTTTTTCCCTCATATCTCTATTGGCTTTGCCTTTTATTTTTCTTTTGAGTCAGGGCCGTGAAAGACCCCTGAAATGGGGACACTGCCCCTGGGGCCCAGCGTCCAAGGACAGAGACCAAGACCACTGGATGCAAGTGTAAGAGGCAACTTTATTGTTCACACAGGCGCCTGCGGACGCTACAGCCTTCGGGTGACTGAGAGTGCCGGGCTAGAGTAAAGGTTGATTATATAGGGTTGGGGTGGCAAGAAGCGGGCTTACAGAAGCAGATGCATGGTTACAGGGTTCTCATTGGTCGATTTAAATGAGGCCGTGGGTTCAGGTTAGGGACAAGCTTGACATTTCTGAAATCAGACGAGGCTACTGTTAGCACACTCTGGACTTTCTGATAAGGCTGCCGTTAGCACACTGGTCGTTCTGTTAAGGCTACTTTTCTATTGCCAGTGAGTCAGCCCCCAATTGTCTGACCACAGATATCCTGTCTTTGCTGGCCTCGCCCAGCATGGAAAGTCCCCATCTCAAGCAGCAGCATGACTGAAATGGCAGCTAACAAATAGGCATGCTTAGCCGGGGGTCTTTCAGGCTGCATGTCATCCAAGCTGGCCTCCAACTCATTATGTAGCTGATGATACTGAATTTTGATGTGCTTGCCTTTAAATTCTTGAATTCTGAAATTACAGGTATGTGTTACCACACCCAGCCTATAAAGTGCCGAGGCTCAAAGGAAGGGTTTTGTGTGCGCCGGGCAGGCTCTCTACCAAGCTTTATTTATTTTATTTTACATATGTGAATGTTTTGTCTGCACATATATATGTGTACTCTGTGCATACCTGGTACCCTTGAAGGTCAGAAGATGGCATCAGATACTCTGGAACTGGATTTACAGACAGTTATGATAGGTCATATGGGTGCAGGGAACTAAACCCAGGACCTCTAGAAAAGCAACAAGTACTCTTTGTTGGACCCTGCTATTAAGGTTTTAGTCTACCATGTTCAGAAAACTCTGAGCTCAGCACTAAATGGCAGACTCCCTTTCCCAGTGGGGCTCCCTCCTCTCTGCTGGATCTGGGGAGCCTGACCTCTACATTGGTTACCTAAGGAATGTCAACTAAGAAATTACAGGTTTAACTTCCTTTCTCCTGATAAGAACCCACCCAGCAAGTGTCTGGGATACCTGGAATGCCTTTCCATACAAATGAGGCATCCCAGTATCTTACGCCCTCAGCCAATGATTTACATTCACCTGGGAACCCCCACCCATGCCCCAAAGTTCTGTGTAACTATATAAAGTCCTATATATTGTTCACCTCAATAAAACTGAACTGCCTCACTGAAAATGGTCCCAGAGTGTTATCTGTTGTACTTGCAGTCATCTGAACCCTGTTCCCCATCTTCTGCTCCCCTTGACCATGTGGGCTGGTGGCCAACAGTCCATCGGGGAAAGGGGAGACCCACACTCTCAAGCACTGAGCCATCTCTCCAGCCCCTAAAATAGACATTCCTTGTAAATTCTGCCTATGGATACTTGTGCCAGTTACATAGATCTCAGAGCTCTTTCACGTTTTCACATTTTTTTTTGTACAACTTTATTACTTTTATCTGCAACCTATGCTGTTCCTATTGCTAAGAAGATATCTCTACAAATCTGTCTATACCATTTTTAAAGACATTTTTCTGTTGCCTCCTAACAGTTTCAGTCTTGTGCTCCATGCTTATATCTTTTACAATATGCAAATTAGCTTTAGCACGCTGGAAGGTTAATATTAATATCCCATAGGAAAACAAGAGTGATGGGACATAATGCTACCTCTCTCCAAAGCGAAGATGCACTCTTGTATTAGTGTCGCTTATTGGTCTGATGTTTCTCGACTAATTTAAAACTGCCCTGTTATGCACCAAGCTCACACATGGACTGTGCTTCTGTGTCCAGGATGCCTGGATCATTTCACTGACCTTTGTGAAAGCCTGCAGCCAGAGCTCTACTGCTTTCTTCAATGTGTTTTGTGGGCTTTGGTATCAAGAGGCATCTTTAGGGACTGGAAAGACGATTCAGTGACTAAGAATACTTGCTGCTCTTGGAAGTAATTTTAAAAGAGTGGCATCCCATTCCCAGAAGGTGGGGTGGGTGATTCCCCCCCACCCCCGTCACTTGAATGGGTTACAGATGTTTGTTGTTATTTAGGGGGATAGGTTACAAGTTGTTAAATGGGCTTGTTAAATAGATTTTGGAGGTTAGACCCAGGTATTTCTCTCTTTTTCTTTTCTCTATCCTTCTTTCTCTCCTATGTAGGGGGGAAAAATTTGAAAAAAAAAATGGGATATAGACATAATATAGGAATGATGAAGAAAAAGGGACAGATTTTTGAATATACTCTTATATCTTTGTATATTGATACAAAATTAAAATTATATTCAGCTACATTGGTATTGATCTTTGTATATTGATACAAAATGAAGGTTAACTCTTCTTAAGGTATTGTACCTAGGTAACGCTTAAAATGTGAAGTTGTGGCCTTTTGATAGCACTGTCACAAAGTGTTTAGGATAATTCAGAAGTACAAACTAATAGTCATTCAAACATGTCATTTTGTTAGGTACTACTGCAGTTTATCACAGATGTTTTCTAAGTTAATCAGAAATCAAGTTGTTGACAGACAAGCAACATTTGCTTATCCAAATATATGGAAATAGAAAGTTGATCTTCAAAAACCTCAAGAGATCTGTAGAATATGGCATTCAAAGATGTTTTCTTAACTTAAGATTATTTTTTTATATTGAGGCATGTCAATTCCTGACGACACCTCCTATTCTACTCCAAGCAGAGGATAAGCATCGAAGAATCTCCATTTGGAGATGGCTGAATTAGTGGTAAGCTTGTCACTGGGCAAGAAAAATTCTTTGCTTCAACTGTAGACAGAAGGCTGTCCAAAAAAGACAAAGCTTGGAAGCAGGTAGGTTGACAGCCTAGCTCTGCAAAGACAGGGTGGGAAAGTCCTTCATAATTCCTGCTTTACAATTAATGTCTGTTAGAAATACTGGACCAAAAGGCTGAAGATAGATGCTCTGATGTATTGAGAGAAATTGGGGACTGTCCAGGCAACCAGTTTTCTGTCATTTCTTAGTTTTGGAAGCTGCTGGCTCTGCACTTTCTGTTTATTCAGATATATTGAATCTTCTCAGGTCTCTGATGTGCTTGAAGACTAGATAGTTATAGACTCACAGTTAAATTTTAAGTTGTTTAGGAATTAAAAGAATGTTCTAGGCCTAAGAAGATATTTTTAAGCTGGTAATGCAAGTTAGGATGGAAACTGAGTTAGGTATAGAACTTTAAACTCATTGAAATAGATAGACAATAGAATATTATTATTAGTTGCCAAATACATATGGACTGGACATTGGGAATGTATGTTTTACCTTATAATTTTCATAAGTGTGGCCTAATTATTCTTATTGTTTTGTATTGTATTTATTGTTATAAGAGAAAGAGCCATTTATTGGACTAAAAAGGAGAGCTGTTGGGGTGAAAAAGATATACCTTAAATTTAAAAAAAAAAGCAGATAGGAGGGTGAGGGGGAAGAAGGTAGGAGGGTAGGACCAGGAGGAGGGAGGGGATTATGAATGAAATGTAACTTGAAGAAACAAAAAATGTAAAAAAATAAATAAATAAAAAGAAAGAATACTTGCTACTATTACAGAGGATCCAGGTTCAATTCCCAGTAGATCTGATGTTCTCTTCTAGCATCCATAGGTACCTACATACATGTTACACTCACAAACATGTTACACACACACATACACACTGAAAGGCATCACTGAAAGATGTCAAAAGAGATCTAAACTTCTGCTGGTCACAGACATTATGAAGAAGACACCTTACTTTAATCACTCCCCTGCTGGTCTAACAATATGAAATGTGTGTGTGTGTGTGTGTGTGTGTGCATGTGTGTGTTGCATGTATGTATAAATATATATATGCATATCATGTATGCGTGTGTGGTACATGTGTGTATGCGCAATGCATATGTGTGGTGTGTGTTGCATGTATGTATATATCTGTATATTCATATATCATGTATATGTGTGTGCTGTGTGTGTGTGTTTGTAGCACATGCATGTGCTGTGCACAGTTGTTTGGGTGTGCTCACCTATGCACATTCATATGGATTCCAAAGGAGGATGAGGTGTCCTGAGCTATCATTCTCTGCCTTATTCCTACAAGACATGGTCTCTCACTAACTCTGGAGGTCATTGGGGTTTGGCTTGAATGTCTAACCAGCAAGCCCCATTAATCCTCCTCTGTATTCCCCTTTCCTAGTGCAGGGGTTACAGACACATGTGACCATGTTGAATTGTTTTTTAATTTTGATGTTGGAGACCTGAACTTAGGTCTTCAGGCTCACCCAGCAAACATTCTTACTCAAGGAGACATCTCCCCAGTTACAAAGTCTATTTCTTTTTTTTTTTTTTAAGATTTATTTATTATGTATACAGTGTTCTGTCTGCAGGTATATCTGCAGGCCAGGAGAGGGCACCAGATTTCATTATGGATGGTTGTGAACCACCATGTGGTTGCTGGGAATTGAACTCATGACCTCTGGAAGAGCAGCCAGTGCTCTTAACCGCTGAGCCATCTCTCCAGCCCACAAAGTCTATTTCTTAAATTACATTTTCTAATAGTTCCTAGAGCATAAGAACATCTTTAGTTTCTGTATTGATCTTCCATCCATCATCTATTCAGAATTGTTCTGTTTTCCACAGGCTCTTCTGATCTACTCCAACTTTTTGTGTCAACAGAAATTTGACTTCAAATAATGGGATTTTTCATTTCTGTCTTTGTAATTCACTTTATTTATTTTTTCTTATTTTACTGAATTGACTTAGAACTTCCTGGGCCATGTTGAACAGAATGGAAGGTGAACAGAAGCAATGCAAGTTTGAGACCTAACTTCAAAGTGAACTTGTCTAAAGTCCCAGCTCTTTGGCTGACTTTTCTGTAAGCTTCAGGCAGGGACTTTGAGCTGATGATTCTTTTGCCTATTCATAGATTACTGTTTTATATAGAATAAATGAATATTGAATTTTGAAAGTGACTGTGTTCTAATTGACCATCATAGCAGGAGGGTATATCTAGAATGGACTCTGAAATTAATACCTAACCCTTTAAGATAGTAGCTGGCATGTTCTTGTCAAAGGTGCACAACTCACACATGGTGGCAATGGCACTTCTGTATTCCCCTAGAGCCTAAAGACTACAATGAGCTTTGGTTTTGGTCATGAGATATAAATATATCTTAATAGATTACACACAAACACACACACACACACACACACATCTCATGGTACCCCATCCCTGACACTGAGAGTTCCTCATGGCTTCTGGGAGTGTGTTAGGGTTAGTCTTCTGCACTATGTATTCAGAAGCTGACTTCTGTGCTCCTGTCCAGACTGCAACCTGATATTGGGGCACTGTATTAATCATGTGGTGCAAAGTATGCTCCCCAATAATCTTTGATTAGTCAATAAAGGGCTGTGGCCTATGACTGGGAAGAGAGCATAGGAAGGCAGAACTTCGGATTGAATGAGGGGGTCTCAGGAGAGACCATGAGAAAGAGAGAGAAGAGAGGGGAAGAGGAGGAAGTTACCATAAGATGGGATGGATCAGGAACATGTGGCTAAGAGAAGTTTGCCCTGAGCATAGACAGAAGGAGCAGAAGATGCCAAGGAGACACTAAATTGGCAAGAGATGGGCATTCACATGAGTTTTAACAGCCAGGAAGGATTAGAATAGCTCAGAACCTGCCCAGCATAGTGTCAGTAGCTTACTAATAAACTACAGTGTCTCTGTGTCATCTCTTGGAAGCTAAATGAACAAAAATGGGGTAGAAACCCCCAACAAATTTTAAGGAACAAAAGAGGGCATAGCAACCCCCCAAGAAAAATATTATTCAATATCGAAGTGCTTGTTTGTCTGTTTTGGAAAGACTTGAGACATAGCCCAGAATGTCCTCTAACTTGGGATGTTCCTGTACCATTATCCCAGCTTCTATCACAGTCTCTCTTCAAGGGCAGTTAAATAGTCAGTCATCCTCTATGTTTGTGTCTTCTAAGATGATACTGCAGTCATCTTAGTTTGTGTCAATACACTTTGTGATGTTTGCACGGGAATGAAAGCACACAAGAATGCAGTTCTCACAGGGTAGCCCTGTGGCTAGGTGTCACATGACCATGGGATTACGTCACTTCTCCTCTGTTAATAGTCTTGCATATAGCACTTCCTAGCTCTCTCTTCCTTCCCTGGGCTTTCATTTCTCCTTTGTCATAACTATTAATGAACAAGTGGCAACTGAACCTCTTAGCAGAACTTTAGAAAGGAAAGACCCAAACTCACAGAGACAGAAGTGGTTTGACAGTTGTCAGGGACTGAGAGATGGAGAAATGGAAATAAATGAGGAATGGTTGCTTATAGGTGCAGGGTATCTTTTGGGGGCATGAACATGTTCTGGAATTCAGAAGCAATGATTGATCAACTCTGAGAATATAAACCACACGAAATTCTACAATTTAAGGAGTGAATTTTATGATGTTACATTTATCTTAACATAAAAAGATGATTGATAGGTAATTGATAAATACTAAAAGATAGAAAAATAGACAGAAAAGCCCAGGCTGGAATGGCTCATTCAGCAAAACAAAAGTAGCCAAGGGCCTTCAAGCCTCAAGTGATTTTTGCCACCAGCAAGGTCTTGGCTGTCTGGATCCTGGGTCTCTTGAGTTCTCTCTGTGACTTTTGCTGCATTGAAGAGATACAATGATGAAAAAAGACAGGATAGAGTTGTCACTTGGAGCACTCTTAGAGGGCAGAATGTATTTCCAATTCATGGAGCACAGCATGGAGACAAAGCACCAGCAAAATCTTTTGGGTTGACTCCTAACAGCAGGTGGTGCTTGCTAATTAGAAAGAAAGGCATGGCATTGTAATTTCAAAAACAAAGAACATAAAGCCAAATGTTTGATGATAATCACTCATCAAAAAGGCACGGATGGTCAGCTTTTACACCCCAGGTGTCCAGGTCATTAGCTGAGGGGTGATGTCTTAGACCTGCAGATGTCAAATGAGACATCCTTGTGTATATCAATGGACAGACGGAGCTGGAGAGCCTGTAGCTCTGAGGCCCAGTTAGAGATGTCTCTGTTTCCCAGTAGTTCCCAGATCACACTTCTGTAAGATGTTGAGCTCCTCCGTTTTTCCATCTGTGAAACAGGAATCTTCATTGCTATGGACCAAGTGTGATGGTATTTTTAAATGAAATGGTGCTTTAAGCCTGGGCTGATAGTGGTAGGGAGTGTACATTTCTGGTGATGAAGGAAAACCTCTTCTAAAATACTTGGACTTCCCATGTATCTTGCCCTACACATAATCATTGCTTGAGTAATTATCATCTGACTGTGATCAGGAAAATAAGCTGCTTTAACCAGCTTGCTCAGCTGAGCAATGGAACAGCCCTGACCTTATGAAACAAGATTGTTTATATAATAAGAGAAGTTGCTATAGTCAAAACTCGATGCTCTTTTTTTCTGAAATCGTTGCTCTGCATACTTTTTTTTTTTTAAGCATACCACAGCCATGGCTTCTGGGAGTTTATTTTGATTTCTCTATTAGCTGGGTCAGTAATTAAGTAGATTGATTTGAGGGGAGTTATATCAAGATCATGCAAATAACACAGGGATCCTGTGGGTCTTATTGGCAAAAGCTTCCTAAAACACAGCGTCTCTGTGGCAGCAATAGCTGGTACATGTGGGGATGGGGAACTTCTCCTACCAGGAGGCCCCTCTCTCCCAAGACTAGACTCCCGGTGTCTTCACTACCATCAGTCCTGCATGGAGATGTACATCTGAACTGTAAAGCGTGCATTTTAAGCATAGTTTAAGTGCTAATTTCTGTAATTCTATATTGGATGTCTTCAGTTTATGGGAGAATTATCAGAAATAAGGTTTCTATCTTCAGAATCATGGCAAGTTGAGAACAAGATCCAGAGACCAGAACTGTGGTGTGCCAGGCCTCTGGGCATACTGAGGCCCCCATCAGCTTTCTGCCTTCACCTCATCAGCAGGACCCATGGAAACAGACACTTTCTCACAAACTTTCCAGACTGAAGTCCAGAATTTAGGGGATTCTACAAGTCCACACATAAATTGTGGGTAGTGAGGAAAGAGTAGGCTGGGATAGGAGGGAAAGTAGAATAAAAAACAAGACGGGAGGCAAGAGAGGCAGCTCTTACAACTTACAAACCAGAGAGGCTTCCCTCACCCACCCCTATGACTCCAGAAGCCTCAACTTTACGGTCTGCAACCCATACTTAGCAAGTTCTTCCTTTCTGCACTCCCAGCCCAGGGTCCCTATCAGATTGAGTATAGCCTGTGGCACTGTCGGATTTACCATGTGTAAAGAGAAAGGTGTGCATATCTGCCAGTGAGACCCAGAGTTTAGAAGCAAGGCAAAGATAAGCGTGATTTGGTGGAGGAGGAAACCATATTAGAAGATCTCAGAGGAGACAGGACCATCCCTCCCTCTCTGTGGTTGCCAGAGGATGCTGTTCTATGCCCACAGCCCCCACAGGGTATCTGAAGAAAAGAGGGACCCGTGGCACATTCATTCTCATTTTGATTGCAGAATTAGCAGATGGGATGGGTGCTATGCCCTCCTTCAATCTCACAACCTAATGGTTTATTTTATCAGTATAATGACTTCTAAACCAAGGGATAACCAATTTTTTTTTCTAAAGACATGGGTCTTTCTATAGCGTCTTTGATGTTCATGTCTTTGCTCCATGAACAGTCCACACTTACCTAGATGTGTACAGCTCCTATTATTACTGACCCGATTAGCTTCCATTATCTTCCCAAAGTTCACAGCTTAACCAGAAGATTTGATTTTGAGTTCCAAAGA
Source organism: Lophiomys imhausi (assembly GCA_907164525.1). NCBI lineage: Eukaryota > Metazoa > Chordata > Mammalia > Rodentia > Muridae > Lophiomys > Lophiomys imhausi. Next base: position 9,975,135 of record CAJQZJ010004755.1, on the reverse strand, counting down.
GAAATTAAAAACAGAACAGAGCAAAACAAAATAAAACACCCATCAGACCTGGTAGTGGTTTCATTGATTTATTGATATTTGTTTTTTTAATTTCCCCAGAGGCGGAGCATTGTGAAGGGTAACCCCTTCCCAGACATGAGGTTCCATGCCCTAGTGGGTCATGGTGGATTGGAAGCTGGGTCACAGGCCATTACTACTACTAATTAAAATCTGTGCATAAATCTCTTTCTAATTGAAGGAGAATGCATCCAAGGATGTCTTAACAATAAAACGTTCTACTCATTTACATTTAGATGTGAATGGAAGAAAAGGGCGGTACAGATGAACCCCACCTTTAGCTATCTTGCTGTAAAATTATGCTAGCTAGAAATAGTTATAGTAAACATATTGTTCATATTGTCCTTGAAATCTAGGTATATCTGGAATGGGGTAGCCTGCTACCTGTCTTATGACTGTAACTGAAAGTATCATTGTAATTGGCACACATAGAAACCCAAGTGTCATGCCTACCCATCTTCTTTGATACCCAGCAGCTACAGTCTCCCTGTACTTCAGTGTATATTTGTGAAAAAAAAATGACTGGAACATATAACCTACCTCTCATTTTGTTAGCAAAGATAACGGCACTGACTTGCCATGCTCAAATGTTGAATTCCAGCTGTAATAGCAAATCTATCTGCAGAGCAAAAGCCTCCAGATGAGCCAGACACCAACAGAAGGCACTGTTGGGTCACCTGTGTGGAAGGCGGAATAAGCTAACAAGAGCCTTTGCTAGCTGATCCACTCTGTTGGCCAGCTCATGAAGGTAGGGCACCTTTAACCTGGGGATACGACACACTGCCAAGGCACTTGCTGCAGCATTTGATTGCTTCTGCTCTTCTGGACTATGGAAATGGGGTGGGGCCCAGGACGTGTGTCCATTTGGTGCCTGTTGTCATGGAGTAATTGTAAATGGCATCCCCTTTCATCACGCCCTTGTTTGTGAGGTAAGATATCTGGTCTCACTATCCACTGAAGCTCTTCATGCACTTTCGAGTCAGCGTCTGGTACAAAGATGGGTTTTGCTTTCTCAGGAATCAGTCCCATCCCTATTCTCTCCATCAACAAGGACATGACAGAATCTGAGGAACTACTTACATGACATGGAGACTTCTGACAATCATTCAAAAAGGATTAAAAGAAATTGAAAACATTACCTTCTTATTGAAAAATTAGAATAATCTCAGCTAAATGTGCCATTATGTTTTAGAAAGACCATCTTCCTTAATGATTACTGGATTAGGATTGTTATTGTAATCTCAACTCTGCAGATTTTTTTATTATTAGTGAAATATCCTGCTGGTGCTGGAAAGAGTGAGGGTTGGAATCCAGGCAATCTGGGTCAAGTCCAGTGTTGATGTTTTGCCTTACATAAGGAGAAGGAGGCACGGTGACATTTCCTGGCGATGTTTGCTGGTGCAGCTCTCATGACCTAAACATTCCTTAACACTGTTTAATTAGGGATCAAGTTTCCAACACATGAATTTGGGGTTGCATGTGCACCCAGACCACAGCAGGGATGCAGCTCTCTTATATAAGTTCTTGCATTATCCAACCTGTGTGCTGACTCTTTGAAAGATCTCACTTAGGATTTTAGTAGGAGGGAAATACAGGTCACCAAAGATGATTGAGAGGTTATTCAACCTTTTCTATTTGGGAAAGCTTGTCTTCAGTTCCTTAAATGTTTAGTAGAATCACCATTGTGTTTCTTCATCCTACTGAGAAGGTTTTGTTTGTAAGTAATCTTTGCTTGTTATTGATCTATTCAGATTTTCTATTTATTCTTTAGTTTTGCTTGGTTGTGTTTTAGAAATTTGCCCATTTTATTGAGGTTATCTAGTTTGTTGGGATGATATTATTCATATTACCACTTTCCATTCCTTTTATTTCTGTAAATAATAATATTTTTATTAATAAATAAATGTATTTCTATAAGTAATAATGTCTCCTCTTTCATTCCTAATATTAATGATTGGAGCCTTCTCTCTTCCTCTTTCTCATCTTCTTTTTCCTCTTTCTCTTTCTCCTTCTTCCCCTCCCTCCTTCCCTTCTTCCCTTTCATCTAGCTAAAGGTTTGCCAGTTGTGTTAATCTGCTTGGCTAGTGAATTCTTGGGCAGCTACAAAGTTAAATACTTGCCTGGAATTGTTGTCAACAAAACACCCTGGGCAAAAAGGCTTTTACACTGGTGAAATGCTAAGCCCAGTTCAATCCAGAGTTACACGCATGCACGCACGCATGCGCGCGCACTCATGTGCCGCTACCTGAGCTATATTGATCCTTACATTTCAAAAGGTTGTCTGTATAGATCAAGGTGGTCTAAGTCCCAGCTTTAGTCCAACACTGCCCAGGATACCTCTTCCTCCAGTCTGTTCACATGAACTGATTTAAGACAGATTTCATTTGACAAGTCAGTCTTATTGTGATAGATATGAAAAGCGGTTACTATTGAATGTAGCCTAGATAAATTGATGATTATCTGCAACACAGAGTGTTTGGAGACAGAGATGAGGAAAACAAGTTGAAGTCCGGTAAGTGTTGGCAGTTTAGTCCTCCATGTGCCACTGACTCTGTGGCCCATGTCCCTTTAGCTGCATGATGTACCCTCCTGGTCCATTCACACACCATCCTGACAGCAATCTCATCTCACTGCTGACCTTACACGCAGCAGCCCCCTATCCTGAAAAGGGCTCTGGCTTTGGGGTGAGAAGACCTAGTTGATTTATCTCTGTTTTAGTTGGATAAATGACTTGGGAAGACCACTGGACCCTCCTAGGCTGAGTCATTCATCTAGAGAATGATATTGGTGATTTGCACCATTAAGGACTCACTAACAGACAAAAGGGGCCCCCCCAATGAGTACCATAAGTCACTGGGTGCATTTTGATCCTAGAACTGGGGGAGTGGAGCACCGGGAGAAAGTTCTGAGTAAATATAAGGACAAAGAAGTGCAGATGGGTGAGAGTCCAGGAGGAGACAGAGTCCACAGCACACTGAATTTTACACTAGTGATCCCTGAGCATCTCTCTCCTCTCAGAGTTATCAACACAGCCAACCTAAGAAAGCCCTCAGCATCCTGCTACAGTCATCGGATGTGGCTGCCAGGGTAACGACCCCTGCCCAGGGACCTAGCAGGGGCATAGGTGGGGCTTCTCTGGCAGTTCAATTTCCAGCAGGTAAGCACTTGGCTGTGTGAGAATGGCCTGACCTTTAGAAAAGGCTATTAGCAGCTGGGTATAGACAAGTGTCCATTAAGGCAGGAAATTGTGGCAGCAGGCATGATGGTGGAACATGTGATAGCTCATATCTCAAACCACAAGCAGAAAGCAGAGAGAACAAACTTGAAATGGTATGAGGCTTCAAAGCCTTAAAGCCAGTAATACACTTCCTTCAGCAAGTCCAGGCCTCCTAAACCTACTCAAACAATATTACCAACCAGTAGCCAAATATTCTAATGCTCAAGATGGCAGGGGGCATCTCATTCAGGCACCACAGAGGTTTAATGACTTAAGGAATAATGTGTAATTATTTATAATAATAAAATAATTTATTTAGGTTATTCCTTTCCTCACCACTTCCCTCTGCTTCCTGTGCACCCACAGTAGATATTACAAATCCACATAATATTTTCCACCAGCTGTAAAACAAAAGAGAAAAAATGTTCTACTCTAGGAATATAAATGATTTAGCAGTGGCAGGATGCCCCAAGTTCACATCACCAGGCTTGGGAGCTCATCCATTAACCAGGATCATAGTTTTGTCTAATTAAAAATATCAGCTGTCCAGTGTGTTCAATACTCTTGTCTTCCACAAAAGTCCAAGAAAAATTATTCAAAGAAAGCCTTAAAAAACCTATAAGCATATGTACTTGCATGATTGTGCACCTTGGGAGACAGTACTGTCCCAACTCCAGCTAGTCCTTGCTGTGAACATTCATCACCCATATCCTTAAGGTGGCTCAGAAATTGAAGTTAATTAATATCTCTTCTTTCAAAAGTCTTTATTTATCACTTATTGAGGGCCAGTTGGGCTCTAGACACTGGAAAGGAATGAAACAGGAAATATGGTCTCACCTACAATGCAGATTCATTTGAAGACAGCAATGGTGTATTAACACTGAAATAGCTTTCAGTGTTCACACAGGATCAGCACAGAAAGTAACCTTTCAGAACTTATTAGAGCAACTTATATTTCAATGGTCTGTTAGAGTTATAATGGAAAATGAAATATAAACTCACCCTTATGGACTGGCTTTATGCACAGACATACATTGTTGTTCTATTCCTATGAAAGGAAATGTATTTGGGGAGCCAATTAACAACCCATGTTCCAGAAGTTCAAGAACTCCATGGTATTTTAATAAGAGATTGATGCAAATTTAGATCAGCAGTTACAGGATTCTCCAGGGACCCTAAAAGTATTAGCAGAAAAGAACAAAGGAATGCCAAGGGAAAGCAGAGGCAGAAGCAAGAGGACAATTAAGAGCCAAAGGTTTTGCTGGCTTTAGCCAACTAAGATGTTTGAAATTGTCTTTGAGAAAGTAGTTTCCCAAGAATGATAAGATGGGTACAATGACATTATCAATATGTCCTAGCGGCATCTAAAGCCTATAACAGATTTCCCTGCTTTGCCCTAACCCACCTACTTGATGTTTCCACCCATGTATTTGAAATACACCTTGATCAATGTCTTTCTCTGCTCTGTTACTTGAAAAAACTTCACGAATTTGTTACCACCTTGGAACAGGGTATGGGGTATAGGTATGGGTAAACTCGAATTTGCGTTCCCCAGCACATGGTCATTCATATTTGGCTCCAGAATAAACTCTTTCTCTTCTGGAAGTGAGAGCTGGACAGTGCCCATTCAGTTATTCTCCACATACTTTACAATGACAAAGATACCGTCTCTTCATGAGCATGTCTTTAATGTCTACAGCAAACAGCTTTTGGCAATGGTATTTGCCCTAAATTAACAAACCAAAGGCAGAAAGGCAAACTGGGGCTTTTATTGTTTTGTTTCTCGATTTCCAGCAACCTTTCTCCCAAAAGGAAGAAAGCAGATGGAACTGCGGACAACCCTTCTCCCTGCGTAGCCTCAACCGGCACAGATCACAGGACTCGCTGGAGTCTCGGAACTCTGGAGAGGGAGGAACCTAGGAAGCGGGAACCTGGAGAGACGACGGACTCTTGGAAGAGGAACCTGGGATTCCACGGAACCTGACTGAGACGCCGACGAGGCTACCCGGACTTTGGAGCGGAAGAGCTGCGCGTGTCGTTTCCTGCCTGCCTTTGGGGAGGGCCGCCTTGCCGCCGCAATGTTACCCTACACCGTGAACTTCAAGGTGTCGGCGCGCACCTTCACCGGGGCGCTCAACGCGCACAACAGGGCGGCGGTGGACTGGTGAGGGCAGTGCTTCCGGCCGCCAGCCTCGGCTGCAGTTTTCGAGGGCACGGGGAAGAACACGGGGCTTCCGGTCTCCCACGCCTAGACAGCGGCTGGCCTTCCACAGCTCGCAGATTTTCTTTTAGCTGGGACATTTCTGTTGGCATATAAGTCCCAAATGGGCAATTCCTCGGTGCAAACACTGTTTCCTTCCTGTGTTCTTTTCTCTGCGTCTCATTCCTTTACTACCCCCAATCCCTGTTTTCCCAACCTGGACCTGGGAGGGCTTCTCTCCACTGTCTTACCATTTCCTGGTCCCGAGTTTTTCTTACTTGCTCATATTCCTCTTTTTCACTTAGATCCATTCAACAATGTCCCGGATTCTCTCCTGTCACCAGTTCCTATCTTATCATTTCTGTCTTCTGTGAAGCACAGCCCTCCCCACAGTCCCTTCTCTTTTCACAGTAAAATAACACCTGAATTCTGAGAACTAATAATGTTACGCAAAATTCTATAGCTGTTGTTTTGGGTTGTTGCTACGGAGGCTGAAACCTCTTGTATTTATTTATTTGTTTATCTGGTTTGAAGGACCAAGACTAGTCACTGTCCTAGGCATATTGTGGATTCTCTGTTATAAAAATAAACATTATTGGACACCGAAAAAGACAAGGCGTGTGCATAAAAAAACCATCGCAGATTGGCTTGCACATCAAAACTCTGTGTACATAGCTTTTAGAACCGTTCATCTGAGTGAAAATGAGTCTCAATAAATATTTATAAATTTAGCTAGGGCTTTATATAAATGGAACAATATCACAACTCTGGCTTTAAGTAATACTATTAATAGTGATGTATACGGACTAGATTTGTTCATGACAGGCGAGAGGAAACTTTGAATTGCTTTGTTTTATACTTACACTTTAACACTGTTGTTTTGCCAGGGGCTGGCAAGGTTTAATTGCTTATGGATGTCATTCACTTGTGGTAGTGATCGATTCCAACACTGCCCAAACTCTACAAGTTCTAGAAAAACATAAAGCTGATATTGTTAAGGTAAGTTAAATAGCACATCAGTCCTATAACACTCCGACTCAAGTTTAATACGTCATCAGGTTCTCCTTAAGTCATAGGTATAATTGTCAAACAGCCTTTAAAAGCAGTTATTTAGGATTGCCTCACGTTCACACACACACACACACACACACACACACACACACACACACGACTTAATGTCAATCCAGAATGCATTGTTAAGTACTAGTTCTAGGGCATTTTGAAAAGGTGAGTGAAGATGCCCATTCTGTTACTCAGCATACAACTCACTCGTCCATTAGTTCTGAACCCTGGCTGCTGTGTGCTGAGAGCATAAAGTTGAACCATCTTTGTGGGTGTGAGTCTCACTGTGGTTTTCGTTAGTGATTTCTTGATGGATAATCATGAACATTTTCATAGACTTGTTGGCTGTTTTGTGCATCTTTGTAAAAATACCTACTCAGGTTCTTTGCCTACTGTGAAATGTGTTGTCTTTTCATTATTAAATTGTGAGCTTTAGCAGTGTATTTTAAGTGTCAGAAACATGATCTGCAGATATTTTCTCTTACTAATTTGTCTTCTTTCTACTTCTTTTGATGGTGCTTTTTCAAGAACAAATGGTTTTAATTTTGATATAATTTATTCTTTCTTTCTTTTTTTTCATTTACCTGTGCTGTATCCAAGAAACCACTGCTTTCTCCAACATCAAGACAATTTACAATTTTATTTTTAACTCTTTATTTAAGTCCCTGATACCTTTTAAGTTAATTTTTGTATATGGTATGAGGTGGAGAAAAAATATATCATAAGAATACTCACTTATGTCCTATGATCTTGCTAAGCTCACTTATTGGAAATTGTAATTTGGGGGTGGATTTTTATACATAGAGTAATCATATCATTTGCCAAGGATAGCAGTTTAATTTGATATTCTGTACTTGCTTAATATTTTTTTCTTTCGCTATTGCATTGGCCAGGACCTCTAACTTCAATGAGTCAGGATGCTAAATAGTACTTCATCTTCTTCCTGAGCTTAGGGGAAGGCACCCAGACTTTCATTATTAAGTCTTATATAAAGTGAAGAGGTTTGGGTTTGAGGTTTTCAGGGATAGAAGTATTGTCACCCTTGCCCCTTTCTCCTTTGGCTTTTTCTAGAGTTTCATTTATGTGTAGGTTCAAGCTTTGGTTTGATAGTCTGTTTCCTTTGCTTGAAGAAATTATTGTCAATTCTTGAATATCTTGGTTAAATTTTATCAACTTTTGCTAGTTTGAGGAAATATTTTGCCTTTTTGTTTTGTTTTAAAAATTCTCAAAGGACATAGACTTCTGGGTTGGTAATTTTATTTTCTAGAAGTAATTTTAAAATATCACTTCACTGTCTTCTAGCTCACATCACTGATGAGAAATTCTTGTACCTTCCTATATTATCCTCTCTGTTTTCATAGCTTGATGTGCATAGTTGATTTTCAAAAGTTTATAAACTTCTTGGAATTTATGTAAATAGACCTCAGTGCTGTACATGCATGCGCATATCTTGTTATTCATAGCAATTGTATTCCATAAGGTCATTGCAGACACTGAGTTAGGGACTACTAAAACCTTGTTTCTTCTAAGCAGTCAGCTTCCTGTGATCCTCGGCTTACATTGTATCACTTCATCAGTATATAACCTCTGTGTATTTGTGTTTCATTTAAATTGAATTCATTACCAACAGCTGCATCTCTGAGCAGGGCTACCTCACACTTTCTTTTTCTGGTTAGGCACATTGTAACCTCTTGCTACAGTAAGCAGCAGTGTGCTGAGGACCATTTTAAGCAATAAGATAGCCAAGAAAAAGCCAAAATATAGAAAACACAGCAGTAAGTAGCTGCGATATGGACACTTATTTGCACTGTGAGGGCTGAATAAGAAGGTTCCTTGTTTTCCCATAGCTGGTCACATGAGTGTATTGGTCAATCTGTTTAGTCACCATGTTATCTTTGTCTGCAAGTGTCCTACAGATATTGGCTTTGAGGTTATAAGCATGTGATAGTAGGTGAGTTCATATTTGCAAACTGCATATAATAAAAGTTCATTAGATGTATCTATGTGTAGACAGTATGCATAATATACATGGTGTTCACATGTAAATGTATATATATATGCACACACATTTATTAAAAAGTTTTTTAATAAATGGAATTTATTAAACCTAAGGAATTTAAAGATCAGTTAAATTAGTATTCAGAAAGCTTTTGTTTCCACCTTCTCCATAAATTCTATTTTAATTTGTTACTTTTCTTTCCTACTTTGGCATTCATTATATGTGGCTGTTTATATGTGTACACACATGTGTCCTGACCTATGTCTCTGTATATTTGAAGATCCTGTAATGTTTATGTGTTAAACACACTGAACAACACATTTGGAATTTACATTGAGGTTAGGGAAAAGAAGTGCAAGACCTCTGTGGTTCTACCCTGTGGAGCTGACTTTCCATGGCCTGGTAATAGCAAAAAAAGTAAAGTAATTACACATCATACAATAATGGGGTGCTGAGAGAGTAGAAGGATGGCCGTGAGCTCTAGGGAGTAGCCAGGGAATGCTCTGGCTTATGGTGATAACTATAAGATGTACTTCTTATTCTGAATATTTCATGTTAAAGAATTTAACCAGATTTGCTTTAGAGTCCTGGTGGAATTTTATTTTTAATTTATGTTTGTGATGCTGGGTAGGGCCTTGGACAAGCTCACCATGCACCCTACTACACACACTTACTTTACTTGGCTAAAATTTGAGACAGGATGTTGCTGCATTGCGCAGGCTAGCCTTGAGCTTAGAGTCCTTCCGCCTCAGCCTCCAGAGGATCAGGAATTACTAATGCACCGACAGAACAAGCTATATTTTTTATATTTTAATGTACTTAGCATGTTAATGTGCATTGTGTGTGCATGTGAATATCCATTTCTCTATGTGGCCGTCTTAGTTAGGATTTCTGTTGCTGTGGTAAGCACTAGTGAAACAGCTTGGGGAGGAAAGGGCGTGGTCTGACACGCGGGGAGTCAGGACACGGACAAAAGGCAGTAACCACGAGGCAGGAAGTGATGCAGAGGCCATGGAAGAACACTGTTTACTGACTTGCTCCTTGTGGCTTTCTTACAGCACCCAGGACCACCAGCTTAGAAGTAGCACTATCCACATTGGGCTGGGCCCTCCCCCATAAATCATCAATCAAGAAAATGTACCACAGGCCAATCTGATAGGGCTTTTCTCAGTTGAAGATCCTTCTAAAATGACTCTAGCTTGTGTCAACTTGACATAAAACATTTTTATTGTCTGAATGTTTTGTTAGAATGATGTCTGTTGTCATCTGGGTGCAAGTGTGAGTGATCCCATCTCTCCTCTACACTAGGTCAAGTGGGCCAGGGAGAACTATCACCATAACATCGGCTCACCATATTGCCTGCGCTTGGCATCTGCTGATGTCAATGGCAAGATCATTGTGTGGGATGTAGCAGCAGGAGTTGCTCAGTGTGAGATCCAAGAGCATGTTAAGCCCATCCAAGGTGAGGAGTCCTGCTCCATCTTGAAGTTGTTAGTCTGTCTACTGATAGGAATTTAACATTCTTTTCCTTATCAACATACCTTTGGAGATTATGTCCTTAAATTTTAATTTATTCATACTATAGTAAAACTCAATAATTTCAGTATTGGCCTCAGCTACATTGATGAGACTCTTGAACTACCGAAGTATATACTGTCAAGTACATTTGTCTGAATGACTGCAATGAAATAGCTATCAGTACTTACGATAAAGAAATAGAGATTAGCAAATTTTTATGTTCCTAACAATTGCTTGTTTTTTTTTTTCTTTTAATGTTTTCTTCTAAAATTACTACAGTGTTCTTTAGACAAGTCTTTGAGAAGGTCTCCTGCTTGGCATGTGCACGCACACTCACACCCACAACCCCCCCCACACACGCAGGTACTCATGGGTGTGCACACACTTATGTGAGGGATATGAGGAGATGTGAGTAGGGATTTGGGTGCATATGTATATACAGGTATATGCCTGCAGTGTGGAGGACAAGAAGGCAATTCAGGTAAGTCCTCAGGTACCTTCTGTCTTTTGTTTGAGACTGGAACTTTATCACACAAGCCAAGCTAGCTGGCCAGTGAGCTTCTAGGGATGACCATGTCTCTGCCCCTGTTTAGCCATAGCAAGACTACAACTACAGGCATGTGCAGCTGTGCCCAGCTTTTTACATGTATGTGCTCTGCTGATCTGAACTCAGTTCCCCATGTATGCAGAACAAGCACTTCCACTACTGAGCAGTGTCCCCAGCCCTGAACAATTTTTCAAATGATGATTTTTAAAATATTTATTGAGTACTTACTATGTACTAAGTACTAAGCAACACTGTTTTTCTTTTTTCTTTTTTTTTTTTAAATACGTATTCATGAAAAACCCAATTCTTATGCTGGGTGGTGGCGGCACGCACCTTTTTTTTTATTTAAATATTTTATTTATTAATTATGTATACAGTATTCTGTCTGCATGTATGCCTTCAGGCCAGAAGAGGGCACAATAACTCATTATAGATCGTTATGAGCCACCATGTGGTTGCTGGGAATTGAACTCAGGACCTCTGGAAGAGCAGCCAGTGCTCTTAACCTCTGAGCCATCTCTCCAGCCCGCAACACTGTTTTTCTAAGATATTTATTGCTTTGAAAAATCATGAGAAGCTTCAGTGTTGCCAGAAACTGCACAGAAGCATCAGTGAAGTGTGGCTTCTTGAGCATGCGTACGGCAGCCTCAGACCCTGAGTTTATAGCTTCAGATAATGATTATTACACATTCTCTATAAAAGTAATATCTCAGGTTAATTTGGATGTGAACCAAACAATTTGTTTTTGTATAAAATTAGCCTGACAATGCATATATATCACATTTGGGAAGGTATTAGATTTTAAGGGTTGTGTGCTCTGAAAAGTATCAAGACAAGGTGGCCAGACACTTTGGAGTAATGTCCTGTGGTTTTGTCCTCACCTTCCGGTCTTTACAGATGTGCAGTGGCTGTGGAATCAAGATGCTTCCCGAGACTTACTGCTTGCTATCCACCCGCCAAATTACATTGTGCTCTGGAATGCAGACACTGGCACCAAACTGTGGAAGAAGAGCTATGCAGATAACATCCTTTCTTTTTCTTTTGACCCCTTTGATCCCTCACATTTAACTTGTAAGTAATAATTATTTGTAGAAAATGAGTTACAGAGGGTACTAAAAGTAGAATTAGTGTTATATACACAAAATTCACACGTTACATGTCCCCAGTAACTTAAAAGTGAACACCGTGAAGAAGCACAGCACATCTTCATATAGCTGCAGTTCTTAACATACATACTGAGTTGGAGCCCCACACTATTTGCAGGTCCTTTGATTGTTAGAAATGCCCGCAAACAAGCCATGAACACATTGGATTCACGGTTGGGTAGTATTGGGCTAGCTTGGGACAGAGAGCTACTGCACTATTCTAGTTCAGACTTAAGTAGACTTCATTTAAAGAATTAGGAATTCAGTCCTTCAGTTGAATAAGGAATTTCATTTAATCCGTAGCCAAAGTACTTGCTTTAAAAAAATAACTTTATTTAATGCTATTTCATGTAAAAGACAAATTAAGCTCAAGAGAATGTTTCTTGCAGATGTGATTTTGCCAACATTTTGTGTTTTGTGGATCAAATTATCTAAGAATGAGACTTGTTTTAGACAGATATTTGTGTAGTTTAATTATTTAGAAAATCCTCTTTATGTAGTGATGCAACAAATACTGCTTTAGCTAGTATTACTATTCTGGGAACCAAGATGGAGTTTCCCAACTTCATGGTGTTAGTGTTTTAGTAAGAGAGGGTCAGACTATAAAATACAAATGGAGTGAGATAGTAAGTTCTAGTATATGAAGAGATGTTAGGTGAGGGCTGGAGGAACGGCTCAGCAGTTAAGATGTATTGTTCTAGGAGAGGACCCCAGCTTGCTTCCTGGCACCCATGTTCAGTGGCTCACAACCTCCTGTAAATCCATCTTCATAGGATTTAGTAACTGCACTCGATGTGGTGCATGTGCGCAGGCACGTACAGACACAAAATCAAAAATAATAAGTCTTTAGAAGGTGATAATGGTATAAAGAAGATAAAATCAGATGAGGGAAATGGAGAAGAATGGATACTAAGAGCTGTCAAGTTATATTACGTTAATGGCCAGAACAGCTTTATTTTAGTAGAGATCAGAGGCCGAAGGAGGCAAAGGAATTGCCTGAGTTTAAAGTGTCTGTCCAGTGTTTCAAAATTCTGATTTTATCTATCAGCATTTATTGAGAGAGGCAGTGTGTGTGTGTGTGTGTGTGTGTGTGTGTGTGTGTGTGTGTCTATGTTGAATGAGAAAGAAATTAAAGGTTAAAATGGAAAACATGGCTATAAAAATCATGTGAGTACATTGTCTTGTGAGGCCTGTCTGTCTGTACTTGTACACACACACTCAGTTATTGATTTGCTGACAAATTCAGTGCTATAGGACACAGGGGCTGGTTCATTATAGTCAGTGGGTGATGATGACATGAATGAAGGAAGCCAGTGAGACCTTGCAGGGTGGATTCTGGAAACTGAAAAGAGACAAGGATTAGGCTGAGTTCACTGGGTTAATACTGTGTGTCTGTGATTTGGCTGGTGGAGACACTGTATATGCACACGTGTGCTTATAATTATTTTAAGAAAAGGTCTCCAGATTGGCCTCAAACCCATGGTCCCTGTGTCTTAGTCTCTTGACTGCTGGGGATTTCCTCTACTTTTCAAGTGTCAGCTGCTCTCCCACTATGTATGTAAACTTGCACTGAATGAGCCGGAATTGTTATAGCATTGCCTGGATCCCTGTGCCTACAGCAGCTTCACTGATCTCAGGATCTTGCACAGGCGCAGTTCCCTGCCGTCCACCCAGTATTAGCCAGGATGTGAGGTGTATGATTTTCTAAGTCATAAGAATGCATAAGTTGAACACTAAATATGGTGCTGAGATACTTCTGTTTCATGGACAGGAAGCTTCTGTTGGCATTCTGCTTTATATGTGTGTATGCGTGCATGCATATGTATTTGTATAGGTGTAATATAAAATTATAATTTTATGTGTATGTAAAACTAGGTATAGACATACAGATACAAAGAGTAATTTTATCCTAAGGTTCAGGCTGATGTTTGAGAAGAAAAAAGATACCTACTAAGTGGTTCAGAATAAAAAATTCTGATTTTAAATTAAATCATAATAAAAATAATGATAATAAAAATTTAGTATCATTAAATATTTGAGCCTGGCTAATGGTGACACACAGTTTCTTATGTGTGGTAGTCTTCCTGTGTGGATTGTGTATTCTGAAAATGCTTTGATTTTTTTTTTGTTGTTGTCATTTTTTGGTTGTTTTTTTTGTTTGTTTTTCGAGACAGGGTTTCTCTGTGTAATGGAGGCCTGGCTGTCCTGGACTCTCTTTCTCTCTTTGTAGACCAGGCTGGCCTCGAACTCACAGAGATCCACCTACCTCTGCCTCCCAAGTGCTGGGATTAAAGGTGTGCACCACTACACCCGGCATGCTTGGATTTTTAAATTATAGGATATAATGGGAATGAAAATCTATGCATAGAATTTTTTCTGAAAGAACCAATATTTGTTCTCTATGCCAGTAATCTTGCAATATGTTTTTAATATAAGATGTAATTGAGACGCTCAGCTTGGAGGCTTCTGATGAATTGTAGTAAGCGATCTGTTTCTATGAGATAGCATTACACTGTGTTAGGAATATAGCACTGCCAGCTCATACTGGTAAATTTTGTTATCATGCTCTCATGGGTTAGAGTAGAGCTATGTGTCAAACTCAGTTAAACTTTAATCAGAGTTCCATTTCTCTCCGTATAGTACTCACCAGCGAGGGCATTGTTTTCATCTCGGACTTCTCTCCATCCAAGCCTCCCTCGGGCCCTGGGAAAAAAGTATACATCTCTAGCCCACACTCCAGCCCAGCTCATAACAAGCTGGCTGCAGCCACAGGAGCTAAGAAGGCTCTTAACAAAGTAAAGATTCTAATCACTCAGGAGAAACCTAGGTGAGTACAAGGGTGAGACTGACTAGAACATGCAGCTCTTACCATTACTTCTGAAAGCGCTAAGTTTAGACCTGCATTAAGATAAACTTCCTCTTTCATCTCACCTTTTCATCTCTTCTAATTTTGAATGTAGTAAAGAAGACATTCTTTTTGTCCTCTCTCCTGAAGAGGCCCAGCATTAAATGTCCTCTTCGTTCCACTAGTACCAGACTTCCTCACTGATTTTACAGATTAAGATTTATCTCTTCCTAATTTAACTTGTGAAAATATGAGGTGATTTTAAAGTCATGGTCACTGAACACGGAAGACTGGGGAAGCTGTAGTTTTTCCTTTGATACGCTTCCTCACTTATGTGTTGTGCCCAGTCAAGAAAAGGTGAACAAACATTTGCATGCAAGTAAGGTGCTTGGTGCCTACCTGGCTGAGAGCTGGGTGCTGAGGAGGCTCTGGCTGGGCGGATCTTTGCCCTTGTTCAGATTCCACTCAGTCTGTGCGTCAGGGCTTTAAAGTATGGGCAGGCTTATCACAGAGGCCAGCAGACACAGTGTAGCTGTGCAGCACTTAGTGGTACCACGTGTGTTGCGTATGTTCAGAAAGTGCAGCTGTTACCATTTAAGAAATTGCACCTGAGAAAGTTTTAAAGGAACTATTTATATGCATTACAAATAGATTGCTGTTTGGTTTTCTTTTTTTTTTTTTTTTGCTAGAATTACAATTTTATATTTTTTATAGCTTTGGGAGGTTATTGGTATTTGTTTCAAAATAGTCTTTAATATACTAAGATTATTCTGCTTAGACTATGAATAGTTAATTGAATTATATGTGCTAAAAGATTGTGCTATAAACACATTTTGAATTTGTGAATAAATACTGTATTTGTATATTGTGACATAGTCTGGTTAAATTTAATGGTTAATTTGTTTCACACCATATGCTGAGATGCTTTAAGACTGCTTTTTAAGTGCCTTCATAGAACTTTATATTTTTGTGTATTTCTTGTCACAAGCAGTGTACTCATTTAGCAGACCAAATAGTTTTTGCCATGCTTGCTTTGTTTCCTATCGTGTGATCTTGAGCATTGGAAAGTGCTTCATTGTCCCTCAGATGAACTGGGCAGAATGCTTTCGCATCCCCGACCCATGCGGTCTCCTGGGGGTGGGGCACATATGTGTCTTTCTCATTGTACAGAAGAAACTGGGTCCCAATGTCACTCAGGCTCACACAGCTGGAGATGGCAACAGGAGGTTAAGGCAATACAGAGTCCCCTCTTTCTAGTCACCCAAATAAAATAAACTTACAAAGCTTGCAATATAATTATGCCAGAATACTGAATGGTTTGGTTTTTTTTCGGGGGGGGGTTGGTTTTTTGAGACAGGGTTTCTCTGTGTAACAGCCCTGGCTGTCCTGACTTGCTTTGTAGACCAGGCTGGCCTTGAACTCACAGAGATCCGCCTGCCTCTGCCTCCTGAGTGCTGGGATTAAAGGCATGAGCCACCACACCCGGCTAATACTGAATGTTTAATAAAAGATACTGAAATGAATCTTGAGTCTTCAGTAGCTTAAAAAAAAAAACCCAAATAGGTTTCATGTTCTATTTGCATACAAGTAAATGGGAGAGAATAAACTGTCCTAATTTGTTTAAGACAACATTAAAATGTGGGGGCAGAGTAGGGTAGGTGCCTGCCCCAGACCACATGGATGGCCCAGTACTCCTGGTTCAGTTATGCTTGTCACCCTGGATGTTTTATATTTCGATCCCAAGTCTGGATTTCAGCAGTCCAGTACTTCTAATTGCATAGGGAAAATAAAAGTCTTGTGAGTGTCTGTACAGCCACCATCTCATCAGAATCAGAATCTATGCTGTTTACTTTATCTGCCACAAAGATTGAGATACACTGGTGTCTCTCCAGCCCATGCCGTGTTTTCGTCATAATTTGAATTCTGACAATTAGCAGAGGTTGAGTTTTGGCTGCTAAGCCATTTTGGTCATTTTAGAAAATAGTTGTTCATTCTTGACAGTTTTTGTGTGATTGGGTCTTGATGCTGACATTGATGGTGGTTCATCTCTTATGTTTTTCTTAGTGCTGAATTTGTAGCGCTCAATGACTGCCTCCAGTTGGCCTACCTGCCTTCAAAAAGAAACCACATGCTGTTGCTCTACCCTCGGGAGATTTTAATTCTTGACCTTGAAGTGAATCAAACAGTTGGTGTGATTGCAATAGAAAGGACGGGAGTTCCCTTTCTGCAGGTATCTGCATGTATCAGTTGCATGTCCCACAATTACTATGGCCCATACTAGCAAGCCCGTGACCTTGAAAAGCTTTCTGTCTCCTCTGTTTTATTGAGATATTATTTGGCACTCTTTATTTCCTGCACCTCTAATTGATCAGTCTTACCTAGAAATTGTCCAAATTGATACTGGAATATTTATTAAACGAGGTAAAAGCCAAGAATGGAGGTGTCCTTGTAATCCCATATCTAAGGAGGCTGAGACAGGACAGTCACCATGAGATCAAGGCCAGTCTGGGCAACATTGTGCGTTCTAGGCTAGCCAAGGCTATCTATGAAGGCTTTGTCTCAAAAATACACAAAAATAAGCCCCAAAACAATAATACAATTTATATAGAAGCCAAGGACAAGTTAATTTTAGACTTGCAAATGGATTTTTAAAATATTCATTTTGTTAAAGCTTGGAGACTATGTATGTATGTGTGTCTTCTATTTTGTGCATATTCTTTAAATGTGAGTTTGAGTTTGACATTATATTTTAATGCTCTGTTTAAAGGTGATACCCTGCTCTCAGCGTGATGGCCTGTTCTGCCTACATGAGAATGGCTGCATAACCTTACGTGTCCGGAGGTCTTATAACAGCATCTTTACTACTTCAAACGATGAACCAGGTGGGAGCACATCTCACAGAGATGTTAATGGTATTTTTCTTCAAAATGGTCTTATAAAGTGTCGCATGGAATAGTGTTGTCTTAAGACAAGTGTTAGATGTAATTACATGTGTGACACAGAATAGTGAAAATGCCCAGGGCCCCCTTTGTACAGTAGAAAGACATCAATTTGTCATTTCTTCTCAATATATGTACAGTCCAAATAGATGTGACCTGCTGTGAGTGTTCCCTTTGCTGTGTTCCTGTAGCCTTGCACTCCTTGACTTTTGCTTTATGATAGTTTTCTTTGTGAAATGACAAACATTGGTTAGTCTCCTGGGCACCCAAGTGTCAGATAGATCTTTTGGGGAATATTGATAATGCTTTTGTGGAATGATATACTACACATAGATGGAAGAAATTTTATGAAGCACAGGTGATTTCAGACTTCTGCAAAGTAGTCTGAAATAGTCAACAGTACACACTATTCACTGTTATTCTTCAAAGCATTTTTTAATCATTTTAAAGACAGGGTGTTGTGACCTTAGTTGTTATTTTAGAGATTATATTTGTATAGTTCTTACGTGAATTATCTTTAATACCTGAAGAAATTAGTAATATTAAAACATGACTCTAGGCAGTTTGCACTAGTGCAGCATGCTATCCTTTTAGGTGAGGTTTTTCACACTGAAAGAGTGGTTTGGTTTGTTTGTTTGTTTTTTGGTGTACCTTCCTCACTGGCATCTGAAAGAAACAGTTTTCTCTTAAGATCCAGATCCTGTTCAGGAGCTTACCTATGACTTGAGAAGCCAGTGTGATGCAATCAGGGTGACAAAAACTGTCCGTCCCTTCAGTATGGTGTGCTGTCCTGTTAATGAAAATGCAGCTGCCCTCATAGTGAGTGATGGCAGGGTCATGATATGGGAACTCAAGTCTGCTGTGTGCAGTCGGAATGCACGAAACAGGTGAGTGGATGGAGTTTGGGCTTTGATTGTTGTTTTCCATTTCTGCTTTTCAATTACCAGGATCATACAAAAAGAAGAGGACCATTTTTTATAAAAATCATTTTAAAGGACATGGGCACTAGCTCACTAGGGGATTATGTTCTGACAGTTGCTTTACCTGGGGTCAAGATTAATAACTGCTGCCATAGAAGAATGCCATGACCCAGGGTTGATATTTGAGTACCTGATGTGTAATGCAGGCTTTAAATATGTGTAACCATCTGATTGTTGTGTCTTTGCAGTAGTTCCGGGGTGTCACCTTTATACTCACCAGTGTCTTTCTGTGGGATTCCTGTAGGAGTGCTGCAGAATAAACTGCCAGACCTTTCCCTAGATAATATGATTGGTAAGCGTTCCCAACCTTCCTAAAGCTGCGACCCTTAAATACATTCCCTCATATTGTGGTGACCCCCAACCATAAAATTATTTTCGTTGCTGTTTCATATCTGTAATTTACTACTATTATGAATCATAAATATCTGTGTTTTCTGATGGTCTTAGGTGACCCTGTGAAAGGGTCATTCGACCTCCCTGAGGGATCCCAACCCGCTGGGTGACATCTGCTGCCCTAAGAGATACCTATGCCTATGCCTTTGTTTCTACACCTGGTGAGCATATATAGATTTTAAAGCTCAGCATATTTATAATTGATCATTTATGTTTTCATTACATATCAGGGCAAAGTGCCATTGCTGGGGAAGAGCACCCCAAAGACTCCATTCTGCAGGAAGTGCACCTCAAATTCCTGCTAACAGGACTACTCTCAGGACTCCCCTCCCCTCAGTTTGCCATCCGGATGTGCCCACCACTGACCACAAAAAACATTAAAATGTATCAGCCACTCCTTGCTGTTGGTGAGTACTTGGCCTGTTCTTTTGTTAAACTCATTTTATAAAATATGTAGGTTTCCTAATTTCTAGAAAATTCTTTATTCTCTTTGTGGATGCTTTAAAGGAAGAAATATGCTGGAGGAATTATATAAATAATTTTCTTGAAATAATTTTTTTCTATCCTGTTTCCTGCTTAATTTTAATTGCAGTGAGCCCATGTGCTTGATAATATCTTTGTCAACACATTGCTGAAGTATCAGGGACTGTCTGGGACAGGCAAAAAGCTTGTGGAATAGCAGTAGATATGAGCTGTTGTTTAGTGCAGTGGTAGCAGAAATGCTAATTAACTACGTTAACACCAGTGACCAAGTGCTGTATTCTATGCTTTGTGCACATTTTCTCATCTAATCTCTAAAATCAGATTTTTCTGTTATTCCTAACTTAAAGAGGTAAAAATGTAGGCTCATTGTTGGGTAAGCAGCTTGCCCAAAACCTGAGCCAAAGTTTCTTTAACTTGAGAAATCACATTATCATGTATTGTCTTATCTTGACTTGTTTACAAGGAGACAAAGCGTAATAGAACATTCTGGCTAACAAGCTCAGGTTAGTTGCTTTTATAATAAACGTTCTGAGTCTCCAAAATGTCAATTTTCTCATGAAAGAAAGTTTAAATTATTATGTGTATTGATTTCTATTTTAAAACCTTATGTCCCTGAAGTTAGGTAACATTTCAAAATATATGAGATTAACCCCATTTTGATAAGGAAAGACCTTCCTTACTCACTTTGTTTTTTAACTATATAATTTAGATTCTTTTGTGAAGTTAAATTTAACAGAAGACTTTTGTTGAAATTGGGACTCCTACTAAATTAGCACTCGTCTCTTTCATCATTTTGAAAGGTACAAGTAACGGTTCTGTCCTGGTGTACCACCTCACCAGTGGTCTGCTACACAAAGAGTTAAGTGTGCACTCGTGTGAAGTCAGGTGAGTATGGCTGCAGCTTTGAGACTACAAACATATATCAGAATTGTTCTCCTCATTGGGGCTGCTGGGCTGTTCTGCAGAGGTGTGTGCAGTGGTGACTGCTTGCTTGCATTTGAATGACAACTGTGTATGTAGCTACTGGTTCATTAGGAATAGGGACTAATTGTCTGCTTTCACAGGACAGTGCGTTTTGTTGATTTCTCCTAATTCCAAGTTCTTTTCTCACTGGAAACCACTATGTTACCACATTTACAGAGTTCATTTCTCACTTTAACATTTCCCAGGACTGCTCATAGCAAATTTGAATAAAGTCTTTTTTTTTTTTTTTGGTTTTTCGAGACAGGGTTTCTCTGTGTAGCCCTGGCTGTCCTGGACTCACTTTGTAGACCAGGCTGGCCTCGAACTCACAGAGATCCGCCTGCCTCTGCCTCCCGAGTGCTGGGATTAAAGGCGTGCGCCACTACGCCCGGCTGCGAATAAAGTCATTTTTAATCATTAGTTTGAATGACTTTATCACCAGGAAAGACACAAACTGAGAAGCATTTATTTGATTATGAGATACAGTCTGTATGTGAGTGCAGTGTGTGGAGAGACTTCTGAGAAAAGGCTAAATTAGGAGCAGAGAGCCTCCTGCATTTGGTTTAGGGTGCTTCTGTAGACATGTGACTATGTCTGCTTTAGGGTGCTGTAGACATGCTCCACAGCTTTATATTGCTGAATATAGAGCTGTTTCCCTTTTCTGCCCACGAGTGATGCACTATGGAAATTATGTGTACATGTAAAATGCCCAGTGCTTTAATGATCTGCTAATGGAAATATAAGATGGGCTCTGTTTTTGTACGTTTTGTAATTTATTTGAAAGCCTTAGTGAATCTAGTGAGCATACTTTAGTATAAATGTTTTCTAGATGGAGCAAGGTTAACCTTTTGAGCATCACAACTTGCGATATAATAGAAATCCCTTTCAAGAGCACTGCCTGTGGTACAGCCCAGTTAACTAGTTTTTACTGTCTGTCCAGTATCTCTGCAAATACATTTACATAAATAGTAGTGTCCTGAAGACACTGAACTTGGATACTGTGGCACTGTATCTCTTTGGCCTCAGGGCCTCAGCAGAGCATTCTGACACTTCTTCCAGTGGTCTCTACTGCCATTGTTCTTTGTGTCTTCTCTTTCTCTTCCTTTCTTATCTATGTTTCCTTTTGTCCTTATCAATTGTGCATGAAAATTCCTTTTATGACTGACACCAACCAATCAGAGCTCTGCTCTGCCAACCGGCACTTGTTCTAAGAAGATTATGTTCTGTGTCAATATGTTGTGTCCATCATTTCCTTGACCCTACCACAACCCTAAAGAGTAGGTGCTGTCCCCTTTCCAATGGACAAACAAGGAAACTGAGTCATGCAAAGTCTGGAAAACAGTGGCTGGGGTTGACTACTACTAGCCTGTGAGATATCATATTGGAGCCTGAGCTCTGTACTTGATTTCTGTGGTCTGTGAGCCAGGGCTTCTGCTAAGAACATCCATGGATTGGGACTCGTGATGGCAATAAAATTAAATGCTGATTGAGCCAAGAATTATGCTGAGAATTTGACATGAGCTTCCAAAAGATTAAGCATGTTGTCATTAGTTTCTGAATTCTGAACATCAGTAACTGGTATTTTGCAGAGTCAAGATGTGCATATTGCCATATACTTACACGTATGGTGGTATTATTTGTGGCCAAGTCATCCTGACACTGTTGTCTGGACATTGAATACTCTGAGGGATATCCGCTCACACTGAGGAGCACTGTGAATGATCAAATGCACATGCCCCACTTCTCATACAAACTTCCCTCTTTGTTGACATTTTGCAGGTGATTCACTTTATATTCAAAGTTGTTACCCAAGAGGATGCTAAAATCCTACTGTCTTTGTGTTTCAATTAATGCAGTCTAGTATTACAATTAAAATCACTATGAAAATTTCACAGTTGTGCTGTAAAAAGCTCTGAACCAATTAGCCAGTATATTCTTGATTTTTCACATGCAAACTAAGGCTAACTTTTAGATGGTTGTTTTACTTGCACTTGAATGTACGTAGACACGTGGCCAGGCGTTGTATAATGATGAGAGTCGTCGGTTGGGAGGGTGAATGTACGTAGACACGTGGCCAGGCGTTGTATAATGATGAGAGTCATCGGTTGGGAGGGTGCCACATGGGGGCAAGGCAGGGAACATGATGTTTCAGTGTTCTACAAGGAATGTTTCACATATATTTATTGACCATTCTCTGTAAGACTGTAACTGGAGGCTTTGGTGCTTCTAACCCAGTGGCAGATAGAGAAACTACAAAGTGAAATGGTCACTGGTGTGTATCTTTGTCAGCGGATGGAGTTTAAAACAATACTCTGGTACTACAAAGAGCTTACAAACAGTAGTGTGTATAGACATGGATTGACTCAGATTGCTTTGATTAAACTCAAATGGTCCCTCGTTTCCCTTGAAATTTGCAGAATATTAGGATTAAGATCTTTCAGAATTTGTGAGCAGTAGCTTCTGTGTTATATCTTCTGTAGATGCCCAGCATGCTCAGCTTGTGATGATAAATTCTAAGATTACAGTTGTTCTGTGGCTAGGGATCCTACCAAAAAAGATCAGAGAAATCCTAGATCAGGAATGGGCTGCTCTTCTTAGTCCTTCACATATTCAGTATAGAGTTAAGCCTGGACAACAGTGTTCTAATCCCAAGGGCAGTGTGAAGCTCAGCTGCATCTGACGGCTTTTAATTCTTTTCTTCTGACAGATAACCCTTTCCTTATCTAATGCACTTTGAAATCCAGCTTCATTTTACTTTACTTAAGAAGGTATTTCAAAGGCAGCATGGTCAAACTGCCAGATTACAAATAAGCAGCCCTAGACCAAGACCTCTCATGAACAGGTGAAACACTTCCGTGAATCTCTGTCACAGTGCTTAACAGAAGAGGGATGCTAGGCAAGAAGGATGCCATGGTGCCTTCCTTCAAAGACAGTCTAGGCTCCTGGAGTGTAGGTCAGTGGTAGACTTTTTACGTAGCATGCATGGGTTCAATGCCCAGCAACACACACAGTTTGCCTGTTGCCTTTTACATGGTCACCTCAGTTGGTCAGGCTTAGGTCAAATGGCATAGTTTCCAGAGCCTTGCCTGGTCTCCGAGGTCAGTGTGTGAGACTCACACAGCTTCTTTTGAGCTCTGCATCATCTCTTTTGTAATCGATATTTCAAAATATGCTTGGATACTGTCCCTTTTCTGCTAGGACATAAACTCCAGATGGCAACAAATATGCCTGTCTCATCCACAGTACCTCACATAGCCATTGGCATGTATTGGATACTTAATGGATTCATGTAAAAGTAAGGTATGAGAAGTGGGAGGGCAGGTTGCGCAGAGCTGCTGACACCACTATACCAAACGTAATTGTGAACTAGTGAGTTGATATTGCCAACAACAGGACTTGGAAAATGGTCTTAGGGAATCTATAGGCAAACATCTGCTTGACACGACGAGGCTTATAGACAGTGGATCAAATGCAGTGGTTACTTCCTTTTACTCAGGAAAATTTGAAGACTTACCTGCTAAGGGGAAGAAAAGAGAAAGAAGAGACAAAAGGATTTTCCTATTCATTGGCCCAATTATATGATAATCACTATGGGTGTATTTATTTAAAACAGGCCTGGTGAAGAAAACTGGTTTCAGTTAGTTCCTGAATGACTGTGCTAACCATGAGTGTGATAATGGCCTGTCCTTCCTTCTGTGTGCACTCAGTACTCTTTCTGTGTAACTAAAGAGACTGATATGCCACCACAACCGGCTAGAGGTGGTTGAAGAACAGATAGCTAGAGTCTCATAATTAAATTTTGAGTTGTTTAGGAATCAAGAGAGTGTTATAGATCTAAGAAGATACTTTTAAAATTGTGTTGCAAGTTAGTATGAATGTTGAGTTAAATATAGAACTTTAAACTCATGGAGATGGTTAGATAGTAGAATGTTAAAGTCAGGTACCAAATACATATGGACTGGACATTGGGAATGTACGCTAAGCCATATAACCCTCATAACTGTGGCCTAATTACCTCTGTTGTTTTGTATTTATTATTATAAGAGAAAGAGCCATTTGTTGGACTGAAAGGGAAAACTGTAGGGGGAAATAAGATATACCTTAAACTTAAAAGAAAAAAAAAGGGAAGAGGATGGGGGGTTGAGGGTGGGAGGTTGGGACTGGAGGGGAGAATAGGGAGGGGACTGCGATTGAGATGTAACTTGAAGAAATAAAAAATAAAGGAAAAAAATGCAAAAAGAAAAGAGAGACTGATATGCAGTCTGAGTGAGTACTAGAGTCAGTCTATTCCAGTGTATCTGGAGAAATAAAGAGACAGCTGGTGCCAGGATGGAAGTTCCCAAGTGTGCTCATTTCAAGCAGCCTCAGTGTTTCAATACAGCTTTGTTTTGAAATAGTTGTAATCCTAGCTGTCACAGCTATTGTTACTGCTTCTACAGTTGTTTTTAGCTCTGTAGATTATGTTGTCCATCTGCCAAAATACAAGTACATGGGTACGCAGGAACAAATGAGGAAAATGCTTATAGTTAGTGTAACAGATAAAAGTTGCCCATGGTGTCTTACCCCAGTAATCCCACAGTCAGGAGATTGATGCAGGAGAATGATCATGGGCTACATAGTATGCTTGAGGTCAGCCTGGGATACAGAGCAAGACTGTCTCAATAAGTAAGTAAATGAATGAATGAATGAATGAATGAATGACAACAGGTAAGATTCTAAAGATAGACCGGTAAGCTTGGACATGGCAATGGTCTTGAAAACTGCAAACAGGAGCTTCTATGTACAGAAAATAATTGTACTGCTTGGGAAAAAAGCAAAGCAGAAAAAACAAAGAACTATCTCATGCAAATCTAGTAATTACATTCAGATTGCTGTAGGTCAGAGGTTAGTAAGCATTTTCATAAAGGATCAGTAATAAAGTTTTGAGGCTTAAGAGTTTAGATCCTGCTGGGCGTGGTGCCACACACCTTTAATCCCAGCACTCAGGAGGCAGAGGCAGGTGGATCTCTGTGAGTTCAAGGCCAACTTGGTCTACAAAATGAGTCCAGGACAGCCAAGGATACACAGAGAAACCCTGTCTTGAAAAACAAAACAAACAAACAAACAAAAAGAGTTTAGATCCTGAAGCCTCTCACAGCTGTCAAGTCTGCCATTGTATTATGAGAACAAGCAGCCTTGGGCACCACATTCACATTGCAAGTGGATGTTCTGTGGATCTTTGGTCTATATAGAAGAAAATGTGTCACCATTGCCTGTGGGCCCCACGTAGAAAAGGCATCCAATGCTTTCTCTGCATGCTGGAACATTTGGAGCCCCGTCTTCATCTCAAACTGAAGGCAGATTCTGTTTTGCTCTAGTTTTGCAGCTGGGAATCTTTATGAAACCCCTAGCAGTCACTTTAAGGGTTCCTCACTGAGAGTTTCTGTGGTGCTTGTTCTAAGCAGTTAGGTTCTTGAATATGACTGTGAACTGTTTTCCCTAGCTGGATTTTAGATGGTATGGATTCTGATAACTGTCTTGTCATTACACTTGAATATAAATTTTTCATTAGAACAAATTTCATGTATGTCAGAATATGGAATAATATAGCCTAAAAGGGTAAGAACAATATTTTCAATTATATTATGTAATGAGGTGTAAAAAATTAATTAATTAAATTACTCACTAGTATTTAGATTATTGTTAATTGATTTGGCGGTTGTTAATCTTTAAGCAGCCATTATAAATGAGTACACAGAGACCGCATGGATTTTAACAAGCCTTGGCCTGAGTTGTGCAATCCTGGCCCATCTAAGCTAGCTCTTAATTCTATTACCCAAATATGACCCCATATATACATACGTCCCCTTGGACTGCCATTCTCCACGATATGCTGATGTTCCTGGCCATGTGGAATGAGGTTCTTTTCTCTAACCCATGGTGTGTGCCTCCTTCCTGCTGCTCCTGGCTGGAATGCTTTAATCCTCTGTCTAAAGCACAGGCTTCCTGCTCTAATCTCAGGAAGTCCCACCTTTCTCTGTCTTTTCCCAATCTCAGGCCTCAGCATTTATTTTAACCAATCAGAGTCAATGTCAGTAACAGACAACAAGCCGGACCAATTAATTAACATTTAGAATGCTTAACACTACCCCCAACAATGAGGTCTTAGAAAAACCCTCATTTTCAAATAAACTTTTCAAATGAAAAAAGAATATAAAACTAAAATTTGTTTGCTTTCTAGGGGCATTGAATGGACAAGCTTGACCACTTTCCTTTCTTTTGCTGCTTCAACTCCAAACAACATGGGGTTAGTGAGAAATGAACTTCAGCTGGTTGACCTCCCAACAGGTCTGTGTGTCACCTTACTGAGAGACTGGGGTGGCGTGTCATGCTGATGGAAGATACTGCTTGCATGAAATGTACTTAGAGCATTGTTTTTCACCTTGGCGTGTGTTCTTTCATCCTCTTTACTTGGTCTTAATAACTGCCTTAGAAAAGCCACAGCATTGCTTCTATGTACGCACCATTTATGTAGCACAAAGTAAGTAAAAACCATTAGCATGAACTCCCAAATGCATAGCAAGAAGTGGGATGCAACCTTCTTTTGTGCACAGTGTTTCATGTGGAGATCAGATGACAACTTGTGGGAGTCAGTCTTTAACTGTTAGCTCCTGGGATTGAACTCTATTGTGGGTGACTTTACTCACCAAGCCATCTCACTGGCCCTCTAAAAGATCAATATTTTTAAAATAAATATCTTTTCAAAAACATTGGTGTTTTGATTGGATGTGTCTGTCTGCTTGAGGGTGTCAGATCCTTTGGAACAGGAGTTATGGACAACTATGAGCTGGGATTTGAACCTGCGTCCTCTGAGTGAGTGCTCTTAACCACTGAGCCATCTCTCTAGTCTCTAAAAGATCAATTTTTAAGGTTTCTCTGTAATTGTATTTTATAGGTTAGTAATGATTTTTAAATACTCAAATTTAAAACTTTATAGCTACAGGCTGATTGAATTAGAGAACCTTGAATATATGAAGTCTTTGCAATATTCCAGGGCTAGGGATGTAGCTTTATTTATACAGTATTTTGCCTAGCATGTGGAGGCCAGCACCACATAAACCAGGAGTGACCCTGGCATTCAGGAGGAGGAAGACTCATCGTACTCAGCTTCATAACAAGTTCAAGGCCAGCCTAGGACACATAAGCCCTGTCTCATAATTTAAAAAGGGTGTGTGTCTTCATCTCTGAGATGGCTCAGCAGGTAACCCAAATGGTAAAGAGAGAAAACTGACCCCCACAAGTATTTTTCTAACATCTATGTGTGCACACTCACAAACTCCCGCACTTAATAAATAACTAAATGTAATAAATAGAAAAGGAAGCATTCCGGTAAAGTAACTCATTCAGGGTTATTTACAATGTGGAGCCCAATGAATTTCAGGAATGAAGAATTTTAAAATATCATATGAATTTTAAAGACAGTGATTTCCAGTAAATGAATTTCTTCAAAATAACACAGTAGCTATTGACGTCCAGGCTAGCCAGAGCTATAAAATGAGACTTTGTCTCAAAAAACAAACAAAAAAACAACAGTAAGATCAATATCTACAGATGATTTTAAATAATAATGATGTAACAAGTCTTTGGCTGGTTTTCTGTATACAGTTGGTATTAACTTAAAGAATAAGCCATGCCCATATTTCAGTGTTGCTGTGATATTAGGAGGTGACCTACCACGGTCTTAGGTCCTGGATTCCTGCTTTGCTAGCAGGAATCTTTCTCAAGTATGTCACTTCCCAGAATTTGAGCAAGACTAATATTAGTTATTCACTTTTTTAAAATCTCCATTTGTTTTCTTCAGCAGGACTATTGTTTAATTTAGAATCTTTTGTTGTAGATTTCTCTTTTCTGTAATAATCAGCAGTTGCTAATTTCCTGAAGAGGGAAGTGTGCTCAAGCACTCAGGTGGTAGGTTTTTGTAGCTGGTTGCTGTAGAGCAGAGGTTCTCAATGCTGAAACCCTTTAATACATACAGTTCCTTATGTTGTGGTGACCCCCAACCATAAAACTATTTTCATTGCTACTTCATAACTGTGATCTTGCTACTGTTATGAATCATAATGTAAATATCTGTGTTTTCCAGGGGTCATAGGAGACCCCTGTGAAAGGGTCGTTCGACATCCCACTCCCAAGGAATCATGACCCACAGGTTGAGAACCACTACTTTAGAGGTTAACAGATGAGCAGATTCTAGAAAGGCCCATTTTTAGAGCATAGCTTGCACTTGCTGCCTGCAGGGACAGTGGTGTTTAGGTGTGTTCAGTTGTTTTTCAGCTGTTATGTTCTCTTTTTAATTCAATGTAAATAAAAACTACACTAAAAGATATTAAAATATATTTGCTCAGGTGATAGGTAAAATTTATGTTTTTATTTTATGAAAACTGCTGTCTTTTTTGGTACTTAAAATACAGCTTATAATTATAACTTCCAAATTTCATTTAGAGAGACATTTTGGTAGGAATGTGCCCAGATATTTAATTTTATACTTTGCATAACTCAAATGTTTATTTCAAGGTTTTTTTTTTTTCTCCCAACTAATTAGTACTTGACAAATGGGTGTGTCGCCTATAACTTTAAACACATAGTGAATCACTACCACGCCACAGGTGCCCTAAAGTTTTAGATCTCTAAGGTTTCTAAAATTGAGTTACAGAATTAAGAAACTATATAACATTAAAATAACTTTTTATAAAATAAATATTTGAATATGAGTAATATATTTTGTTTCCATTTTGTATTTTAGGAATTTTTTAGATTTAATTAATAGAACTGGCCTTAAAGCAAAGGGGTGAATGAACAGGAGGCAGAGGGGTGGCTGCGCGAATCAGGCGGTAGGGCTTGTTTTTTTCTGTGGTGAATGCTGCTCACCTTCTTGTTTTTCAATTAAAGGGAGAAGCACTGCTTTTCGTGGTGATCGGGGCAATGATGAATCACCCATTGAAATGATCAAAGTGTCTCATTTGAAGTAAGTGTCAACTTTCACCATCTATGATTCTATCTCAATGACATCTCACAGTTTTTTAACTTTTAAGAAAGCGGGGATATGCTAACTATTCCTAGAATTTGTTAGTAGTAGCAAATAGCTCTGTGCGACCATATCAGAAAACATAATTTGACCACAAATGCGGAAGACAGCCTTGAGATGTTCTGTTCTCTTTGCTTCCCTCTTCACCTCCCTTTCTTTGTTTTTGATAATCTATTTTATGTGTATTTTTCCTTGGAACAAAAAGTTCAAAAGACTATTAGAAATAAAATGAACCTAAATTGTACATAAAGAAAATGAGATCTTTCGCAACAATCCCATGTTCCAGAGGGCACAAGAATTACAAGACACCAATCTTTATCAGGAAAAACGTATTCTATCAGTTCATAAAACTGACTGTGCTGGCTAGTCTTTTGTCACCGTGGCATAAGCTAGCACTATCTGAAAGGAAGGAGCCTCAGTTGAGAAAATGCCTTCCTAAGATCTGGCATAGGACATTTTCTTAATTGGTGATTGATGTGGGAGGGCCCAGCCCATTGTGGGTGGTGCCATTCCTGGGCTGGTAATCCTGGGTTCTATAAGAAAGCAGACTGAGCAAGCCACGGGGAGCAAGGCACTGTGCAGAGACCCTCCATGGCCTCTGCAGCAGCTCCTGCCTCCAGGTTCCTGTCCTGTTTGAGCTCTTGTTCTGACTTCCTTCAATGATGAACAGTGATATGGAAGTATAAGCCAATAAACCCTTTCCTCCCCAACTTGCTTTAGCCATGGTGCTTCCTGACAGCAGTAGAAGAAACCCTACTAAAACAGCTGGGTTTATTAACCTCATGACAGGATGAATTCACTCCAAAGTCCTATCATTTTAGAAAATAGTTAAAAGTGACAGCAATGTATTTTGGGATTTCTATATAAATTTTAGAATCAGCTTGTCAGGTTTCTACAACACACCTTCCAGGGGTTTTGATCTATATATCAGAGTGGGGAAGAACAGACATGTTAATGAATTTTTAAATTCATGAATATGGCATATACCACCACCTATTTAGGTCTTTGACCAGAAATATAATATACTTTTCAATATGATATTACATGCAGTATTGTATATGGGTCAATATGTAAGTCTTTACATGTCATTAAATATTTCTATGATGCTGTTATAACTGAAATTTTATCTCAGTTTCCAATATTATTATATACTGAATGCAGGGAAGTTTTGGATGGTGATCTTGAGCCTGTGACCATGCTAAGCTGAGTTATTCTAGTAATATTTGTGTTGGTCTCTTGGAAGTCTCTGTGTAGATAGTCTTCTTCACTCATAAGGACACCTCTGATCTTTCTCATCTCCTACTGTTTCTTTGTTGCACTGGGTAGAGCTGCTGGCAGATGGTGAGAGCACTCAATTGCTGTGGCAGGGTCTTAAACCCTTCAACATAAGCAGTTCCTGCTACATGACCCCATTTTAACGTGGCCTGTACTTTTGATGTGGTGTATTTTCATTTTAGCTCATGTCATACAACCTTAACAGTCCCACAGCATATTTATATAGTTGGGTTTTCTCCCCAGATACACCTTTCCATTATTTTCTAGTTCTGTTGTAGTCAGAGCATGCTTTATGTTATTTCAGACTTTTGAGACTTAGTGATTTGTCGCATGGCTCAGTATCTGATCTGTCTTACTGAATGTCTCCTGTGACTTGAAAAGCTGTTGTTATCAGAGGGTTCTGTGAATTTGGTTCTACTTGGTTACTAAAGTCTGCTGTAGTCCAGCTAGTTTTCTGTTGCTGTTATTCTGTGTACTGCTGAGAGGTGAGCACTAAGGCCCCACGTTAGTTATGGGTTCGTTTAGTTTTCTCTTGAAGCACTCAAGTTCTTGTGGTGGGTATTCTGTGCTCTGTAACTGGGCACACTTAAGATCAGTGTTGTTCTGGTTAATTATTGTTTATCATTAGGAAGGATTCTTTCTCTTGGGTGTTCTAGATTTGGAAACATGTCTGGACAGTCTGCTACTGGAATAGCCAGTCCAGTTTGTTTTGATTAGCATTTGTATTTGTTTATCCTTAGGTATGCACCCTACAACATGCTCATGCTCTGAGCGGTTTTCATGTAGACAGTGCATGCTGGGAGTTTAGTGCTTGTTTGCTTAAGGAGTACTGAGACCCTCTAGTAACTCAACACAGCCCTCCTAACTTCATCTCCTTTGCAGACTCTTTGAAAATGCCCCTCATTGGTAATTTCTCCTTCCTCAAAGTTATTTTACCATTTCAATGGGGTTGGCAGTTTCCTGTATTGTATTTCATTTGTGATCATTTTCACTAAAACTGTGTCCAAGTCTCAGGCTCAGTTGTTTCCCATTATATGGACCATTTGGTGCTAATCTTGCCCTCAGCCCACTGAACTTCACCTGTGCCACCCAACTTGTCAGAGTTCTGTTTGTCCTGACAATCTCAACTCCTCAGTGATTCGTATTTAGTGTAACTTTGAACATAACTTGTCGTGAGGGTCTGAATGTTTAATTGCTTATGCATGGGACGTGCCATCTGAGGTGCCTTCCCTCCTCTCTTGCTTATTAATTCATGATGGTTTTGTTGTTGTTGTAAAAAGGGATCTTTTTGATAGCTTTTTTTAATGTTTATTTTAGGCAGTATTTGGCAGTTGTTTTCAAAGATAAGCCCCTGGAATTATGGGATATTAGAACTTGCACCCTTCTTAGAGAAATGTCTAAAAGCTTCCCTGCTATAACTGCATTGGTAAGTCACTCCAAGAGCTGATTTTCTTGGGTACTCATCTATGTAGTAGCTATTTTTCTGTTGCTTCAATTAACATTATTCCTTCCATGTATTTTCTTCTTAAAATGTGTTAATGTTTGGATATTTTGAGGAACATAATAAGCATATTTATGGAAGAAGATAGGCTTTAAATGAGTGTCATTCTTGAAATAAAAAGATGTAAAGTTGGCCATGATATCTGGTATTAGACTTTTAAGGCTGTAGAAATAAGACCATGCCCTACAGCCTTAACAAGAGGAATATCAGAGAGAGTTCAGAATCGACCATGGTATCTGGGATCCAAACACACAGCATAAGCATATGCAAATCAAAGAGACTAGTCAGACTGTTTAGTAGTCAGTGTAGAAAACAGTCTCACCTTTTATTTTTTAAGTTGTCATACAAATGTACATTGTATGTTAAGCACCACCCCACTCTCTTTTCTCTGCTCTTGGACCTCTCACTAGTCCCTTTTGTCCCTCTAGACAAGAAATCTTCCATGTTAATGAAGGAAAATAAAACAGAATACGCAGGGTGATATGTAACATGGCACTCTGTATGTAAATTAGATTCTCATGCATGTGAGACTTGACCATGGCAGCACACCCTGAA
This sequence comes from Lophiomys imhausi, assembly GCA_907164525.1. Lineage (NCBI taxonomy): Eukaryota > Metazoa > Chordata > Mammalia > Rodentia > Muridae > Lophiomys > Lophiomys imhausi. The sequence goes on along the minus strand of CAJQZJ010004755.1, from coordinate 9,942,392 downwards.
GTCCCAGCACTGGAGAGGCAGAAATAAGACAGTACATTTCATGCAGCCTAAGCAGAAGAAAGGAAGACTTCTGTCTTAGAAGTACTCATGTGTACAATAACTACATGTTAAGAACTTTTATATGACAGGAATAGAGACATAGCTCAGCAGTTAAGAGTACTACCTGCTTTTTCAGAGGACTGAGGCTCAATTTCCAGAACCCATGTGGTGGCCCACAATTATCTATAATGCACGCATGTCGTAAGCAGACGCATACACAAAGAACAGACACACTCACATAAAATAAAATGTAAAAGGACCTTTTATGTGAGACGATATTCTCATGAGCTTAGAATAGGCAAAGGTGTAAGAAGAAGCATGAGCAGCTTGTAAGCACCTGAGACGGGCTGATGGGGAGAACGGTGCTCTGACCCTGTGTGGGTGGGAATGCACAGGACTGTGGGGTCAGGAAAGCATAAAACCCTCAAGTGTGCTTACTTGAAAAGCAGTTGGTGCTGATAGTAAGTAACTGTGTCCAGCTGCTCCAAGAAGGCTTTGATAGATGGGAGCCTGCCATGTCTGTCTGTCTCTGCTGTGCAGGAGTGGTCACCATCTCACAACCTGAAGAGCCTGAGGAAGAAACAGCTTGCCACTCGGGAGGCCATGGCCCGGCAGACTGTCGTCTCAGACGCAGAGCTGGGTGCTGTGGAATCATCTGTGATTAGGTACTGTGTTCTGTCCCCTGTCAGTGGACCTTCGTACTGCCCATGTCCTGGCATAGAACCTGACAGGCACCATTCAGGGCGTCTGTGATAGAGTTAGACTGCACTTCTCTGGGCGTTGGGTAAGTGCAGACCCAGATGACTGAAGCTGGTTTTGTTGTCCTTGTGCTCAGTGTTGACAGTAACACATAGTGCTGCGAACCTGTCAGCAACCATGACTGTGATCAGGCCAGCACCTTTATCCCACATGCAAAAACGCAAATGAACACTGGCATAGAGATAGTCGCCTTCACAGAGAATGCATGGGAACCCTGGATTGTGATACTAAACCTCAGAAGCTTTTAAATGGTGTTGGACTTCGTATAAATGCATCTGTATGGTGGGTATTAATTGGTGTCACTCTAGGAAAAAATTATCTTTTTCTCTATCTTAAAGCTTATTACAGGAGGCAGAAAGTAAGTCTGAACTCAGTCAGAACATCTCTGCTCGGGAGCATTTTGTATTTACTGACAACGATGGCCAAGTTTATCATCTCACTGTTGAAGGAAACTCTGTGAAAGACAGTGCTCGGATTCCACCAGATGTGAGTGTCGTCCTTGAGAACATCTCTATCAGGAGTGTGATCAGGGATCTTGTTTGTCCGTATCCAATGAAGACATAGTTAAGGAAAAGCCTAATAAAATAAATATTACTACTTGAGGAGAAGGCATTGTTGATTGAACTGGTCCACACCACTGCAAAGTAATATAGCCACTGTGATCCTAGATACATGTTCTGTTCCATCTTACTGCAATGGTAGTCCATGGGAAGTATCTCCATTTCTTAGGAAACTGAGGACAGGAAGGGACTTTCCAAGGTTCATGGCTGAGTCGTGACAGAGCAATGTTTGGAACTTAGCTCTGTCTGACATCAGCAGCATTCCTGTTTGTATTCAGTAGACTTCCATGAAATACTTGGTTAGTTTGGAATAATTATAATCAGACTTGTAAGTATAGTGGTATTAATATTTACTCATTTGTAGGTATCTTTTTTGGCCTTGTGAAATCAATTATAGTTAATAATTGGCATCAGCATACATCTTACTGATTGCTGTTAATAGATGAATTAATAAACTGTTAACCAGTATAGATTACAGTTAAATGGAGTCATAGAGGGGACTTCAAACAATGTGTATTTAATTAAAATTTCCATGTAATAATAGGTGTCCTAGTAGAAAGCCGACTCCCATATTTAAAGTGTCTCCGTAAGGATCTTAACTCACTGCAGTCATTTGAAGTTAACTGAGACAGAGAGACAGTCTCAGTTAGGGTCTCTGTGCTATGATAAGCACTGTGCTTGTAGCTATGGGAAGATAGGTCTGCTTCCATCCACACTTCTTGGGTCACACTGAGGGAAGGCAGGGCAGGCGGTGAAGCAGAGGCCGTGGAGGGATGCTGCTTGTTGGCTTGCTCACTTTGACTTGCTCTACCTACTTCTTTACACAACCCAGGACCACCTGCCCAGGGATGGCACTGCCCACAGTGAGTTGGGACATACCACATCAATCATCAATCAAGAAAATTCCCCCAGGCCAATCTGCTGGAGCCATGTTCTCAGTTGAGGTTCCCTCTTCCCAGGTGACGCTCACCTGTCAAGCTGACATAAAAACTAGCCATCATGGGTATTCACTCCAAGATGGTGCCATCACGTGGCTTTTTAAAATTAAAGCTTCTGGTGGTGAGAGCCAGGTGCTTCTTGTGTTACCTCCAGTCTTGGCAACTTGCTTCTCCTCAAGTGAGTGAGTCAAGAGAGCCAGGTCTTATACTTTTAGAAGTTATACCCTGTCACTTTTGCAGTCTGCTGTTGGTCCTTGGATCAGTCCTGCTTATGGTGGGAAGTAACTATTGAGGCCCTGGAATAGATGAAGTCCTTCAGAGGCTAGCTGCCAAGTCTCTGTCCTATTAAGCTATTAAGAAACAAAAAATTGAAGGCATTTCCCTAAAACCATTATTCTAAGATCAAGATTAACATCAGAATCTTTCATATTATAACATAAAATAATAGTATCTAAGACTTAGTAATATCTACTTTTAAGTACATCTGGTATTTTCTCACATAAGAGTTTGAAAGGATGGATGTTGTAATATGAATGTAGGAAGTTGATATTTGGTGTTTATAATAGGAAAGTAACTTTAAATGTATGTAAAGAAAAGCTAATGTGGTTAACGCTTCTAAAAGTTGGGAGATCCCATTGTGCACCCTTAGCCTCCAGTTAGAACATCAGGAAAGAGGTCATCTGGGCTCTTACAGAATCACCTCCAAATTGTTTGGTCTTTTCACTTTCCAGTTGCTTCACACTGAGGTTAGAATGTAAAGGAGCCAAAAATTCAAAACACCAGTCCTTCCAACTAAACCAAAGAAAGAGCTTTGAACTTTGGACATTAGTATTCATTTTTTAATTTACTGCATTATTATTTAAAGCATCCATATGGCAGTCACAAGATAACTTGTAGCAGCCAGTCCGTCTTTTCCACCATATGGATCCCAAGTCTCAAACACAAGTTGTCAAGCTTGGTGGCTTTACTCTCTATGCACTGGCCAGCTCTGGACATGGGTGTTCCTATAAATACCTTTTCAAGGGAGTCAGGCCACACAGCTCAGAAGGCTTCTCCTCTGTTTTGTGGGATATTGAAGTCAGGGAATAACAACTCTCCTTATTTTGCTGAATTCTCTTATTTCAAATGGATGCAAGTCTTTGAAGGGATGACTTAGTAAGCATGCAGCCTCTGGCAGAATTGGTATACGTTTCAGAGAATATTATGTTTAGGGAAGGGATTGATATTGATATAGTATGTGAAAATTGGTTTTGATTTATTATTCTTTCTGAAGCTGAAAATTTTCCAGTGGCTATAATATGGTGTGTAGAAAAGGGTTTTGTCTTTCAAATGAAAAGTTTTTTTTTTTTTTTTTGGTTTTTCGAGACAGGGTTTCTCTGTATAACAGCTCTGGCTGTCCTAGACTCACTTTGTAGACCAGGCTGGCCTCGAACTCACAAAGATCCGCCTGCCTCTGCCTCCCAAGTGCTGGGATTAAAGGCGTGCGCCACCACCGCCCGGCTTCAAATGAAAAGTTTTAAACATTGATTTTGAGTTGAAATTTTCACTCTGGATTTTGGCTTCTAAACTGTGAAGTAAATAAATGGTAAAAGGAGAAAGAAAGCTTGGCATATTTTCAATTGTGCACATAGGTGATCCACAGTAGCTGCTTTTATCTTGGAAACAGGAAGAATGAGACAGTGAATGTCTGCTGTTTGTGCTTCCTGCCTGGCATGTGGGCTGCACAACACAGCAGCAGCAAGCACTGCAGAGGGTGTTTAGAGCCACAGGGGATACACAGCAGGCCCTGAAGAAGCACCTTGGCATCTCCACATGGTTTGCACTCCCCTCAGCACGGCAGGAGGGGGTCTTTGGGTCTGCACAGTTGAATTAACACAGCAACACTAATTTGTAGGCTATTTAAACCTATAATGTTCTCATTTTTAAATGTGAAAAGGAAGTAAGATTTAAAGTGTGAAAGTATTCAAGACAAAGTAAACTTAAAGGCAAACTCTTCTTAAACATTCCATTCAAATTTCAGAGAAATGGAAATAAGATCTGAGAGCGTTGCTTCATATTACACAGAATCTCATGTACTTAATGTAAGTTTTTATGTTATTAAGTTCATTTTAATATTGATTTTTAATTCTGTTTTTCTTTAGTTTTTGGGATATGACCAGGATTTATATAATATTTAGGGAGGCAGTTGGTCACTCTGTCAAGCATTGGCATGTTCCTGACCTTACTATGGAAGCCCCCTGAATATTTTTATTGTTCTGTAATTGCAAAGGAAGGCTTCTTTTAAGGAGTGAAGAGGCAGTGGGTAGCAACATTATTTAATACTAGCGTGAACCGTGTTTACAGTGTAGCAGATGGTACTTTCAGGGCTGTAGCTTTATGGATTTACTACCAGCATCTGACTCCACCAACAACAGGCCCAAGGCACAGAAAGGATAAGTAAACTGTCCCAACCCCACACCCTGTTAAGAGGTAAAGCTGGAACTCAAGAGCACAAGTGCTGGGGCTTCTGACCCATCCTGTGTCTCTGCTGGATGGCAGGTTCTCCTGCTACACTCACCTCTGACAATAGTGTATCAGCAAAGTACTGAGTCTTTTTTTCCAATAGACAAATCACTACACAGTTAGTTATGAGGGTGATTGGGTTTCCCTTGAAATAAATTTATTAACATTTTTTAAAGAGATAAATTAAGAGTCAGCTCTCTAGACTGCAGTTTATTTTTTTTTCTTCCTGGAATTTTCTTTTTCCTAAAGTATTTCTTCCTAAAAGACACACCTTTCTATGGATTTAGTTTAGATAACTGAATGTCCATCATATTGAAATGTCCTGTTTCAGCCCAGTTGAAGCTGATATGCAGTGGTTCTTTCAGTGTTCAAAGTCTTAGGATTTGATGGCATTCATACTAAAGTAAGTGCTTTATAAGTAATGTCTTTATTATTTCATTGTGAATATTATAAGAAAATATTTCTGTTCTAATGGTGACTCAGTACGGACGTTTATGTATGGCTTTGTTGCTTTTGCTTCTAGGGTAGCATGGGCAGTATTACCTGCATCGCTTGGAAAGGGGATACATTAGTGCTTGGAGATATGGATGGAAATTTAAACTTCTGGGATTTGAAAGGCAGAGTATCCAGGTAGGAGCCAAGAGAAATCTTTGTTCAAATGGAAACTTACAGTTGTAAATAGGACCAGTACACCTGAGTGTAAATTGGAGCTTTTGAGTCTAAACTTTGGAGGAAGACTGGTCATGAGCCAGGCTGTGGTCAGTCACAGTGGGCCCTGATCTTCAGGCGACTGACCACGCAGAAGCCCTGAGGTCTTGCTCCAGCAGATATCAATGGCAGACCTACCTGTCAAACGTGCCTCCCAGGAATGTAAAGCAGTTCTCCCATCCTTACCCCTGATAGAAATAGTGACACACTGACAGTGTTCATTTCATGTCATGTCAGTGTTTTTATTTTTTTGTCTTCAGGGGAATACCTACACATAGAAGCTGGGTAAGGAAGATTCGTTTTGCTCCCGGCAAAGGAAACCAGAAGCTAATAGCAATGTATAATGATGGTGCTGAAGTGTGGGATACTAAGGAGGTAGGCCCAGCTCTGTAGCCTGGTGGGGAAGCAAAGGAAGCTGTCAGCATGGGAGCTGATTGTGTTTTCCACTTTTTCTGAAAACTGAATCGCCAATAAGTATGTCCATCTTCTTAAATTATTTGTTAGAGAATTTTGCTCTCACAGTATTTCTGTTGTAAACAAACAGCGTGACAGATTGATTGATTGATGACTTTGTAGTGTTGTCACTGTGATTGAGGCCTATCGAGTGCAATCTGCATGTGAGAGATGGGCTGCCAGAGGCTATTCGTTTGCAGACGTATGTTCAGCCTCTGCCACACAGTCTCTGACCATTTAATCCAGAATAGTAAACAACTTTATTTTCTGTCGATCATTCTTACAGGTTCAGATGGTGAGCAGTTTAAGAAGCGGAAGAAATGTGACCTTTCGGATTTTGGATGTGGACTGGTGCACATCAGATAAGGTGATCTTGGCATCTGATGATGGCTGCATCCGAGTCCTGGAGATGTCCATGAAGTCTGCGTGCTTCCGAATGGATGAGCAGGAGTTAACAGGTAAGGCGCACTCCTGAGACGGTGCTTCTTGTCACAGGCTGCGATCATCTAGGGAGAGGGTGACTGCTGCTCCATTTCAGAGAACTCTTGGGAAAACATGAATGTAATGACTTTTGAATCATAATCTTTATATGACCTGCATTGTGTATCAGTGGAGATCCACTCTGGCGAGTGGTTGTGTGAATCATGGTGCTTGGGTCCAGTCTGTAAGTTATGTGATCAATCAGAGCTAAACTAGGTGATGGCAGACTCTTGCTCCTTTTTTGTGTGGTTGTATTGAATTTGTTTTTTGTTTTAGTTTATTTTACAAAAATGAAAGATGTAGTAAAAGAAAAAATACTACATGCATGACTTACATTTCCTAAAGAAAAAATAAGAAGGTTGCAACCATATCCACCCAATGGTTTAAAGGCAACTTTTGTCTTTTGCAGTGGGATTCGTCTTTAGAATGTTCTTTCAGAGGGCAGCAGTGGTTCTGGTCCTAACTGGTGTAGACCAGGGACTTCCAGCTCCCATTTAATTTTTAGTTGACACATAGAATCATGCTTGCTTATTGCTTCATACAGGCATAATGAGTCATGTGCTGCTTTAAATTTTCTATAAATAACATCTTAAGAACTAAAAAGAGAGGGATAAATATATCTGATTATATAGGAAGTGCAGGGCCTGCAGCTTCCAAAACTAAGAAATGACATATCAGTGGCTGCCTGGACAGTTCCCATTTTCTCTCCATACATTACAGCATCAATCTTCAGCCATTTGGCCCCGTTTCTCTGACAGACATTGATTGTAGAGCAGGAATTTTGAAGGACTTACCTACCCAGTCTTGGCAGAGCTAGGCTGTCGACTTATCTGCTTCCAAGTTTTGTCCTTTTTGGACAGAAGTCTGTCTACATATTTATCCCTCTCAGGTCTCTGAGGTGGTTGAAGAATAGATAGCTAGAGTCTCATAGTTAAATTTTGAGTTGTTTAGGAATCACGAGGGTGTTCTGGATCTAAGAAGATATTTTTAAAATTGTGAGGCAAGTTAGTATGAAAGCTGAGTTAGATATAGAACTTTAAACTCATGGAGATGGTTAGATAGTAGAATGTTAAAGTCAGGTGCCAAATACATATGGACTGGACATTGGGAATGTATGCTAAGCCATATAACTCTTATAATTGTGGCCTATTTCTGTTGTTTTGTATTGTATTTATAGTTCTAAGAAAAAGAACCATTTTTTGGACTGAAAGGGAGAGCTGTTGGGAAAAAAGAAATACCTTAAACTAAAAAAAAAAAAAAAAAAGATGGGAAGAGGATGGGGGGTTGAGGGGGAGGAGGGTGGAAGGGTGGGACTGGAGGGGGGAGTAAGGAGGGGATTGTGATTGAGATGTAACTTGAAGAAATAAAAAATAAATTATTAAAAAAAAAGAAGGCACTAGAAGAAAAGCTTCAATCTGAAGAGGTTAAACATGCTCAAGATGAAACAATGAGTAAATAATCCAAGAACAATCAAAAGAGGAAAGAAACAGACTACAACAACAAAATAACAGGAATAAATAAACACTGCTCGTTAATAACTCCCCCTCCCCAAAAAAAAGAGCTAAAAAGAGAGATAAGGTTGATTTTAATAAAGATTTTATTTAGTTTTAAATATATAACAATATTATTTCAAGTATAATCTTTATTAATAATTACTAATGATTTTTTTACCTTTTTAAAGCACTAAGTCTTTAAAATCTTTGATATTTTTATTTATATTGCCAATTAAATTGGGATAGCTGTAATTTAGAGGGCAACTTGTCAGCAGAAATATTTGAACCCTGCTTAGATGTTGTAACATTCATGTGAGCAGTAGCTACATGTCTGCGTCACTCCAGATCTTAGAAGTTACATAATGACTGAACTGAGCATCAGAATTTTTTAAGTTATTCATTCTTTTCATCATGCACGCCATCTTCCAGGTGCTCAGTAGCTATGCATGTAACCAGCAGGTATCTTTCATATTAGAAGGCACAATCTAGCATACATTTGGGCCATCTTAACTAATGTGTCTGTTCAAAGGAGGGGGAGGAAAGGCTCCATGGAAGCTGGAGGAGACTAGGGAGTGGAAGCCAGTGGGCCCTGGGCACTGGGTCAAAAGTGGGGAGCCCATTGGAAAGTGATGCTGAGCATAGCTGCCAGGTAGTGGAGCCTTTGGTCCTGGTTCTTTCCACTGGAATGTGTTCAAAGCAGCCAGCTCTTATTTATTCTGTAGTATCCTGATAAGCAACTGTTGCATGTTGGGGGTTGGGGGTGAGGGCCATGCCTGTAGGATGTTGTCCCTTTGTCCAGAAGACATAATAAAGGGCTCCTAGGATTGCCAGAGATCAGAAGTCATACAATCCCCTCAGCAACAAACCCTGATGGGTGGGTGGACCATGCTAGTTTAATAGTCTTAGAAAAACAGATCTGCTGGTGCAAGCATTGCAGGCAAATGTAGTTGTTTCTAATATTTTTTAAATGAGCTTATTGGTATGCATTGAGTCATTACATTGAATCTGTACTACTACTTTATTCAGTAGTACACTGCTTCATACTATTCTGGATTCGTAAGCTTTAAAAAGGAGAAAGAGTGTACTAGTCAAACTTGAGTGCAGAGAATCTCTGCTCTGGAATAGACTCCCAGTTGCACCAGGTTTAGGCATTGCTGTCTGCTGACTGTCCTATAAATAAATGGTCTATAGCTCAGGCTTTGTTGGGGTATAAAAGTTCATTTTATTGAGAAGTACTCCTTTGCTGTCTAGAGCCTGTGTGGTGCCCATACCTCCTTGTTCCAAGGGCCTCCCTCGCCTTGAAAGCCTTCTTACTACACCAGCCTTGGAATGGGCGATATTCTTTGGACATTTCTCACATGTAAGCTACTACTCTTGTTTTCTTTGTATAATTTACTTGGGTTGAAGGACACTCATGAAAATTAACTATGGTTCACAGTTCAGAGCTTAAAGGGAATGAAGCCTTAAAACCAATCCAGGCAAAGACTGAGGCACTAAAAGGATTCTTCTAACTCCATTTGAACCACTGTGGGGTCTTTGTGGAAGAATGGGTCATTGAGGTTCATAGGACTCTCAGGACTGTGATCATCACACAGGGTGCATTATGATAGAGGAAAAGGATGCATGTGAGGAAGGCCAAGAGATGCTGGAGGTTCGGGGCCAGGCCTAATTCTTTGTAAGGCAGAATCAAGAGTGTGTTTATAAATCAGTGTCTACCTCACTGCAAAAAAAAAAATTGCAGAAAAACACATTAGCAATTATTAATTTAACCTACAATATACTGAACTTATTGTAGGTGGATGCATAAGTTGGTGTGGGATGAGAGTTTGTTGTTGTTTTTAAGGTAATAAATACCTGTTGCCTAAGAACTATCTTGGCCATTCTACAAGGGAGAGGGAATGTATCAGTAATCATTATTTGTTGTAAGTTTTTTGGGGTTTTTTTTTTGTTTTTTTTTTTTTTTTTGTTTTTTCGAGACAAGGTTTCTCTGTGTAGCCCTGGCTGTCCTGGACTCACTTTATAGACCAGGCTGGCCTCGAACTCACAAAGATCCACCTGCCTCTGCCTCCCAAGTGCTGGGATTAAAGGCGTGCGCCACCACCGCCCGGAGTAAGTTTTTTGTTTAACGGAATCTAAAACCTAATCATTCTTAGAGCCAGCTAACCAATTTTCTCCTCTTTTGGAAATCTGTAGTTTTCTAATTCATTTCCTTGTTTTTATTCAATTAGACAAAGACAACCATAAAAGTGGTCAGTGGGTCTCCGACACATTGTTACTGCTTTGATCTGTAGCTAATTTTTAACTAGAGGTTATAAAAAAGTTATTTCTATATTAATGTAACTTTTTTCAGTAAAGAAATACAAGGCAGTAAATGCAGAGACAATGAATGATTCAAACTTTTTTTCTGCACAGTGATTATCCAGAAAATGAAGAAATAAAGACTCTCCTTCAAGAACAGTTGAATGCATTGTCTAAGTAAGCACTCTGTATTTCATAGAAGATAAGAACATTGGAAAGTGACATACATTAATTTGACTTTTTAAAACTGAAAGTTATTTTCCTAAGTGTTAGTGGCCAACAGAAAGACCATCTGCTGACATAGGTTTGTTGTTCTTTGTAGTCTCGTTTGCTAGAAGGACCACCTTAGTAATTACAGGGTCAGAGTACTGGTCTCCACCCAGCTCCCAACTCTCAAACTGTTTTCTGACAGGACCAGAAGCTGTGTGTAGTGATGCTCCCGTATGAGCTCCTCATGGAGCTATGCTAGCAAACACAGGCAGGCGGCTCTGCAGCAGCCTGTGCTCAGTGCTGTGGTGTGAGCTCACAGTTCTGGCTAAGAAGGAGGTGTTTCTTAGAGCCATGAGCATTTGAAAATAAATACTGAGAATTGTATTGCAAAGGGAGGAGAAGAATATGGGTTTACTAAGAACTGGAAGTTCTTAGTAAAATAGAGCATGTTTTTGCAATCTGTACTCTGACACATATAATAATAATAATTTTTAACAAGTTCTAGTATTTGGTTAATGGAATTTTCAAAATAGTTATTCACTTTTCTTTAGTTTCCAAAGATTAACATTTGTGTTTAATTGGGAAGCTGTGGACTTTAAGATTAATGTCAACAGTTACATCCTTATTCTTGTAGTCAGGGAAACTATTGCAAGACTACAGAGTCGGCCCCTAGTCTTCAGGGTAGTGAACAGCACCCTTCCGCTTGGGAAGTTGGGAGCCAAGACAAAGTAGCTGCTCTTACAAATTCTGAACTCGTGTTGTTACATCTCTTTGCTTTTTGTTTGGTTGGAAATGTTTGTCTTGCCTCTGTCGGGATTCCTGTCTGCAGTGACATAAAGAAACTCCTGCTTGATCCTGAATTCACTCTCTTACAGAGGTGCCTGCTTGTTTCCAGGTAATGCTCTCTGACATGTCAAAAGTGAGAGAGAATTTCCAGTTAACTTCTTTTTGAGGCTTTTTAAAAAGTTACAACTGAACATGTTTGGAAATCTAAACTCCTCCTTTAGATTTGACTTAGAGTCCATTTTAAGAGTAAATACAAACCAAGAAGTCCAGTTACATCTTACATGAGATCTGGGCTTTCTGTGCTGCAAGGACTTTGACCTATAGGCAGCTTTTAAATGTGTTGGTAAACATACTGATGAGTTACTTTTAAAAGCAATATGCTGTACTTTTCCTGGTACTCAGCAGAGTCCCTTACAATGAAGATATTTCCTTCCATGTTCCAGAGAGTAAATAGCAGATTATTTTGACACTTTATCTAGAAGCTCTTGCTGTGAGGCTGATGCCCAAACACAATGCTAGTGGCAAACCAGGCCTGTAGAGCTGTTGGATGTGAAGGGCTCTGTGTGGTCAGGCCTTGTGGTGTTGGGAACCCAGTACCTGGCTAGAGGGCCCAGTGCTTTATGCGTTCCCTGATGGACTGTGAAGTGGAACACTGTGTGCCTGTTACTTGAGGCCACTCAAGGCAACCTGATTAGGCCCTAGAGAGTGACTTCATGGAACCCTTGCTTTCCTCCTTCCCAGGCTTTATGGTGATGAGTCAGAGCTGCACTTCTGGACAGTGGCGGCCCACTACCTGCACAGCTTGTCCCAAGCCAAGTCTGGGGACATAAGTATAACCAAGGAAGGTGCTCCTCGGCACAGGGTGAACAACCCACTGGATATCTGCTATGATGTGCTCTGTGAAAACGCCTACTTCCAGGTGCTGTAGCTTTCTAGAGCAAAGACTTGTCACAAATACTACTTTCATTATTGAAGTTTTCCTGAGTATCTTAAACTTGGGAAACTTTCAAGCCAAGTTAAAGTCCACATCTTAGAAACGAGTGTCACGGCATGTTTGTATGAGAAAAGCCTGATTCTCTGAAAGCTTATACACACTAAGTTTTTAATGCATACAAAAATTTTTATTAAAGTAGTCTTGTTAAATTTTTAACTTGGAAGTTGCATTTTAATTTACTCACTTCAATTTTCAATAAATCTCAATTTTTTTCTTGACTTAAAAAGTTTGATTTAGTCCAAACTAAATCTTCTTCCTTCCTTACCTTTCTTTTTCCTTTTCTTTCTTCTTTTTCACCCTCCCCCTTCTCTTCCTTCTCCCCCTCCTTCTTTCCTACTTTAGAAATTTCAGCTAGAAAGAGTTAATCTCCAGGAAGTAAAACGGTCAACTTACGATCACACAAGGAAATGCACAGACCAGCTTCTGCTCCTGGGCCAGGTATGCCAGTTTTGGTGCTTCCTGGAGTTGCTAGTTGATCACATTTCAGAGCACTGCTGCACACGCACTCTCACGTATGCATCCATATGTATATACCCACTTGAGTGCATGTCTTCTGCACATACTTAGGCTTTCTTTAGCAGTGTCAGAGCTTGTGAGTCACACACTTGTATCCAGCTTACTGCAGATGTAGCTTCTGTAACTCAGAGAGTAGCTGGTTTTTTGTTTGTTTTGCGTCACATGGTGGTGCACAGCTGAAGTGGGCAGTCCCTAGCAGCTCTACCAGGCTGGGTTTTACACTTGCCTTAGAGACAAAGTGCAGTGCTTTCATTAGATTTGTATATGTTGATAAAACATCCAGAAGCATGTTTTAAAAGTGAGTGCTGCCTGTGGGCTGCAGATTTTGACATCCCACATTACAAATTTCAAAAGGCTCTGTTGAAAGAAAATGTTTCTGTAACTAGAGGAGGTGTTTCTCTTACTAGACAGACAGAGCTGTGCAGCTGTTGTTGGAGACCAGTGCAGATAACCAGCACTATTACTGTGACTCGCTGAAAGCTTGCTTGGTCACCACTGTCACCTCGTCAGGCCCTTCTCAGAGCACAATTAAACTGGTGGCAACCAATATGATCGCCAATGGCAAGTTGGCAGGTAAGGCACACATTAACTGCATCTGTCAGTGCTGGGTTGGCTGTTGAAGACATGTCTTTTTATATATGCTACAGAAAACTAGTGTTGTCTATAGGATGACCATGTCACTTAAGTGGAGCTTACTTTAACCATGAAAGGAAGCATATTAATGATTGCAGCAACAGTAGGCTAGGTCCTGCAGTCCTGAGTGAGGTGGAGCCTCCCGATTCATGTTCTAGGATGTGCTCATACTTACTACCCTGGTTGCTTGAGAGGTAACATTGTAGAGCTCTGTTCTAATAATTTATATTAAAATTCACTTCAACAGCTCCCATTAGGTCCAGGTTGAATGCCCATTACTTGGAATAATTAGGTGTGCTCACCCTATATAAAGTGTACAAGACTAAAGTCAACCGTGCTGTTACTTTTTAATAGCTTGTTAAAGAGAGCACTGCAGGGTCAAATGAGGGGACTGTTTTGTCTTCCAGAGGGTGTTCAGTTGCTCTGCCTGATAGATAAGGCTGCGGATGCCTGCCGCTACCTGCAGACATACGGCGAGTGGAATCGGGCAGCGTGGCTTGCAAAGGTAGGTGTTTCCGTAGGTGTCCTGCTCTTTTCCTGTGCAGCTGCTTGACATTTGGTTACTGCAGCTCCCCTTCTGATTGAGCGTTAGCTGCTGCTCCGTATTGGAAGACAGAGCATGTGTTGGTAGCCATCCGGTGAAAGCAGCTGCCTGCCTTCTGGGGTCTGATGCAGCCAGGCCCCACAGTGCTGATCACAACAGTTTGTGATAAACAGCAGCCTCTAGGCTGCATAACGAAGCAAAGCCTGGCTGTTGGTTTCAGAGAAGCACAGTTATTTGTTTCTCTGTAGCATGCAGGTTGTCTCTGTCCTAACATGGACCTGTGTCTCAGGTTCGGTTAAATTCTGAAGAATGTGCAGATGTTCTGAAGCGGTGGGTTGACCACCTTTGTTCTCCACAAGTCAACCAGAAGTCCAAGGCCCTCCTGGTCCTCCTCTCTCTGGGCTGCTTTGTCAGCGTGGCAGAGACGCTTCACAGGTATGCCACATGAGCCCTGGCCACTCAGGCTGTGCTGGCTGAGCCACTTCAGAGTGTCTCATGCTCTGACGGAGGAGGTAGTACTGCCGTGAGATGTGAGAAGAGAATGATAAAGTTAGGACTTGTGAAGAAAAGCCTAAAGGGGGTAGGGGCATCTCTGTTCATGAGTTATTTGCTCTAGAGCCTGTAATATTCGCCACCCATATGTTTGCCAAAGTACAGTAGTCTTTAGATAATTGGGGAGGATTCAACTTTAGAGAGTAGCTGAGCAGAAGCTCCAAGGACTGTAAGAGGTAGAGTATGTCTAGGTGGAACAGCTCACTCTGATAGGAGATCAACTCATTGAAAACTAGAGGCAGTAAGCTGAGACAAGTTTGACCAATTGTTTATGAAGTCTGGGCAGTGGGTGCATAATTTAGAAAAGCATGTGGTCCTGGGTTCCAGTGGTTTAAAGTACTTGGCAGAGTGTCATGCAGGATCCATGAAGAACATGTACTCAGAGAACTGAGCTCTCTTATTCACAACCAGGGCTTGGAAGGGTGTTGGCCTGACTTACGGAATATTCCATATCATGAGAAATATGCACAAAGCTCCACACAGAAATGCCTGCTTTGTTCTACCTACCTGTGATGGATCTTGAGAACTAGCTTACTTATGTATTTACTTGCTTACTCACTGTTTGTTTGTTTGTTTATTTTTGAGAACTAACTCATTTTTATTCTGTTAACCAGCATGCGATACTTCGATAGAGCTGCCTTGTTTGTCGAAGCCTGTCTCAAATATGGTGCATTTGAAGTCGGTGAGGACACAGATATCCTTTTCAAAAACATATGTGCTGTGTGGGGAAAAGGTAACATGAATGAGTGTTGCAGAATTATTAATAATTATGGTTTATTACATATAATTAATAAGGCAATAGAGTTATTCTTTAACTTGCCACTTATAAATAAACACACTAAGACCTGTTGCAGTTCAATCTAACCTTAAGTACTTGTTCTAGGAAGATCTTAACCCTCTAAGCTGACTTTCTACTTCCCAACCCAAACCCCATAAATACTTGAGCATGTTCCATGTGGGCTGTATGTCTCATGCCATTCTGATCCTCCAGGCCATGTGGAGTTCTGATCTACCTAACCCATGGTGTCTGTCCTTCTTTCTCTTCCTCTTCTCCTCTGTTAACTCCAAGCTTGAAAACCTTGGTCCCGTCTACCTCTCTCTCTGCTTGGCTCAGGCCAAGATAACTTTATTTGGCCAATCAGAGATGGCTTAGAGGCAAAAGTTACAAACATCATTTTGAGTACGTGAGTGTGAGCTTGTACAGTAAGGAAGACAGGGGACAAGCAATTAACATTTGAATACAAGCAGCAAGACAAACCAGGACAGGTGAGGTTTAGAACTATGTTATATTGAGAAAGATCCGTGTTGTGGGTCACCAGACCCAGAAGAGAAGGAGAAGGGGAAGAAAAAGAATCCGAATGTTCGCTGCACATTCTGATTAGAGGAGAGGCAAGCAGGGCTGCCCAGTGAAAGGCCCATATCCTGCAATATGTGTCTGAACTTAGAAGAAGGGAAAGGAAATACTTTAGAAAAGCATGTGGTGCTGGCCCTTTAAAATAGTGTTCTTTCAAAACAAGACATTTTCGGGAATATGTTTTATATGTTTACCTACAAAATCTAGGCTAAAAACCCCCACTGTGCCCAGATGAGCCTCTGATTGACATCGAAGAGCATGTGTGAGGTTTGCTGCACAGGCAGACTGCAGTGAGCTGCGTGTATCCAGGGACACTGAGTCCCTACTACCCATTCCTGCACCACTGGGATACTTTCTTCTTTTGAAAGGAGCGGGCTTGTGGGTCCTTGTGCTTGCATAACTCTACCTGTTCTCATTGTACCTTTTCTTGAATTTCTACATTTGGCCTCATTTCTATATGTTGGTTAGTTAGCTCTGTACATATCTGCTTTCTAAAGCTAAATTAAGTCAGAATTTTTGAAAAAGTGACTAAAGCCTAAGTTCAGGCAAGGCCTTGGACCTAGTCACTGGTGAACTTGGTCTGCTATCAACTTTTCAGAACATGACAGAACAGGGCCCAGCTGTCTGGAGCCTCTTCCCTCAAAAAGTGTTGTGCTCTGACTGCCAGTCTCGTAGAAACTTCCACGTGGAATGAGGGTATGCACAAGGTTCTCTCCTGTTTTCTGCCATTCTCCAGCCCTCAGAGGATGACAGGCAGTAGGAGAATCTGAGGATGCTGGCTGGGGTCTTGTCACAGAAACACTGGACTCAGCTGGTGCAATGGGCACCATGGTTAGTTAGATTGAGGCTCTTCCTGCCTCATGAAGAGGTGCCTGTGCTCATGGCATGCCCGTTGTGGCTACCAGGTCCCCCTGGAGCACCTGGGCAGAGCTGCCCTTGTGGCTTTGGAGTCTGTGAGGAGACCTGCCCCCTCCCCACCCCCTTCTGCTTTCTGCCTGCTCCCTTAACTGAGGCTTACAGAAGCTCATCACTGCCGTCTATGCAGACTATGCCCGAAGCCTGAAGAACCTCGGTTTTAAACAGGGAGCAGTCCATTTTGCTTCAAAAGCTGGAGCAGCTGGCAGAGATTTACTGAATGAGCTTGGATCCCCCAAGGAAGAGCTCACAGAAGGTTGACATGTCCTGTGCAGCGGTTCTGATGTGGGAAGAAGGTGTGAGGGGACTGACATGACTCTGCTCGTCCAGACTGATGTGAAGACCTGGCCCTTGTTAGCTGTGCCACCACCTTAAGGCCTCAGGTGCCCAGTAGCATGGGCACATTTACACTAGGAGCCAGTGCTGTGTCCCATGTGAGCTCGGGACAGGCGGGACACACAATGGGAAAGTGTATAGTGTTTATACTCTTAGAAAGTGCTTTTAAGATCCCTGTGAATACTTTTCAATTTTTGTAACTTAAAAAGTCAAGAGACTCAATTACTGCCCTTGCTCATTAACTAATTTAAGGATGTTTAAGAAATCTGTAGCAAGAGATGGTGCAACTGATGGTTCCCAGATACATGCTGTGTGTGCCTGGGTTGATAAGCAGTCGTTTGATACAGAAGGGTGGAGGAAGCATTTGAAGCTAGCCTACCACAGCACTTTCCTTACGTTAAGAACACAGTGGATTCCTTGCTTTAGGCATTGCTGAATTTTGTATTTGGGGCTCATAATCTTCATGGAGCACGTCTAAGCTTTATGTTTAGCATTAATGGTCTCTGATGGTCTGAATTTTAACTCCCAGAATACATTCCAGTAACCTCATTTCTGAGCCTCTTTTGTATATTTTCTCCTTGTTTTCTTCCACTAGATGTAATTATTATACATTATTGCTCAGAATTTAAACATATGTGACTATAAAAATGATAAATAAAGGAAAATCCCAGCTAAGACTTTATTGTTTTGAGTTTTTTTCTTTTTGCAATGGGGCATTTTGGCCCCAAATAACCAAATGAACAACATCTTTACCCTTACATTATTTTTTTAGGGACATTGAAAAATACAACTCCTGGTCAAAGTTAGGGTCACTGGATCCCAGGAGCCTCAGGTGGTTTTCAGCCTCCCTGTCTTCCATTTTTGAATTTAGGGAAGTCAGGGGCACTTAAGGAAGAAGGTTTGTACCAAACCCCATGTGGCATCTTAGGAAAAAGAATGGCTGTAAATCTGAGTTAAGATAAAAAGACACACCTTAGTTATCACTCTACCTTTATGTGTATGTGTGTGTGTGTGTATACATACATGCATACATACATAGGTGCTGGCTTTCTTCCTGCAGCTACAGCATTTGAAGAATGAAGCCACTGGCCGGCTGGGATGGAGGCTGGAGGGGGAGGAGGTGCTACTGGAGCAATGTCTTTAGTAGGTGGTATGAACCTTACACTCCCACATCTGCTGGTCACTGCAAGTGAAGCTTTGCTGGTGTACAGTCAGGCCACATGTTCACTGCCATTGGTTGATCTGGTTGGAAGACTGATGGGGATACTTGTGACTGAAGGCAGGTAGCTTGAAAGGCCTAAAATGTTACTGCTCTGCCCTTGACCAGTGCAGTTTTATGACTCCCATTCAGGGGCCAACTGACCCACTGGAGACATATTGGCATGTGATCCCTTGTTTCTGTGATGGTGAGTGCAGTAGACTCTTCCCTCCAACTCCCTGTGCTCAGAAGAATGTCAGAAGGTTGATGCAGTCTCGAGTTCTCACAAGGAAATGTCTGCGCATGGCCCAGGCTGACTTTTGTGTCATTTGTGACAATTCTGAGGTAAAATGTATCAGATGATGAAAACAAAAGGCTCAGTTTCAAGAGTTATTTTGAAACACAAAAGCATATCCGTTTTACTCCAGAAACATACTGCTGCAAGATTCTCCCTTTATTTCAATCTTTTGTCATTCTCCCATCATTTTTAAGCCAAGAACTTAACTAAGGACAGAAGACAAAAATTAGTTGTGTTTGAAACTAGTGGTGTGCATGCCTGTTGCAGAAAATAATTTAAAAGGGACAGAAGCATGTGTGCCCCGATTGTGGAGAGATTCTAGACCAGGGAGTCCTCATGCTTATTGACTGGGGCTCCATGCAGTCCCACAGAGTCAAACCAGCAAGTGGAACAGTCAGAACAAGTCTGCAGTAGCATTAGTGGGACCAAGTCAAGGAAGAAATCAGTGCCAACACTGCACAGGTGCCTTGTGGAGGGGGCAGAACCAGACTTATGAAGACTGATGGGGAAAAGACTCAAACGGTTTTCTTAAGAAGTATTGGCTTAATGTTTGAGTGCTATTCATTAACCTTAGTGTGTGATTACTGCCCTTTTACCTCTGATTTGCCTTAGATTGAAAAGCAAAATACATCTGGTTTCCAGTATTTAGAAACCAACCATGATGATTAGTGATGTCCGACCCACCAATGTCCTTCTGACATCTCCAAACAGTGTCTGCACTCCAGCGGACACAAACACTAAGTCAAAGAATGTCTTAACTTCTTACGTCTCTCTAGAAATGGCTAACTTTACTGAACTAGGCTGTGACTTTATAACCAACATGCCTATCACCTGCCCTCTGCAAGGAACTTTGG
Source organism: Lophiomys imhausi (assembly GCA_907164525.1). Lineage (NCBI taxonomy): Eukaryota > Metazoa > Chordata > Mammalia > Rodentia > Muridae > Lophiomys > Lophiomys imhausi. The sequence goes on along the minus strand of CAJQZJ010004755.1, from coordinate 9,922,972 downwards.
TGAGTGGCCACTTCAGAACTTGACCCCTTAGCACATTTGATTGGCATCTGGAGTGGGCATCTCGTTTCAGAAACTTGCTGAGCCCGAAAAGTCCAAGTTCAAGGCTGTGGCAGAGTTACAGTTCTGTGATTTCATGTTATCCTACACTTCCTGTGTTATTAGTGCTATGTCTTTGTTAGGGTTTCTGTTGCTACAACAAGACACCATGACCAAAAAGCAAGTTGGGGACGAAAGGGTTCACTTGGCTTACACTTCTTCCATATTACTGTTTATCACTGAAAGAAGTCAGGACAGGAACTCAAAACAGAGCAGGATCCTGGAGCCAGGAGCTGATGCAGAGGCCATAGAGGGGTGCAGCTTACTAGCTTGCTTCCCATGGCTTGCTCAGCCTGCTTTCTTATAGAACCCAGGGCCACCAGGAGTGGCCCTGCTCACAATGGGTTGGGTCCTCCCCAATCAATAATTGAGAAAGTGCCTTACAGCCAGATCTTATGAAGACACTTTCTCAATTAAGGTTCTATCCTTTCAGATAACTCTAGTATGTGTAACAAGTTGACATAGGACTAGCCAGCACATGCTACTTAATGTATGCTACTAGAGGAAGTATAATCTAACTACCCTTAACACACAGAGAAAAGGAACTTAACTGGTGAGTCCTGTTGATTTCTCCTTCCTAGTGCCCTTCAGGGATGTTCCTCAATCCAAAATGTAACTAAGTGCCAGTCCTCTGTCCTGGCCTTCTGGAGCTGATGTTATCAATACCCTGTGTGCTCTCTCTTTTGAGGGCTCTCAGATCCCAATAAAAGGATGGACCCTATTACATACTAAGTATGATTGGGCTTATGGCGAATGGGGCAGAATGGAGCTGGACTTTGAATCAGGATTGGGACACCCTCAACTGATAGGTGAGGGGCTGCTGATAGGACTGTGCACTTTGGCCCAGGGAGGCCTCTGCTGTGCTGCTAGTCGTGGCACGTTGAGACTGGCCAGCATCGGTAGACTCCTACACAAGGTAATAGCCTTCCGATTTGACTGTGCTTTGGTAGATGTTTTTTGATTCTGCAGAATGTTCTAGATGGTTTACTTACAGATGTATAATCTTTCCTTTTTTCTTTTTTTGGTTTTTAGTGACAAGATTTCTCTGTGTAATAGCCCTAGCTGTTCTGGACTCACTTTTTAGACCAGGCTGGCCTCAAACTCACAGAGATCCACCTTCCTCTACCTCCTGAGTACTGGGATTTAAGGTGTGCGCCACCACACTTGGCCTCCAGATGTATAATCATATTCCAGAAGTTTCTATTTTCTCCTGGCTGGTAATCATCCCTTTCTCATATTTAATTTCTTTTAACAAATATACATAGTATTTTATTGAAGTGCAGTTCTCAGAAAATGGAGTGCCTGGGCTGTTTAACAGCATGCTGTTTATGAACACAGGGGAGGTACACACTTTCAACAGAAGGAAGTGATCTATCACTTTGTTGCTTTCCTGGAATCAATAGACAAGTGTTGTTTTTGTTTCCCACAGCACTGTAGAGTAAAGAAAGACACAGTCCTGAAATCCTGATGTTGAAGTTCACACCAGGCTTTCAGATCTAAAATTCACATGTTCAGTGGTGCACAGGAGTGGATGGTCACTCTACTGGTAAGGGACAAAAGGAAATGCAAGACCTGGTACACTTAACACTCAGCCCCAGCCATCTCCACTCTCTCCAACCCTCTGAAGCGGAGGATGTTTACTGGTCTGAATCAGTGCTGTCCTTTGGGGAGTCAGTTGAGGAAGAGGCAACACAGGCAGTCTGAAGCTAGCTGGGCCAGGATGGAGGATTGCTGGTCAGGCATGTGCTGCTGGCGGGTAAGAAGGGAAAGAATTGCAAAGCATTTCTCAAACCTTTGTGTGGCAGTTTGGATACTCCAAAACCTATTTGCGAAGTGGAACAACCGACACCACTTGTGGTTTGGATGTTCTTTTGTGCAGAAACCGCTGTGTGCTCTCTATCTTCATCTTTATTTTTGTTTTAGATGAGTACCAGATGTTTAGGAAGAGCTGAAACAGTACCTGTTGGCTTGAAAACCACAATATTGTTTCTTGGGGTCAGCTATGTTCCTTGGTCAAGGACTTTAGAACCTTAGTTTTTTTCTCTGCTACTGCAGAGTCCCTCTGTTTTCAATCACGAAGTCAGTGACAGATGGCAAAGGGCAGTGTGGGCCATTGCCCCATTTGGTGGGGCCACAGTGACTGCAGGTCATTCAAATCCTGGTCTCAGAATTCTTAGGCCCAGGATCAACTTCCATGAGTAGGTCTGCTTGGGTACCCTGGTAGCCATGTGCTCTGTAGACACCTCAGCCTCACAAGTCAGGGTTTAATCAGCAAAGATGGAGATGGGGGTCTATGATCTGTGTGCACCATATCCTATTGATGGTGTCCTTATGAGAAGAGGAGAGAACATGAAGGTATGTAAGAAGAGGCCTTGCTTTGACAGAAAGTAGGACTCATGGTATACTGTCAGGAGCCAAGCAGTACCAAAGATAACATAAGAATCTGGGAAACAACAGGAAGGGACCTCTGCATGGAAGCGGGCTGTGTTCACTCCAGCTTTAGACTTCTGCCCGCAGAATGGCAAGACTAAGTTCTGTGCATTGGAGCCACCAAGTTTGTAGTCCTTTGTTATCACACTCTTGAAAGCCAGTCTACATCCATTGACCCATAGTAAGTACCTGGAATTCCTCAGAGCTTTCAGATGTTCTCATCCCTGTTGGGAGAGTGACAATTCTAACACTTCTGTTCTCTCCCGGCTGAGGCGTAGTAGGTGTCCTATGCTTGACCCTGGTGTGGTCTGTTGGACTTTTCCCAATATGGACCCACTTTTTTGTTGGGGGAGGGTTCCAGGATAGAGCCTAGAGCCTCCTGCATGTCAGGTAAGGGCTCTACCGCTCAATTAATGTCCTAACTATTTAAAAAATAAAGTGTGTATGTGTGTGTGTTTATACACATATGAGTGCAGGTGGCCAAATGAGGCTGTTGGAACCACTGGAGCTGGATCACAGGTAGCTGAGTCACCTGTGCTGTGAAATGAACTCTAGTCCACTGTAAGAGCAGTACATGCTCTTAACTGCCAAGCCATCTTTCCAGGCTATGTGTGACTTCTTTGAGACAGTTTTGCTACATATCCCTGGCTGGCTCCAAATTCATGGCAATCCAGCTGCCTCGACATCCTAAGGGCTGAGATTGCAGGCATGTGTCTCCAGGACTGTCCAGGAGGAAACATTTTTGACAATGAGATAGGCAGGCTATAGAGTTGAAATTCAGAGCCCAGCATCCTAGAGAGGAGTGAGCTGACTGTCGCCAGAGAGGTCGCAGAAAGGGAGCCCTCTGAGTGATCACCTGTGGTGAGTGGCCTGCCTGTGTACTCCCTACAAACATGGCGACCTGTGTCTGGCTTTTACCCTGTGGTGGACCTCTGGTAACGGCATCAGCTTGTACCAAACTTGGAGAGAGTGCTAGGTACTGCTCCCTGCAGGCCCTCTATAGATACACCAACCCCTCTTATTCCTCCTCTGGGCCCTCTCTTTGGCAGTCGGCATTTGCCTGATAGACAGGAGGGAGAGCAGAAAGAACTGAGGAGGCGAGTGAGTGGCCATCTTTGTTATGCTGGGGTTTGAATTCAGGGCTTCTTACCAGTGAGTTAGAGCTGTAGCCCCAGCCTCATCCTTTTTCGGGGCAGAATTTCTGGACATGGTCCTGGCTGACTGGCCTGGAACTCTATGTTTGCCAAGTTCCAACCTACACTTTTTAAAAAGAAAAGAATTGCTTCCTGGTAGGCCTCTAGGTTAGCCAGGTTTTGCCCCAGGCTCTCCACCTTCCTTTCCCACTGCCATTTACAACAGCCCCAATGTGCGCTCTGCCAGCATATCTTCTGTTGCCTTTTGCTGACCAGAGAATCACGGAAACCAACTGTTCCAGATTTATACCCCAGTTTGTCAAGACCTCTGGAGCCATAACAGTGGCTGGGAAAAAATCCAATCTCTGTTTTTAAGCTTTCCAAACTTCTGGATCCAAGAACGCCTTTTGCCAACATGTATATCCCAGTCTGTGTTCCTTGGGATCACAGCATCAACTGAGGTAGTAACAAGCATTTTAAATGTAGCATGGCCAAATAAATTTAGGAAATGCCAAAGAAGAACTCAGAAAGTTTCTTTGCAGCAGATCTTCTCAGTGCCTTTAGAGCGCAAATTCAGGAGCTCCCCACAAAGAAAGCACATGATGTTCGATAGTCTGAGATTCTTGGTCTGTTGAACAGGTTTTGTGTTGTTGTTGTTTTGGGCTCCCCTCTTTTTACATTTTTGTCCGCTCATGTCTGTAATTTTCTGAACTGACTCAGTAAAGAGTTCTCTTCCTTTTCTCCTATGTTTCAGGAAAATCACCTGCCTCTTCTGCCTGACTTATACCCAGTGGAACAATCAGCATCCTCAACCAGCATCAGCCACAGCAGCAAGATCAGTGGCTTGTTTTGTTTGTTTGTTTGGGGTTTTTTTGAGGCAGGGTCTCATGTGTCCTAGGTTGGTTTCAAACTCACTATGTAGAAGGTTATGTACCACTATGTATGTGCTGGAAATCGAACCCAGGTCCTCTGGAGGAACAGCAAGTGCTCTTAACCACTGAGCCATCTCCCTAGCCCCACAAGCTCACTTTTGAGTGTCATAAAAGGCTTCTGTTATCCAGGACCAGGTGACTCCTTTCTTGGATGCTGTCACATGCCACTCCCTCCCCACCATGATGGGGTCAGCCAGAAACACCTGTGGTTCTGAGTAAGCAGTGGTCATGTTATTGTTCTTGCTGTCTGGTATACCTTTCCCTCTGTGAGTTCTGGAAGCTGGCTCCTATGCCTCCACCTGACCTCACACCTCCAACCCCTGCTTCTAGATGAGGAGCCCACTGATGACCCAACACCATAGTAATGGACCAATCGATGGGCAACAACTCCCGCATCATCTCTGGAGCTTTCCTCCCCAGCTGCCTGATCTCAACTCCCTAAGCCAGAGTGCAGCCCAGAGCATGGTCAGGTGGAGCCTGAGGCTGGTCCAGAGAGAGACTCCTGGGCCTAGGCACAACTGACTTCCATACTCACTGCTTCTGCTCTGTCAACTAGCATGAGGAGAATATCTCCTCTCCCCAAGCTTATGTTGTTAATGTTTCCCTTCCTTTTCTTCATGGAAGGTATGTCTCTTCTAGGTAAGTAGATTACCACCTAGCTAGGTCCCTTCATTTCCCTCTTCCAGCCATCGCATCAGGCCATTTATAAGCAACAGTGCCCTATGTGGTTCAGTTTGAATCTACAACTTATTCTTTGCTTTCTGTTTCACCTCCTTTCCCCTCCTTTTGGATTGGCATTTTTTTTTATTATCCCAAGTCCCTCCTTATTATGTCATTGTTTATAGCGTCCTTTTCTACCTGTGTCCCTACAATCTGTATGGTTACACCATTTGTCCTTGACTTATTATACTCTAATGTAAATTCCATTTTCCAGAGAGCAAAAAGTCCCTTAGAGTATCCTACTATTGTTTATCCCTCTTTTGGTTTATGCACCATTATTTCCATGTGTGTCCCTTCTCAGCCCCCACCAGGACATGTGGCCAATGTCCTTCTAAACTCACCCATGTTGGTCATGTCTGAGACCATCCCCTGGCTTTGAGATTTTAAAGACTTGCACCATTTCCAGTTTGCTTTGTGCTTTTGTTTGAAGATATAAACTCCCAGTTTCCTGCTCCTACTGCCATGCCTGCTGTGACCCAAAAGAGTGGATTCTGACATAACTCTCCTGTCCTGGTGTTTTACTACCACAGAAAGTGACTGATCCACACTAATATTTCCCAAGTAGCTTTTTAGCTCTGCTAGCTCTCTGCTGCCTTCTGAAGGATCCACTTCAGTGCTCAGACTCCCAGCCACCATTTAAAAACCCAATAAAAACCTTTTGATCACTTCCTGCTGCAGGAGTCAAGATAACAGAGGCCTTGAGCTCACCTGCTGGCCATGCTCCTCCGACCTGCCCAATGAGCATCCTCCTACTTGAGCAAAGATGGCAAGGCTTCTACGGACACACCACAGGTTTTCACACTTCTCCTATAGTGAGCAGAGCAACACGCAGCACCTGAACAGGATACTTACTTAGAGACAGACAATGATGTTGAGGTCAACAGTCTGTTTCTTTTATAGATTTGTTTAATGGTTAGAGTAACTGTGAAAATAAAAATGTACAGTATCTGGGTGGCTGCAGTGGCATGGCTGGCTCCTGGGATAGAAGGAATGCATAGTGAGCTCTCATATCTGCTGATTTTGAATCTGGTGGTACTGACTACAGATGGGAAATTCATGAAAACAGTCACAGGTTGCTGCTTGGCATGTCCTGGTTAGCCAGGCCCATCACTGTTGAGCCTGAACATGGGCGGGCAGACTTTCCTGTCCAGGGTGCTGTTCTCAGGGACACAGGCTGTGGATGTCGGCACAGGAGTCACAGTGAATTTGACATTATAAGGACTACAGAGGTGATTTAAAAGTCTACAGGGGTAGAATCCAGCGACAGCTCCATGTAAGGTGCTTGTGGGGCAAGCATGAGGACCCAGGTTCAGGTCAGTAGAATCTACACTTTAAAAAAATCAGGTACAGTAAGTAGTGTGCACCTGTAACCTCTGCACTGGGAGAGTGGAGGCAGGGGGATCTCCAGCAAGGTGACCAGCCAGCCCAGCTGAATGGCTAAGCTCTGAGTCCAGTGAGAATACTGTCTAAAAATAAAAATATGGTGAGGAGTAAGTAAAGAAGATACCTGATATCCACCTCTGGCCTCCACTCAGATACAAATATATATACCCATTGCTTCTGGCATACACACACACACACACATACACACACACATACACACACACACACACACACACACACACACACAGAGAGAGAGAGAGAGAGAGAGAGAGAGAGAGAGAGAGAGAGAGAGGAGAAAATCTGTGGGAGGAAGTGCAGGAGCTGCATGCCAATGCCCACTGTGTGCTGACTGTGGCATCATGACTTCTGTGTCTTGGAATCAGACTCTTTGAAGTCTGGGGTTTACACCTCTGATGTCACACAGAACTATGAACTCAATTTCTCTTGCCTGATTAAGGTGCACCCAAGGTTCCCGTGGGCCCAAACTCTCCCTTTTACTATTTAAACCATTCCTTTTACCTTTAACTATGTCCAAAGGCTCAAGAGCCAATGAGAAAATCAAGGGCTTGCAGAGGAGAACAGCCCTGGTGTGCGGACATGGCAAAGATGTCGCACCTCTTCCCTCCCTGTGTGAGGGGTAATTCCTGGGCCCAGGCTCTGGGATCTGGAAGGAAGGCCAGCAACAACCACTCTGCTCCAGCTGACCGCACGAAAAAGTGGGAGACCCCGAGTATCAGATCTTTGATCTCTCAAAGGAGGCTGAAAGTTCAAAGAACAATGCATGATATCAGATTTTTAAATACTGGCTTCACTAAAAAGAATCCTGTGCAAGCCAAACAAAACATGCCTCTGAGCCAAGATCAGCCTTGCGTGGACAATGTGTGCCTTCTGTGATCATTAAAGTCAGAAAGCATAGACATCAGGCCCTGTCTTGCACTCTGAGAAGAAAATATGCTAACACTCAGCACCCTGCTGTCGCTGTAGGTCCTGGGCACACCTCAGCTTCTGCTCCTGGCCACCTGAAGTGCATTGGGGTTTTACTTGCTCAGCTAAAGTCATGAGGGCTACAGTTTAGACTTCTGGGGTTTCTATAGTTTCCACAAATTATTTTCATATGCAGCCATGGTGAAGTTTTCATTTGTTTTCTAGTTACTTCCCCTTTGTCCCCTCAATATGATGGCAACCAAAGGCTGGTGCGGCTCTGGTGGCTGCCTCAGTAGTCAGAGACCACGGTGACTTAGAGAAGATCATCTTCCCTGCAAGATGTCTACAGATATCCTGACTCACACTTTTGACCCATCTCAGGAACAAGAGATGGGACATGCTATCTGGCATCAAAAGTGTTCCTATTGTCCCTTCCTGGCTAGACTGGACGCTTTCCAGCTTGAACTATATCTCTGCATCTTCGCATAGAATGAAAAGCAAAATTCTGCAAGCAGTTTGTCTTTTTTGTTTTTCCTCATTTTTGTTGTGGATGCCTGACCAAAGCAGTTTAAGGAAGGAAGGAAGGGAGGGCGGGAGGAAAGGAGGGAGGGAAGAAGGAAGAAAAGAAAGAAAGAAGGAATGAAGGCAGGTTTTGTTCTGGAGGGCATTTTGAGGGTACTGTCTGTTGTGGTCGGGAGTTTAGTAGCAGGAGCTTGAAGCAGCCCGTCACACTGCATCTACAGTCAGGAAGCAGAAGTGAATGCTGGTGTTCCGCTCATTTTCTTTCCATTCAGTTCAGATCCCTAACCCCAATGGTACTGCTCACAGTCAGTGTGTGTGTGGGGGGGTTCTTTCCAACCTAATTAGCCCTGTCTGGAAACTTCCTCACGGACATGTCCAGTAATTTTTCTCTTAGCGATTCTAGATCCTGTGAAGCCACCCGTCAGCACTAGCACATCTGCATACCTAGCAAAGCATGGTGTCTGGTTGTTCCTGGTGTCAACATCTCTGTGGGTGGTCAGACGTGCACTCTGCTCCAGTCCCAGATGATTCAAGTGGCCCTGGCTCTGGAGTCTTCCACCTTAGGGCAGCTACCTCCCTCCCTTCCTCCTTCCCTTCCTGTGTCACCAGGGCTTGTAGAAGGCACCATAAATACCACCCCCCCCCCCAGTGTTGAGCCTTGGGGCCAGGTTCATTCTAGAATATGGGACAGCACACGACTCTGGGTGCTTACCACCATAGTGTGGAGACAGGATTCTTTGAAACCCAGTACAGTGGCTTATACCTACAGGTCCTATATTAGGAAGGCTGAGGCTGGAGAATCATTGTGAGTTTGAAGCCATCCTGGGCTATAGAGTGAGTTCTAGGCCAACCTGAGTCACTGAGTGGGATCCTGTCTCATAAAAAGTGTGCGGCAGGGGAGGGATTGTCATTGGTCCTTGCTGTTGATGTCAATTCCTTACACAACTAGTCTAATAAACAATGGGCCACAACCCTGGGCCATTGCTCCATTTTAGGGCCTTAGCTCTGGTCCACCCAGGTTTCACGCTCACACCATCTCCTTGCTCCTTTTGGGTTCAGCTCTACCCACACAGAAACCCTTGTCCTCTCTCTTCCTGCCCTGAGTGTCCGAGTCCCAAAGTGATGCCATCCTGGGCCTTGACATCACACTTCACAAGTGTAAAGGAAGCCTCTGATCATGTCAGAATCTTCATGTCAGTTAGAGTGAGAGGAGACACTCGGGGATCAGTAAGTACATTTCTGTGTGTCTGTTGGTGTTTTTAGAGGATTAAATAAGGGTGGAAGAGGAGCCCTGAGTGTAGGTGGCACCCTCTTGCAGCCAGGGGATCAGAATAAATGAAAGAGAAAGGAAGAAGAAAGCTGCTAGCATGGGATCCTCCCTCTGCTTCCTGGGGACCCTGAGACGATCAGCCATTGCCACGTTCATCTGCCTCACCTCCTGCCTTAGCAATGGATTTAGCCAGCCCTGGACTGAAATCTCAGACCCTGTGAGCCAGAATAAACCCTTCCTTAACCTGCTTATGTCAGGAATTTTTCTCATAGTGACAAATACACCAAAATAAACTTTAGGAACATCACCAGTGTCTTCTTAAAGTGGCCACACTAGTATTGAGGAAAGTCCTTCCCAGGAATCTTCTAGACCACAGAGTACACTTAAGGGCATAGAACAGCCCAAAGGGACGATAATGAAAGGGACACTAGTGTTCAGTCCCTGCCCTTCCTTTCCTTCCTTGTTGTGGCACTATTGAGAGATGTGGCCTTCTTGGAGTAGGTGTGACTTTGTTGGAGGAACTATGTCACTGAGGGCAGGCTTTGAGGTCTCAGAAGCTCAAGCCAGGCCTACTGTATCTTCATCTCTTTCTGCTGCCTGTGAGTCAAGATGTAGAACTCTCGCTCGTTCTCCAGCACCATGTCTCCCTGTATGTCACCATCTTCCTGCCATGACAATAATGGACTAAACCTCTGAACTGTAAGCCAACCACAATTAAATGTTTTCCTTTATAAAAGTTGCCTTAGTCATAGTGTCTCTTCACAGCAATAGAAATGCTAAGACACTTCCTTATCCAATTTTACCGGCTAGTTAATGGCCCTACCAATCACCTGCCCAATCCAGGTACTAGATGCATCCAGCACTTTAAAAGCAAACAGTAAAGTGTCTCTCAATTGCCCTTCTCCTGATTCAAACCTCCAAGGCTGTCTGTTCTCTTTGACCGGGGCTCAGCCTCTAAGTGTGCTGGGATTAGTAAGTTCATTTACTTGAGAGAGAGAGAGAGAGAGAGAGAGAGAGAGAGAGAGAGAGAGAGAGAGAGAGAGAGGAGAGAGAGAGAGAGGAGAGCACTTGCTTTCTCTTTTTGACTTTGAGATGTCAGTCTGTGGATATTTCAAAATGGATCTTCCCACCTCAGCTAAACCTCCCTAGACCTACCCTCACATATACACCCAAGGGCTGTATATGTTCACTACTCTTTCGTTTCCTTCCTTATGTTGCTTCCCCATGTATCACAGCAGTGTGCAGCCTGCTGCCTGCCATCAATGTCACACTTACACTAGGCTGACTGTCACCTATAGGACATTGAAAGGGAGCCAGTGAGGTGCACGTAGACCTAAGGTTATGTAAGTGCCCATGTAAACTCTGCATACAAGAACACATCCTGCTCTATGCACCCCAACAAACAGGTAAGATCCCAGGAAATAGCATGGTCCCTACCAGTACTAAATAATACCCCTAAGTATTATTAAGACTACTCTTATCACTACTTCCTCCTCCTTCCAATGTGTGTTCTGAAAATGGAACTTGGTCTTCATGTTTGCACAGAGAACACTACTGAATGAGCTATATCTTAAGAGTTGTATGAAGTCTATCACTAAAGTCATCCTGTAATGAAATAATTTAACTCTAGTTGTGAAGGACTCTGTTTCCAAGTCCCCAATCACTGGACGGTGCCTTCACAGGACTGCAGCTCATCTGGAAAGGGTTGACATTGGGGAGTCCCCAAGCTTAACCCACTCTCTGTTCATGCCCTGTTACATGTCAGAGGACCCAGAGTAACTTCCCCACATATTACATTCTTGGCTTGTTTGATTAACCCAATTCATTTAAGTGAGAATTGGGTTTCCCCTGGATTAGAGTTCCAGTGAGGGGCATATCTATCAAGTCCCCAAGTGAAATGTTGCTGTTGGTACAGGAGTAACTGCCTAGCTGATGAGGGGGAAGGAATATGGCTGATTCTGTGTGATTTGGAGGAAGCCCCTGCCCATTCTGAACATCAGGTTCTCCATCTCTGGGGCTGCTATGTCTAAAATGCAAGGAGCTCCTGCCCTCGAGTTCCAGCCAGCTGTGGACAGCAGAGGGCAGCAGAGATCAGAACACGGAGTTTAACCGTTCCTCACTTCCCAGAAAGAGAACTCTGGTCCACTAATACTCTATCATTGGAACCCCTGCTGGGCGGCTCATCACTCCAGAACCATGAGCCAAAGCAGCAAGACATTCCCTGGTCTCCACTTGCTTTCTTTTGTGACTACAGTAGCTTCCTATGGAGTCTTCCTTCTCTGAGTTAGTTTTAAATCAACTTCAGAACCCCTCTACCTACGTGGAAATGAAGGCCTGGAGAGGGAAGATGTGGCCTGTGGTCACATGCTGGTGTCAGGCTGAGAACTCCTTATGCTACCCTTTTCTAAGTTCACTTCCTCTCATAAGGGTGAAATGGGCCAGTGCCTGGGGGCAAGGCTTCCTTCTGTGGGAACTTAGGAGTGTGGACAGACTTCAGGATGTATGAAGGGCAGCAGTGAACTCCCATGGGGGGCTCTCAGGAATATTCAGATTCCTCTACATAGGCAGCTGGAAAAAGAGCCTTGTACAGATCTGATCAGTAGGTGATTCCCAGCAGCACCTTCACAGCCCATCTGGTCTTCACTCCCTGGAGTCCATGATCATAAAGCCCCTGCACCTTTCCTGGTCTCATGGTCTCCACATCCCTGAGTTCTGGATCACTTAGAGAAAACATATAGTTTCTCTGGTACCACCTGCAGCCTCACATTGCTGGTCTCAGTGGCGCTGGAATCTGGGCATTACAGTCCCCTGAGATACAAAGATGGTGTCCTGGTGTGTGTGTGTGTGTGTGTGTGTGTGTGTGTGTGTGTGTGTGTGTGAATCAGGCCCTACTGTCCAAGTTCTGTACAACCCCATGCTGGTTAATCTTGTTAACTGGATTTGAAATCATTTTGGAGACACAGCCCTTGGGTGTATATGTGAGGGTAGGTCTAGGGAGGTTTAGCTGAGGTGGGAAGATCCATTTTGAAAGATCCACAGACTGACATCTCAGACAAAGTCAAAAAGAGAAAGCAAGTGCTCTCTCTCTCTCTCCTGACTGTGACAATGTGACCTCTTTACTCAAATGCATGCCTTCTCCAACACAAAGGACTGTATCCCCTCAAACTGTGAGTCAGAAACAAACCTTTCGTTTCCTTCCTTATGTTGCTTCCCCATGTATCACAGCAGTGTGCAGCCTCCTGCCTGCCACCAACGTCACACTTACACTAGGCTGACTGTTATGGACATTGAAGGGAGCCAGTGAGGTACACATAGACCTAAGGTTATGTAAGTGCCCATGTAAACTCTGCATACAAGAACACATCCTGCCCTATGCACCCCAACAAACAGGTAAGATCCCAGGAAACAGAATGGTCCCTACCAGTCTCAGTAGCTCTACTGACTCTACCAGTCCTAAGATCTGGTAACTCTGCATTGCTAGCTGTGACCCTTGCAGGGTCCTACCTACAGACCCCAGTACTCTGTTTAGTGCATGTGTGCTGTCATCACCCAGCTGGGGGTCACTCCTGTGACTGACCTGGAACACGGCAGTGTGGGACTGCAGCTGATTCCTTCAGACCGAGTCTCCATTCTTTCACAGAGGGCATGCAGAGTATGCAGGGACTGTGAGGCCCTAGGCCTTGGCAGATATCTAGAAGGGGTGCAGGTTGGGCAGGGTAGCTCATCATCCACCCAGGTGCCCTGCCTGACTTTGGCCTCCCTCCAGTCAGACAGTAGCAGTCTGGGGCCCAGTGGCCTGCTTGGAGATGGGACATGAGATGGAGCTCATTATAAAAGGGAGGGAGCTGTATGGGATAGTAAATCTGCTTGAATGGCATTTTCTGGGCCCAGTGTCACCCTTTAGAATTAACGAGGGCAGGAATCTACAATTTAGCAACCCGCCCCCATGCCCATGTGTAACTTCCATTGTTATGCTATGTGTGAGAAACACAATTTAGGAATAATCTCTTATTCTTGCAATGGACAGATATTTACAAAGCCCTTTCTCCCTTAGCACTCTTCCATTCCTGTTCCTGCCACTATGGCTTTGAGGCAGCTCTCCCAGGCAGCTTCCCATAATCTCAGGCCTCAACTCCACTTTCATTCCATCTTTGGAGTCATGTTTTCCAAAATGGCTGCCACCTCCTGGTTCCCCTATCACAATCCCTTCTCGGACCCTTTCCCACAGACACGCATGCACTTCATTGTGCTTGTAGTTTACCCCTCAACTCTCGGTGTCTCCCCCTCCTGGATGGAAGCCCCTCCTGGATAGAAGCCCCTCGAAGGCTGCGGCCTGTGGTACCGAAATGACCTGTTTATCCTCAGGGCAGCTAGGATGTAACATGCTCAAGAAATGCTTGTGAAATAATGAGAGGCCCCTCTCACACTCTGTGATTGTTTTTTCTCTTCCCATCATGGGACATGGGGGGAAGGCACCTGTTGGCTAATAAAAGGGTATTAAGTGCGGGGAAGCTTCGAAGCTCATAGACCTGGCATGGTGGGCTGCCCACCCCGTCTGTGAAAAGAGAAGCCCCTAGGAAAGGCAGAGGTATCCCAGCTGGAGCGACCGCTCTGATGAGAAGGACCAGTGCGGAGACCAGCATTCTTCCCAGAGCCGCATCTGTCTGGACAGGTTCAGGGAGGCCCTGGCGGGTCCCTGGAAACTCTGCAGAGCATGCTTGTATGTACTCGCTCTGCTGGCATGCCGTGAATTGTTTTGGGACTGTCTTGTTAGGAGATTAAGTTTGCTTTTACAAAGATGAAAAAGAGAGTCTCTAGCAGGGGCCCGAGTGGAGCTGACCTCTGAGGAGGGGATGGCAGCAGAGGCTGACTGGCACTCTAATTAATCTTCTTGTCAACAGAGTTGTTCATTGCTGCTGCCAGCCCTGACATCATCCTGCGAGCTTGTCATACCGGTTCCTATCCAGCTACAAAGGCTGCCTCTCATTGTGCACACCAACCACCCCAGCTTGACCTGCAGTGTGACGGTGTGGCTCTATGGCTGGGCTGGAACTCCAGGGAAGAGACAAGAGGGACCCTTTCCAGCCTCTGTATTAGAGGGGCCCTGGTGACACAGCTGATAGGAAGCTGGTCAGAGAGCACGGAGGTAAGGGGCACTTCATACTGAAAGGAGCCTGGTGCTCACATGGAGCTAGGCGCTGGCCCTTAGACAAGGTTAAACTTCAGGGGGCAGAGCTCGGTGATACAAGGTACATGGCTCTGAATTTCACTGGCTTGCCCCAGAGGTAGCCCTGGAAAATTTGGATGGTAAAGCTGCAAAAGCCTTTAAGGGCTCAAGCAGGGATGTCAATGAGGCTGACCCAAGCCTCCCTGACTTGGGGACACTGATCACTATATGAGTTTAGGGCCTTTAACTCGGGACTCAGACTTACAGAAAGATGGTAGGGCTTGTATGCTGAATGGGGCCCCTGGATGGCCATGTTGTACCTCTGCATGGACTTCTTAAAGTCAAATTCAGTCGCCCAAGATCCTTTCCTCCCTTGGTGTCATTGTCAGTGTCTAACTCGATGTCCCTCAAGCATGCAGCATCCCCCACACACACATACACACCATAAGTGCGTGTCTGCTCATTTACCAGGTGGACAGCACCAAAGCTTCCTCCTCCTCTCCCCTCTCTTCCTCCCTATCCTCTCCTTTTCACTTCTTCCTCCTCTCCTCCTCTCCTTTTCTCCCTTCTCTCTCCCTCCCCCATTCTCTGCCATTCATCTGAGTATCGATTCCAGGGCCTCCTGCATGAGGTCATCAGTCTATCACTGAGCTACATCCCAAGGTCCCTTTGTACTTTCACTTTGTGACAGAGTCATTAGATTGCCTGAACTTGCAATTCTCCTGCATCAGCCTCCCGCATGGCTGGGATTTCAAGCCAGTACCACCATGCCTGTTCCACCTGGAAGTCTGCAGAGACAGAAGGAAGGGAAGAGGCTCTGGAGACTCGCACGGAGAAACACTGACATCATTATTTTCACTCACCTCTAACTGCAGTTTAGCAGTTGATTCAATTACAAATCTAGGCAGAACGCCCTGGAGTATTAGCAGCGCCTGAGATGTTTTCTTTTCCTCCAACCGAAATCACAGCTACTTTCATGGCATATTACACTTGAGGCGCTTATCTCAAAATATCATCTGGACTCCTCACTATTTTGGGACAACTGCAGTTAACAGACTCAGTCTCCTTATCTTGTTAACTCACGTTCTAAAAAAGAACATATATGACTATTTCACAATTTAAAAACATTTGAAAACTGTACTGAGTATCGTGGGTGTGCTTTGCATTCCTCTTGTCTTCAGAGTGCTTTTTGCAAACATTCTGAGTAACTCAGGGCTTCCCAGATTGGCAGGGGAATCATCTAACTGCAGGCTGTCTCCTGTTCTCCTCCCTGTAGTCTGCGCACATGCCTCCAGGCCCGATTGATGCACAGTAGGTGCTCCGTTCAGTTTGTTGACTGAATAAATGAATGGAAGCTAGTGCCTTAGCCTGTCCTTGTTCTGGGTCAGGGGACCATGCGTCTTTGAAGAAGCGGCAGACACTTGATACCTGTGCGGTTCTGGGTGACAGCTGAGGTGCATCGTAGAGAAGCACCATCCAGCCCCAGAGCCCAGAGCTTATCGAAGCCCGGCTCTAAGCAAGATCTAATTGGCCCATTTCCTTGACTGATGCAGTCACCCAGGCGTCCGACTTCAGACTGGGGGCGTTCTCAACGGGATGCCTCCCTAATCCCAGGCTCACCTGGTCCTTCCCCTGGAAAGATCAGATTCGGCCCTACTCCATTGCCCATTCTAGCCACGAGATGGCGCCATGCACCTGGTCAAAGACCCTCGCAATACCGAACAGAGTTGGGTCTTTGGGAACCTGGCTGCGCGCTTAAGTGGAATAGGGTTCCGGTTTTCATCTCCGTGGCCATGGCCTCAGGCCTCACCGTAGACCCACTGTGGTTAATCAGAAGCTGGTCAGCGTCCCTCAATTACCTATCAGCTGCTCATCATCTCCAGAGTGCGGGTTAGAGAGCGCAGTGCTCTTGATTCCACCCCCCACCCCCCGCGCAGGGGAGGGGGTGAAGCCAAAGGATTCCCCACGTTGAGACTCAAATTCAGCATCCACACACTTCTCATTTCCTCAGATTAGGGTTTAGTATAGAGGCCATGTGCCAGGTGATGCGCACCAGATGGACTAGAGTTCTAATTCAGCCCTGTCTTGGTGACATCATTTTGTCTTTTGCAAAATCTGGGCAAAAACGCCCCAGGTAGCCCACAAGTTTGAACGAGCTAGTGCTTCTGCTAACCAAGAACGCTTAAGCTGGCACATGCTATGCTCACCAAATGCTCCAGGCAAGTCATTGTCTGTGGTTTTAATTTCCACAATGCCAGCCTCACTGTCTGTCACCCAGAAAGGGCAATGTTCATTCCCCCATCCGTTTGTTCTTAGGATTGTTACAGGATGAATATCTACATTGTTGTTCTCAGCCTGGCACTACACAAATGACCACATACAGGTCAATCCTTTGTACTGTTTATCCTGTAGAGGGACCAGAGAGGGCACCTGGCTCCTCCTGCTGCTCTAATTATGTCCCTATCCTGGGTCTCAGAGGATTATGGCAGGGGGAGGGTCCCATGCTGGGCCAGAGTCTTCATGTTCTAGATGAAACCTGAGTCATCCTTAGAGCACGGTTAACACTCACCCTTAATTCCTTTAAAAATGATAAATTGACCTTGGAGAGGCAAATCCTGGATTCAAGCTGAAACTGCTCCACTGGCCACGTTCCCTACTTGCAGAGTGCACAGGAGCAGCCCCACTGCTTTACTCCCCCAGCATCTTCAGCCTGGATCCCTGCCATGCCTCTGGAGCATCAGCTTCCTAGCCTTACCTGGGGCGTGAAGGCCTCAGGCAGGACCTCTGTGAGCTGGCCACGTGCCAGAGTGAGTGCCCATAATTAAGAGACTCATCATAAAAATGATTCTTGTGGTTCTCAACCCAGGAGGAATTCGCTGGATGTCTGGGGACAATTGCAGGCTGAGGGACTCTGAAAGAGCCAGTGTCATCTTTTAAAGTGTTATCAGTTTAATGAACTGCCTTACGAAGTGTTAAATGCGTGCTGGTGAAATCCCAGCATCTGGGCCCGGGTTTTTTGTTTGTTTGGTTGTATTTTTTTTTCTTTTGTAGACTTCAAGCTGGGCTCTTAGCGTTTGAAAATGCCAATTAATGCTGTAAAATTAGAATTTATAATGAGGACCAAGGAGACTCTGTGATCTTACCTGGGTTATGCCAAGATGCATCAGGGACACACAGACAGGCACACGCAACCACAGAGATTTCAGAGATTATTGCCATTATTTGAATAAAAGAGGAGGCTATTGGGGGCGGGGGAACTGTTCTCTGTGGCATAATTTGGTCAATTTCTTCCTTTCTTTTTCTATTTTTGCCTGTTAGAGGAAAGAACCAAAAGTTGCTATCCAATGAAGTTTCCCAGAGCTGACCTAGGAAATCTGTTGTTGCTACCCTTTTGTTCCAGGCCAGAAAACAGACTGTGTTGAGGAATATTCACTGTGCTTCCATGAAGAAACTTTCCCAGCCACCATTGAATTGAGGCGAGCTGATTTTGGGGCAACTGGAAACATTGTAGAATTGCTCAGGTTCTCCCAGAGTCTGTGGTTCCTCTTACTTATGTGAAGTTAGTCTTTCTCATCGTCAGGCATGTTTTTTGCCTCAGAAACTCAGCAGAATTTTTGCTCAGCAACATCATTCCAAATCAAAATTTTCAGTTTCCAGGGAACGGGGAGCAAATGTTTAAATCAGTCGAAGTAAAACTAATGAGAGGCAGGGAGAAAAGAAGTCCCCAACTTTCTTCTTGTCTTGCACAGACATTGCTTTTAATCTGCTTCATGCTTTGGGGACCCTTTTATCCCCATCTTGAAAGGGCTGTTCACAAGGCAAGAATGCTCAGCAAATGTGCAGAGGTGTCGGGATGTTGGGCCATTGAAGAACTCTGACAAACGTGCTTGGAGGGGAAACAAAGGCAGACCAGAAGGATTTTGGCCTCGAGATTTGGATGGAGCTGCCTGCAACCTAACTTACAGCTATAAGGGTGCCCAGGGTAGAAGCTTCAGTTTGCAGAAGGCGTGCCAGAAACACATTGGATAACTCGCTGAGAAAGAGTGAGTGGAGCCTGTTCCTAAGCAAGGCTGACAGGTCCTTAATGAGCAGCTACTCATCTCATTTATGGTTATTACCATGACCAGGCACAGCGAAGATGACTAGACAAGAACCAGTAGTTTCAGGTCAGTACCAAAGGATCTGCTCTCTAAAAGGGGAGTGACTGCACAAACTAGTTATGGACCACGGTGGCCTTGCAAGACTGGATCTCTTCCCTTACTCTGTTCTTGCTGCCGTCTCCATTCCAAAGTCAGGATGAGCAGGGGAAGGGGCAGAAACCAAAGGAAGAGTTCCTGGAAGGCGCACACACTGTAAGACAAGCTGACTGCTGCGGGTCAACAAGAATTATATGCAGAACAGGCCTGTAGTAGCCTGGAATGTTCCTTTTAAAAGAAATTTCTTGTAGCTTGATCCAGCCGAGAATTTTCTGAGAGAGTATATTTAAAGTATTCTATCACTGGGGTGGAAGGGAGAAGAGAAGGAAGAGGTATCGTAAAAGTGTTGATGCCAAAAGAAACCACAAACAGATGGGCCAATAGAACCAAATGCCTCAAACACTGCGATGATGGAAATACAAAGTTAGTATGTGGTAAAGATCCATGGAGAAAAGGAGATTAGGCAATAAGTGATGTGAGGTCCAGCCATGTGGGAAAAATTAGAGATAATCCCCAGCTTTCCCCATATATCAGAATAAATTCCATATACATTTAATATCAGGTAAGCCTCAACACTTGGGACAAGGACTTTTCAGACAGAAATGCTTATAAATGGGTCTAAAAGTAAAAGATCTGGGCACTTGTCTATAGAAATACTGGTACTTTGAGTTATGGGTCATGGTAGGAAGTTATCTGTGATCCCTGCAATAGACATGAAGGTGGAAGGGAGAAAAGTGACTCCACAAAGCTGTCATCTGGCCCCCACACATCATGGGATGCCCCCCTCCTCCACACTCATACATAATAATTTAAAAATAGTGTGAGCAATCTTATTTTTATGTGAAAGGTTATTACAAAACAAGCAGAGAGCTGGCACAATAGGAATAGGGGGAAAGCATGAGCAATAACAAAAATATACACTCGGAAGGAATGTGTAAAAACCCTTACATCTGTTAATCAAAATTATAAATCAAAGTCAGGTGTAGAAACTCAGGCTTGTGCTCCCATTTGGGAAGATGAGCCAGGAGAGTGGAGAGTTCAAGGGCAGACTGGGCTACACAGCTAGATCCTGTCTCAAGACACACACATATACTCATATGAACACATAATAAAAATATAAATGAACATTCAACCCTCCTATCCCATCTCTGAGAAATATCCATTCTTTTCCGTTACAGGTAGGAGTTTATACAGACAGCAACCTCTTCCTTTCGTGACGCCATACGCATATATACTGCTCATTGGTCAAAGCTCCCCTCCCCCATTATCCTCTTCTATCTCTCTGTTTTGGAGTGACCCACTGAGCTTAACTAAATTTAGCTTCATGAGCACAGATGAGAGGTTATTTAGCTCAGCAAGATCGATGTACAAATGAGTGCTCCACTGAGGAATAGGAGTCCCCCTTACCTCACCATAAACACAAGCAAACAAACAAAAAACCTTGACCGATCTCTTCGAAGCTACTCAAGAAAATTCCACTGTGTTCTGAGTGGAGGACTGGAAGTCTAAATGAAAGTACGGCTTTCTGTTCCTGTGTTCTTTTGGTCTGATCTGTTCAACCTTCCCAACTCTGTCTCTCTCATGTCCTGTGGGTGGAAATCATGGCGCATCGAGGGGTAGGTGGGGACCATGGGGCAGCTCCAGGGCTCTGGGGTGCTTTAATCAGTGTCGTCCGGACCGACAGACTTATTTCTGTCTGGACCATTGATCATCCTCCCCAGGTGTCTCTTGACTGATTGCCTGTATCCATCACTATTGATGAAGATCCTAACCTATTTTGTTACTAGGCTAGAGATGCACACAGAAGTCTGTATGTATCTGTGTCTTTTTACTAATTGAATGGTCAAAATTCAGTTGTTTCCACCAAAGACTGATAATATTTTTTTCAGTAGGACTCACAACTGTAGACACATTGATGTTGACACGTGGTTGAGGTGATGTTTCTTGATAACCGATATCATGTTTAATATCCCTAGATTCTCTGGCCTCTTAGAAGATGGGTGGGACCATTTTGACTGAGTCTGACAGCAGTCTGTGAGAGGAAGTGATATACGGTCAACTTCCAGGTTGGGGAGGCATATCCAAGCGTGTTCTTTCCCTTTCATGGTAATCATGGAAGCCATATATTCCAGATAATTCAGTTCTCAGATACAGGAGCTGTGACTAGCCCTCATCTGCCCATAAGTGACTATGCAGATTATTGAGTGTAAGCCTCATGCTGACCTGGAGTCCTGACCAACTCACAGTGGGCACAGAATAAGCCTTTGTTATGCTTGGGCCCTAGGCCTTCAGGGTGTGTAAGTTACTGCAGCTTACCATGCCAGGCCTGATTGTTGAGGATGCCTGCATTAGCCACGGGCTGGAGCTGGCAGGGCTTTCACACCGACAGGATGGGTGTCCGTCTCATCCTTTGTGTGTCCCAACTGTGAGACACTGCTTCACTGGAGGAATGTGTTTTCTCCTTTCTTCTGTTTTGTGGAAAATAGACTCTTAGGTCTAACCTAAGATCCTTGATCTTTGTAATTATTGTTTATTATGGGGTCTATTGGTGATTTCAGGATCATGATCATGCATGGAGTGTCTAATGACTAAGACCACACTTGACATTGATCCTGAGATGAATCTGCAACATGGGTGTGGGAGTGTATCCACCTGTAAGCTCAGAGCAAGAACAAATAAATGAAACAGGGGTTTTGTCTGCTGCACTTTGTAGTTATTTACTCAGTGGCTCTACTTTGAAAGCCAATATCAAACCATAACACTTTTATAAGCAGTAAATGAAGGAAGTCAGGAAAACTCCCCAAAGAAGGCCAGTTCTATATTGAGATATTGGGCATTAAAGAAGTGTTGCTACAGGTGCTTTGAACTCTAGCTGCCTGGTGGAGAATCTTGGTTATGGTATATGACTTTGGGTGAGTGAGGGAGAAAGAAAGAAAATTCATTCTCAGTCCATCTCACTGACTTGAACTTGGGCATAAAGAAGGCTTGCAGAGACAGTCTCAGCCATGGGAACAAGCCCACGATGGAGCAATTATGTTGAATAGACTCACCCCGAGAGCTATTCGCAAAGGGAGACCATTGCTTCTAGCAGACGTGTGGGGCTAGAGGTTCCTGTGAGCCTCTGCTCTCAGCATTTTTGCCCACTGATGAATGTACAGGCTTGCCTTATGCTCACTGCTGTTAAGAGGCGCTTCATTTAATGTGCACTGTTTCATTGATGCTGAACTCAATGCCAGTGGTACTGTAACTTGTGCCTGAACAAAGCTTATCTAAGACAGGCGCTTCAGGGCCTTGCTACCCCCAGGAACATTAGAAAAGCCCTTCTTCAGCAGTGCTGAAGGGGGAGAGGGGAGGCTGGGAGTGGTCATTCTCAACAGTGGATTTGTCAGCAAAAAATGCAGAAAATATATCTCTGGCTAGAATGTGAAAGGGTGCCTGTGGACAGTGTAAAGGTTGAAGCAAGGGAACAGAACAGGGTGTCACCTCAATGAGTCTCTGCCACCTGTATATGGGCTGGTGGCCCAAAGTTTTCACTTCTTTACACTTGAGTGCTATTGATTATGAAGAAGTCTTGATTTTTAAGGTTGTAAATTGATTATAGGGAGTAAATGAAATTGCAAACTTGGAATCTACAATGAGGATCAATTGCATGGGTATTTTGGGGAACTAGAAGAAACTTGAGGGTGAAAGCTGCCCCTCCTTTCTGGGGTGTGTGTGAATTGCACCTAAATGAGTTACTAATTACATAGAAGGACACTCACTGAGGAACTGCTTATAGCATGATGAAACACTACTGCAGCCATGAGGGGGAGGGAATGATGGATATTTACTAATACAACATATTATGAAATGAAATCCACACACTGGTCCTGCATTTGTGCATTCAAATACTCTAGATTAAAAGGATTTGGATGTAGTCATAAGATAATTGTGTAACTCTAATGCTGATTTCTGTACCTTTCTGTATATCTGGTTGCAGTCCTTGTTCTGAGAATCACAGGTCTCGGGCTGGAGAGATGGCTCAGCCATTAAAGGCTAGGCTCACAACCAAAAATATAAGAGAATCACAGGTTTCTATGTTGTGTAAACACTTATCCCAGTTGTCCCCTGATATGGCAATAAAGCAGCTTACAACCAATCACTGAGCAGGGGAGAGAATAAGGCTGGATTTCCTGCCCTCCAGGAGAGGTGGATAAGAGGAGGAAATCAGAGATTCAGTAAGAGGAAAAGGTGCAAGAGAGATCTGGAGAGAGGTGAAGCAGGAAAGCCACAAAGTGCAAGTATCTCTGGGATTTAACCTGGGAGGAAGCCAGATTAGTTTAGGGGGTTAAGAATAGAGTAATAACTGCTCAGTTCTTGTGTTGTGAAGCTTGTTCAACAAATAATGTAATAGAGTCTTAATCATTTGGATAATCAAGTGTACTGTGATATGTGAACATGTGCGTGCGCACACACACACATGCACACACACAGAGGCACACATGCACACACACATGCACACACAGAGGCACTAAATGTAAAATGAACAAAAAAAGATCTCATTTCAAATAAAGTGGAAGGAAAGGACCAGCACCTGAGATTGTCCTCTGTCTGCCACAGATGCACCATGGCACACACACCAGCACTCACACATACACATATACACATCATGCACACATAAAAATTTTGAGGAAAAAAAAACCCTGAATCTGTATTGAGCATATGCACATATCATTTTCTTGTTATTCTCTAAACAATATAATGTAATATCTCTCTAGAATTTATATTGCATTAGTCTTTATAAACAATACATAGATCATTTATAGTACATGGGAGGGTGTATGCAGATTATATGCAAATTAGATGTCAGTGAATATTGAGGGTGACTGTACAAGTCCATTCACACACACAGTTCTACTTCCTTGTGAATAAAAAAGATCTATAGGTTATGTGATACAGACACATTCAGTTTATGGATGGATAGATTCTAGAAGACATTTTAATAAGGTATCATGTCCACGAATGATGCTTACTGTATGCTATATGCTAGTCTAATGTGTGTGTGAGTGTGTGTATGTGTGTGTGTGTGTGTATGTGTGCATGTGAAGGTCACAGTCTTTTGTGTCATTTTCTAGCCACCATCTTCCCCTTTTTGAGATGAGGTCTCTAACTGGCATCAAACTTAGCAAGTTCATATCTTCATATCCCCAGCTCAATTACTGGATTATTAAAACTCTATGTAATAATAATAATAAAAAGGGGGGAAAAGAGAAGTCCCCACATCCCCTAGCTCCTTTCCATAGACTCAGACTGCCCTGGAGGGCCTGTTCCCTCTGACGCATTGCGCTGCCATTCTGGGACCAGGAATGTGAGGTGGAGTCTCTGGCCCAAATCCCCCTTGCTCAGAAGTGCTGAGGTCTTAGTCTTCCCAGCCAGGGCAGCCAGGGCAGGATTCCTGGGATTTGGCCACAAGGCCTCAGCTAACAGATTCAGGCAGGAATTTTGTCTGTCTCCTTCTCTGTTTTGAAAAGAAATAAGCCTCTGTCTAAGCTGGATTGAGCCTAATATTATCTGGTTTTCTTCAATGCCTGAGCAAAAATCGCATGGCTGCTCTTTGGCAATGCGGCTGTCTGGGGAGTGTGCTCTCTGGGAGATCCTGGGCTTTGCCCAGGGCCTGGTTCGTTGTCAGCAAGGCCCAGGGCTGTGTGGGAAGAGCTCAGCAGATGTCGACTTGTAGGCAGGAGACATGCTGCTTGTAACTTTGCAGCAGTGAAGTATTCTACATGCAACCTGTGTTTTCTGACAGTAAACAAAGAAACAAACAAAATGCCAACAATGACCAGAGGTGTTCACAGGCGTTGAGTTCAGGCTCTGCTCCTTCCCCAGTAGTGTCATTCTGTGCTCTCAGCCTCTGCAGCCTGAAGCTTGACAAGTCTCCAGCTGCTGGGCATTTTCCTTTTAGGCTACTGTTTGAAAACTGTACTGGGGAAGGCACAGGCTGGGGTGCTGGGAGACCTGGGCCACATCTGCCTTTGTGACTGGCTACACTATTGATCCTTCCTAACCTGTGTGTCACATTGGAAAGTTGGATCTAAAAGTTAAGATCTATTGGCTTAAAACAGTGCACATTGTGGGGCTTGCAGCTGGCTCAGTAAAGTAAAGGGCTCGCCTTGCAAGCACCAGGACCCAAGTGTTCAATGTCCAGTGATTATGATTAAAAAATAGTTGAGCATAAGGGTACACACTTGTAATCTCAAATCTAAAGAGGCAAAGAGAGTGAATCCTGTGGCTCACTGGATACCCAATCAAGCCAAATGGGTGAATTCCAGGTAAAAGTGAGAGATTCTATCTCACAAAACAGAATGGATTTTGAGGCACCACAGCTGAGATTGTCCTCTGGTCTCCACAGACACATGCATGTGAGTACACACACCTATACATAATCATGCACTTGCAAACACACACACACATACACATTCACTCACATGCATATACATACACGTGCACACGCATACACACATACACATTCATATGCATACACATACATACACACACATGCATACACATACACACATACACATGCACTTGCATATACATGCACACGCACACACACACACACACACACACACACACACACGCACGCACACACACACACGCACGCACGCACTCACACACAGGTCAGGATGCAGCATTTAGGTCCCAGCCCTTTTCACTGTCTTTGATGGTAAAGCCCATTCTTGGAATGTTTTGACACTCAGGCAGAGAAAGATGCCCAGAGTACTACCACTGGATTGCAGCATCAATGGGCTTGGCTAGGGAGGAAAGTTTCGCTATGTACAGATGCAGGATGGCCTCCCCAAATCACACTTGGCAGGGGTCTATTGAGGTATTAAGTGAAAGTCAGCTTCCTTTGGGCTGGGGGACATTGGAGCTCCTCGGATCACAGGCCAGAATTGGGTGCAGTTTTCAATTACTCAGCTATCAGAAACAATGAAATTATGCAATTTGCAGCCAAATGGATGGAACTAGAGAAGCTCATCCTGAGTGAGCTAACCCAGACTCAGAAGGATGCACATGGCATCTGTTCACTTATAGTAGGATTTTAGCTATATAGTACAGGATATCTATACTACAACCAACACACCAAAGGGAACATGGACATAGACTTTTTTTGTTTGTTTGTTTTGTTTTAGTTTTCACTCCATTGCAATGAGACACTTTTCACCGGTGGTACTGCCTTGTAGGCTCCAGTGTATGAGGAGGCTCTTGGCCCTCATATGACTTCTGAACTGGGGTGAGGGACTGTTATGTAGGGACACTCCACTCCAGAGGAGTGGGATGGAAGGGTTGGGGGGGTAGAGGGTGGGAGGGCAGGGCTGGGAAGGGGGGAAGAGGACAATATGATGGAGATGTAACCTGAAGCAACAAATAAATAAATTTATTTATTAAAAAAAAAGGAGGCTGATCCTCCAACATGGTGTATGTGAGTTATGTGGAAATTCACTGGGAAAGCCATGATCAACTTCTCAACCCTCTCCTCCCCTTTCCTCCTCTCTCTGAGTGCTTAAGGGGATGCTGGGATCAGTGAACACTATTACAGCTCAGCTGAGGCTCTGGGCCGCTTACAACTTAATTAGCTCCCCTCCTTGCACTGCCTCAGTGGCTTTGCTTCATGCTCATTGGGTGCTAGGGGCCTGACGGCCAAAAAATTCAGAGCAGCACCGGGTTGTACTTGTTAGCGTGCTGTATGTGTTAACATGGTGACTCTCACACGAGGCTGCAAACAGGTCCAGCCCAGGAGAGGGAGAGGCCTCAACTGCAGGCTTTCCTTGCTTCTGCTAATGTACGCAGAGCCAGCTAGAGGAGCCACCTGTCTGGGCTAGCTGGGAGATGAGGTGCAGAGGAATGCTGCTGAGCAGGGGTAGGTGCCAGAGGCTACAGCACCTGCTGGGTCCAGCCCAGGTCAGGAGACTGAGGGCTGCAGGTGCACTTCCGGAGGTACCGGGCAGGATGGGGCACAGCATGGAAAACACCTGGGCCTAGAGTGGCCCATTATAGCCAGTAGCAGCAGACAGGAGGATTATCCAGGGAGATAAGGGCTCCCATGAGCCCCTAGAAAGGGCGTTGGACTTGTGCAATATCAGAGACAAAATAGCACAATCACACCTAGAGGGCCTCTCTCTAGGAAAAGAACATAGCCCCCCCCCCCACGCCTGACTTCTGGGGACCATGTTACTTCCAGGTGGCTTAAAGCATGGACCCTACCCAAAAGTGAAGCCACCCCCTTTTCACCTATAAAGGAGGAAACTGGGGGAAGGATCCTGAAAGAAAAAAAAAAGAGGGATCATTAGCTGGTCACTGACTTAACCAAGACCATAATAGAAGCAAACAGAAGGGCTTGTTTGGGGACCCCACCTGTCTACAGCCAGTTTGGTGAGCACAGGCTGATGTTGGAGTCCAGGCCCTACAGGAGGATGAAAACATGCCCTTCTTTTTCAGAGACAAGTCCTGAAAACACCTAACTGCATGGAATTCATGTTGAATTCAATGTCTTTATACCACAATATTCTGTCTCAGCATCAACCCACATACTTCTTCATCCGAAACTATAAAATTGCAGAGCCAGATGTGGTGGTGCAAGCCTGTGATCCCAGCCTTTGGGAGGTGTAGGCAAGATGATCAGGACTTCAAAGTCATCCTTGGATTCATGAGAATCTTGTGGTCAGCTAAGGAAAACAGTTGTCCAGTACTAACTGGAATGTATTTTAAAATTTTCATTATATATCTAGTGTGTGTGTGCGTGCGCACACACACCACAGCATGCATATTGGAGGTCAGAGGACAATTTGTGGGTTGCAATTCTCTCCTTCTACCAAGTGGGTCCTGGGGATTGAACTTAAGGTGTCAGACTTGGCAGTAGGCGCCTTTATCTGATGAGCCATCTTGCTGATCCTGAAATGTATTTTAATCCATTTGATAGAACAAGGACTGGGCTTGCCAAAAATAGGTTTCCAAGGCCCACAAAGCACTTAACAATAGACCTGTTCCCCATAAGAAACACCTACCACTGATTCTAGCTAACGATGGGGGACACTGCATAGGAGGGGCTCTCTGCCCAGCTGGGTCTCTGTAATGACACAGAGCTCCCTGGGTCCTGGCCTAGAAGAAGAGGCAGGGACTGGGATGGTGACCAGGAGCTCAGAGCTGGACTGTGACCCAGTCACAGGCCATCCTGAGAAGAGGGGAGAATGCCTTGTTAACTCTGGGAGCCACAGGTCAATCCCAAAAGAGGAGTTTGTGGTTTCTGGCTAGAGTAGGAAATGGTTAGAGGAGCAAAGGGAGTCTTCTCTGCTGATGACTTTTTCACAATGTCATCCCCATTTCCCAGTCACAGCCGTGGAGCGGTACCACACAGCTGTCCTTTGGCCCACAGAGCCTCCGTGGTTGTTCCCTCTAGAATCTAGGGCTGTCTTCATAAAGACCTCAGCTGGCTTTGACCTGAGGTCTGGGGCCAGCTGGGAAACCACAGGCCTTGTTACTCATGATGCAGTTCAAGGCTGGCAAATCAAAGGTACTGACTGCAAATGTGGTCACAGCCCCTGTGCCAGGGCCACTGAAGCAGGAGCCACGGAGGATGTCATATCATGGGATTTCCTGGACTGGGGAACCACTACCAGGGCAACACTGGCTGAGGGGGCACCCTTCTACTCAAGCTCAGGCCTGGGAGGATCTTAGAGGAGCCAAACCAGTCCTCTCTAGGTCCTGAGCAAGCCTTTAGCTTGGGCCTTCTTAACACTCCTGGCAGGAGGCCAGAGAGGCAGGCTCAGAGGCTTTCTGGCATATGGCAGCGTCAAAGGGGTGCATAAAAAACAAGACAGTCCAGAGTGCAGGTGAGCAATTCATGCCATGGCAGGCTGTATGGGTTCCTCCGGTGAAATGGCCCACACTGTGAGTCACACACGCTTCTACCTGCCCAAACCTACAGTATCTGAGATTATCTGGGTTTTCTTTCCATTTGAGCTCAGAAAGGAGCAGTCACACAAAGGGTTCAGCAGAGCAAAGTCACTGGCTTTGAATTTGGATAGAACATTATCCACAGAGGCAAAGGATACTGAGTTCTGCCACAGTGGCTGTGCCAGCATAAGCACGTGTAGGGGAGGAGGGCTGGCTCATTGTAATGTCCCTAGAATGAAGGCATAGAAAAAAAGCACTTCTCTCTTAGTGAAGTGCAGCTCACAGTGTGAGAACTTTCTCTTACATTCATGGCCTTGAACATTTGAAAATAATAAAGAGAAAAAAAAACCTCTGAATTAAAATTTATAGCTGAGTCTGTTTGTCTGGGAAGACCTGGCTTAGTGGGCAAGACTGACGCCAGCCAGGCTGCAGAAGCAGAAAGAAAGGGGGCACCGGCAGGCAGAGCTGTACACAAGGAGAGGCCTCTCTCCAGGGCCGACCAGGGCGGGCCCAGGGCTCCTGTGCTAGTGTACCCAGCCCTGGAAAGACACCGGGGTACTTGAATGCACGTGGGAGGATGCTGAAAGATGCTAGGGTGTTAGGACCCGGGCTACACTGCACACCAAGCTGACTTTCTGGGGATGGGGCCAGTCATGGAAAACTATTATTAAAGGCTTGCTAAGTGAGCTTCATATGATCCCAGGCCCAAGAAGGAGTCAGGCACAGCCACAGGCTTAAAGATGGAGGAGATGGGGCAGAGTGTAGTTTATATGCTGTGCTGGGGACCAGTGCACACTACAGGATAGACAGACCAATGACTCTTAGCAACCAATTGTTTATGGATTTTACTGACCTTTGAGTGCCTTGGTTGGAGGTGCACACATGGAACTTAGCATGTTGTGTGTTCTAACACACTGGCCTTCCCCACTGGCCTCTGAGCCTGGTCAGTGGCTCGTTTCTGTCAGCAGCATGCTGCCTTTCCCTAGCATCTAGTGAGGACGTGACCTCATGTCAAGCTGTGTATTAGGTTTCTGTTGCTGGTGTAATACAAATCACCACAAACGTCATGTATCCAAGATAGCAATAGTTTACTGTCTGATGGTTCTGGAGGTCAAAAAATGTTGACGTCAAACTGTGGCCAGGTCTGCATTGCTTGTGGATAGGAGAGAAGGCTGGGGAACTAGCATGCTTATGTTCTTGGAGGTTTGTCTTTTCTTCTTTTTCTTCTCCAGTATTTTGAAGCTGGCTGCCTCCCTTAGCTCACAGTCTCTTTCTGTAGTCACTCTGACCTCTGTATTTGTCTCATCTCTTCTTCATTTGGGGCTACTGTGATTAGAAGGGACCCATCACCATAATCTCTCCAGAATAAGAGCCTTAATCCCATGTACTAAGTCCCTCTTGCTATGAAAGGTCATATCCATAAGTTGTGAGAATTCTATGTGGGCATCTTTTAAAGGCATCCCTCCATCTCCTACACCTTAATAAAAGCCTTGTGAACCATTTTTCAGCACTGTACCCATTTGGCAGATGAGAACATGTATAGTTAACTGGTGACTGGCAGGCCCCTGACAGCAGAGTGTAATCCTGTACCTCCTTGTCATCCTGCATCTGACACCATCTCTTACAATCCCTGACTTTTTCTTTGCTTCCATTAAGCCCCAGGTGACTGACTCTTGCCCTCCTAAAGGTAGTTATTTTCTCATTTTTATGTTGGACAGCTGCATGAGAACCCTGCTGTTCATGCAGAATCACAGGCAGGCATTGTAGCAGGCCCAGGAAGGAAGGCAGGACACATTCAGCTCACTCTAGGTTGGTAGCCATGATGCTTGGGTTTCTCTAGTGTTCTTGACTGGATCATTTCCCTCACATCCCCAAATAATGAGCAGATTTTTCTCTTCTATGCAATTTTTCCTAATGCTACCATCATTTCTTAAGTTATTATTAATCTTGGCCTTTCCTTCTCAACTCCACGAGGCTTTAAAGTGTACTCATTTCTCCTCACTAGGGCATTGAAGAGTGTTTGTAGTGTTTGAGGGATTGTGAAATAGGAAAAGCTTTGCAGAAACCCAAGCCGAGGCTGATTGTACTAGTGTCTGCATGGATTTCCTCCTGCACGTCCTCATTCACTGAGGTGGGTTGGTAAGTATACTTCTTTGTCCTGTTTGCATTTGGCCCCATGACTTGCTTAGGCCAATGGAATGAGAATGGATCTCGCAGAAGCCATGTCTGAGCAGTTCTGAGAGTCGTTATATGGGCGGGCACTGATTCTTGTTTTGTAGATATTTCTGACCAAAACATTAGCTGAGTCCTTAACATGTGTCTCACAGTTTGAAAGAACAGAAAGAATGTAGCCACCTTGCAGCTTTGAATGTGACAAAATTGAAACTGTTGTTGCAACAAAATAAGACCTGGGGATTTTTGTTACTACAGTATAACTTTGCAAGTTCTGACCAACACAGAAATCATTGCCAGACGTCTCAAGGCACATTCAGTTTCTTTTCTCCCAAATGGAGACAGGGCTCCAGACAGGGCCTTGGTCCTTCCACCTGCAAGATGTGTGATCTTTCTGTAAAGATTTATTATTTTATTTTGAAAACATTATATATGTGTCTGTGTGTGGCTATGTGCACTTGAATGTAGGTAGCCATGGATGAAAGAGTCATTGGATCTCACTGGGGTTGGAACTATAGGCAATTATGAGCTTCCTGAAATGGGTGCTAGGAGCTGAATTTGAGTCCTCTGCAAAAGTAGTACATGCTCTTAATCACTGAGCCTTCTCTCCAACATGCTTCTTTCTCTCTTTCTTTTAAAGAAAATGATACATTCTTTGAGAAAAAGAATTCTTTATTTTTATTGTATTCATTTATTCATAGTTATTGGTGTGCATGTGTGTGTGCATTTTTATGTGTATTTACTCATAGTTACAGGTGGGCATGTGTTTGTGTATTTATTCATTGTAATAGGAGTGCACGTGTATGTGTGCATGTGTCTCTGTATTTACTCATAGTTATAAGTGTGCATGTGTCTGTGTATTTATTCATAGTTATAGGTGTGCATGTGTATGTGTGTATGTGTGCATGTGTCTGTGTATTTACTCATAGTTATAGGAGTGCACGTGTATGTGTGCATGTGTATGTGTGTGTATGTGTCTGTGTATTTATTCATAGTTATAGGTATGCATTTGTATGTGTGTATGTGTGCATGTGTCTGTGTATGTACTCATAGTTATAGGTGTGCATGTGTATGGGTGGGAAGTTAGAGGACAACTATCAGGAGCTGGCTCTCTCTTTCTGCCATGTGAGTCCTGGGGACTGAATTCAGATTCAGGTTCTCAGGCTTAGCAGCAAGCATCTTTACCTGCTGAGCCATCTCACTGGCCTCACCAGTCTCTTAAGACAGTCTTTCATTGGGACTTGAGGCTTGCTGACTAAGCTAGGCATGTTGGTTGGTGAGCTCCAGGGATCTGCCTGCCTCTTCTTCCCGAGCTCTAGAATTACTAGTACATGCCACCTCACCTTGCTTCTTATGTGGGTGCTGGGAATCAACCCAGGACCTCATGCTTGCATGGCATCCATGTTCCTGACTGACCTGTGTCTCCTTAGCCCTTGATTAGACTTCTTCAGCAGATAAAACCTTCAGGTATACATTTTTGCATCTTGTATGTTCTGAACTTGTATGCTTTAAAGAAAAGCACAAAAATTCTGTAATAATAATATCACAGAAGGCTGTACACAGATACTAATAGTAGTAATATTTATAATCATCCCCAAAGTATAAAAGGCACATGTATCTATCAACTGATGAACAAAATATTAACTATTATATTTCAAGTGGCATATTGATAATGTTATGCCATGAAGGAACCTTGAAGATATGAGTGCAAGAGATCAGCCGAAAATGGCTCAAGCTGCACAATTCCAGTTGTATTGAATGCCTCAAATATGTCATCCCAGAGAGATGTGGAGCATTAATGTATGGCTGAAATTCTGGGAGGCCACAGAGAGTGGGGAGGCTGTTGGATAAGGGCTAATGGGCAGGGACTTCCTCTTAGGGCAATGAAAGTGTTTGAAGTTAGGTAGGAGTAAGGTTTGCACAACCGTCTCAATATCCTAAAGGCCATTGATGGTTGCAGCTGATTACTTTATGAGATGTACAGATTTTAGTGTAGGTTGTGTACTCTGCGAACTGTGCCTCAATATTGAAGAAAACCTATCTAAAGAGTATTGGGAGATGAGGAGCCAGGAGCTGATGGTTTGAGGAAGGACCTGGCCACCTCTTATCTCACTTTGATCTTCTTTTTTTTTTTTTTTTTTTTTTTTTGTTTTTTCGAGACAGGGTTTCTCTGAATATCTCTGGCTGTCCTGGACTCGCTTTGTAGACCAGGCTGGCCTCGAACTCACAAAGATCCGCCTGCCTCTGCCTCCCAAGTGCTGGGATTAAAGGCGTGCGCCACCACCGCCCGGCTTCACTTTGATCTTCTAATAAATGTCTCTTTCTCTTCTGATGCCGCACGCCCAAGGAAAGGAATTCCTTATTGCTTAGTTTCAAATAAATGGTTGGGATTTTTTTTCCCCCAAAGATCATTTTGTTAAAATGGAAAGGAAGAGGGCATAGTGGGAGAAAACTATACATGTACAAAAGGGCAAAACTTGTTCTGGAAAATGTATCTCATGTTCATGGGCCCCAAATCCTTCTGCTTAGCACTGTCTAGATTACTCAGCACTGAAGTCTTCATTTGGAAGCTCTAGACAAATTTTCCCATCTCCCTTCCCTTTCGCACTGGTCCTGAGTCACAGCTGTGTCAGAGTCTGGTATGAATAGATGGCAGGGGGTAGGGGGTCCTTTCAGTATAGGTGGTCTTTTCTTCCCTTGCAGGCCAAGGAATGAGGGAGGTGAGGGAGCAGATGGGGCACACATGAAGATTCTCATGTCTTTCTTCCACTCCACGTGCTCCATCAGAAGACAGGGCTGCCTCCCTGCAAGACCAATGCTTAGTGATAACACACCAGCCAAGATAGCAGGAAATCTTAACTTCCTCTGCTTCCTTTCCGTTCCTCATCTTTAGCCTTCAGCTTCACTGATTACCCAAGCAACTGCTGGGGTGTCTTAGCAAAGAGGAGAGAATGGTACCTACTCCACCCTGGCATTGTGCAGGCAACTGTAGATCTTAAGATCAGACTGAGGAGATGGCTCACTTAGTGAAGCACTCACCATGCAAGCATGAGGACCTGAGTGT
>CAJQZJ010004755.1:9851591-9889020 GCA_907164525.1 Lophiomys imhausi | reverse complement strand
ACTAGTACATAAGAGACTTGAGCTGACGATTGTGAAGGATCCATGCATGTATGAGGGGACAATTACATCATCACTGGTGCTGAGGGTACTTAATTTTCCTGGCCAGCTTTCACTTCCTTCTGAGGAAGGAGGTCTGGTGTTATCTAGAGAGAATTTCAAATTCAAGAGCCTTTTCTCGGGGCTTTAAAAGCTTGTTTACCAAGCCCTCCAGTTCCTGGCTTAAAAAGCTCAGCCAAAGACGTGGGATATTCTCAGAACAATCCAGGGCTCAGTCAATATTTATAGCCAGGGGCTTCAGCTCAGGTGGTTTCATGAGACTGTTTGAGCCCCCACTTAACCAGGGTACATTGATCATCTGCAGGAGACCTCTCGCCTGCTGGCTCCTCCATCTTTACTATACTGTGCAACTGGGAATACTCTTGACTTTCAAAGGCTCAACTTGAGCCATTCAAAGGGGGAAATTTTCACCTTCATTTTAAGCCCTATCTTGTTCTCCTGGAGTCTGAGTAAATATTACTCAACAGCCACAGTTACTTAAGCATCGATCATTTTCACTTCAAGGAGAAGGTAAAGGGAACAAAGACGTAACAGCACAAAAAGACTGAAACTTAACCTGTAGTGCTGGGTGAATTCCAAACTTGTTGAGATTAAAGAAGCCCCAGAGAGCCGATGTTACCTCGGGTTCACTCTTTCTCTCAAGGATTACACTTGACAATGAAGCAAGGTATCCTGGAAACCCTGGGCAGGTGGAAGGCTCAGCTAGTGTGGGACTGTTTACTTTCTCTTCTTTTGAGAACTTTCCACAAAGCTTTTGCATTCTCCTCTGCACTGCACCCTCCCTCAGATGGTTTCTAGCCCACTTTCCACCATAGTTTCCACCTTTCAAAGCAATCGAACCCACCATCTCCCTCTGAAGCCCTTCCCTCTTTTAGTCTGTACCAGCGGTTTTCATCCTGTGGGTCGAGACCCCTTTAGGGGTCAAATGACCCATTCACAGGGGTCACCTAAGGCCATCAGAAAACACAGATATTTACATTATGATTCATTACAGTTATGAAATAGCAACAAAATAATTTTATGGCTGAGGGTCACCACATGAGGGACTCTATTAAAGGGTTTCAGCATTAGGGAGGTTGAGAACCATTGCTCTATACATACCTTGAAAAAGAGTATAAAATGCCCTATAGAGAATGTTTGGCCTCCAAAGCAGCTACTTCCTCTAATCTCATGAATGCCCAGTTGGGACTCTGAAGTGTTCAAGAGTTGTGAGGAGCAGCCATGTTTTTCCACTTGTGCCTCAGACTAACTCTTTTCTACTCATTTGGGAAGCTTGCAAAGCACACAAATCTTGAACCCCAGCTATGTTTACTCAATCTATATGTTTTACATGCTCCCAGGTGGGTCTCCTGCCCTTCAATTAGTAAACATTTTTACAACCCCCCCCCCAAAACACTGTATTGGCTTTCTTTGTTGTTGTTGTTATAATACATCTAACAAGAGGCAGCCAGCGTAAGGGAGGAGAGGCTTATTTTGGCTCAGTGTGAGGGTACCATACACGGTGGGAACCAGAAGTACAAGGAAGCTGGTTCCACTGCACCTGCACCCAGGGAATAGAGAGGGCTGATGCTCAGCTCTCTACCTCCCTTTTATGTAGTCTGGGACCCCAGCCCATGAAATGTGCTCCCCATATTGAGGTCTTCCCACCTCATTTAACCCACTGAAAACTATCTCACAGATGTGCCCAGAGCTTTGGCTCTTGGTGATTTTTAGAACCTATTAGTAACAATCAATATTAACTGCCATATTTGCCCCTTTACTCCTAATGCCACCTCCCAGCTCTAAGCAACCACTAGTCCTTCTGTCATTATGTATTTGCCTATTCTAGACATTTCCATATCAACTGAATTAGGTAGCATGTGGCCCTTTGCCTGGCTTCTTCTACATGGCTCAGTGTTTTCAACGCTTATGTTGACATTTATCAGTGTATTATTTATTCTAGTGGGTAAATCATATTATACCAAATGGACAGACCACTTTTTAATTAACCCATTAGCTGATTGGACATTTGGGCTATTTCTGTTATGGGACTATTATGAATAAGGCTCCTATGAGTGTCTGTGCCTGATGCTTTGTGTGGACACTTGCTTTCATTTCTTGTGGATATATATACCTATACACAGAGCTGCCAGGTCCTGTGGTAAGTTTACTGATGACATTTTGAAGAACTGACAGGTTGTTTTCTGGAGGGAAGGTACCATTTCCTGATGCCCCCAGCAGTGTGTAGAGATGAGAAGTTCCCTGCATCCTTAGCAATACCTGCTTTGATTTTTTTTTTGATCACACAGTGGATGTGAAGAGCTATTTCTCTGTAGTTTTGATTGACTTACATTTCTTTAATGAATGTTAACACACCAAGTGTGTCCTGAGGTCACTGACCATCTGTGGGTCTTTCAGAGACACACAACATTGTTTAAGAAAGCATTTAGTCCCTATGAGCTTCGGTGTCCTTGTGGGTAAAATGAGGGTAATTGACAAGGCAATCCAAGTGACTGCAGCAATGAAGCCAGAGTTGCTGCCCTACAGTAGGTATTAACAAATGTGACCTCCCCGTCCCACTGAGTCACAGGGGGAACTGTGGTTCCCAGAACTTTCTTTCTTGTATGGTCCTGGTTGAGATTCACCACAGGAGGTACTTATGGGGAATTTGGCATCCTTGAGTGGCTTGACAACTGTTTTGTGTGCTCACAGTTAGCAAGCTGACCTAGCAACTCACATGTGTGGCCCATGCTCCCCTGTCCCACCTTGTGGGCCAGGGATGCGAGGTACACTTGGAGCTGTGACAGTTCCATCCCGAGGATGCCCTTCCACTTCTCTTGAGCAACTGTGTATGCTTCTGTGACAAGGGGGACACTTTCTTCAACATGTCACTCACACTGTCAGTGTTGGAGGGGACCCCCAACTCAGGCACCGTTAGTCCTTATGGATTCCAGCTCATCATAGCTCTCCTGTTCACACTCAACTGTTGTCCCAACCCTCCGCCACCTGCCACCTCGATGCTTATCTGGCCTAAGTTGACTTCAAACTTGAAAGTAGAGGCAACCTGCTTGCAAAGAATTTTATACTTTCTTCTGCTACTGCTTATGACCCACTTTCCAAAAACAAAAAAAAAACTATTGAACTAATAACCCAGATTGATTCTACCTCTCAGCTTGAGGCGGTGAGATGCCATCATGAAGGACAGTTATGGTGCCTTCCTTCTCAAAACCCAAACCTAGAACTGAGGACATTTGGTGTCCTAGGAGAAACTAAACATGGCAACTCGGGCTTCTTCTCCCAGGCCCAGGAAGCTCCCACTTGCATAAGTGTTCTGTGAATGCAGTGTCAAAGACGCCCCCAGCCATGTATTACCTTATAGGTCTTTAGGTCACAAGCCCAAATGGGTCTCACTGGCCCCTAAGACATTCTCTCCAGGGGAAAGATTGTTTTCTGGGCAGGAAGCTTGCAGGCAGCTGGTAGCCCAGAGCACAATGGAACAGGAAGTTCCATCTTGTCTTCCAAGTTACATGGAGCATCTTAGCCAAGACCTTCACTCACTCTTCACCCACCCCTCAAAGATACCAGGCTCTTCTTGTCTAGGTCTCCAGATGGAAGTCCTGGCCATAGCCTGATGTGCCCCAAGCAGGGCTTTATCCCCACGTCATGATGCCCACACTCAGTCCCACTCTCCTCCCAGGCTTAAGTTGAAACCAACTTCTCCCAGTTTATAACTTCTGCCTTCTGCCCTTCTCTCCATCACAGTCCCCATCCTTGTCTCATCTGACCATAATCTTCTGTCCCCATGCCCCACTAAAGCTGCTGCGAGGACCAACTCCTCTACCAAGGTTTCTCTCAAGCAGTTCCAACTTGCAAGCAGAAAATGCTTGGTGGGATGCTCACGCACTGGACAGTGGGAGTCAATACAACAGAGATAATTCATGGAGCTGCAGAAGGACAGATGGGCTGCTCACCACTGTCCAGGGCATTTATCATAGAGGGACACAAAGCTCAAGGTTTCTGTTGATGGAGCTATTTCCCAATGTATTTGGAAAGGGTAACTTTGACATCCCTAATGAGCCCCCGATTTATGGCACTTTACGAACAAGGTCAGTGGAGCATTGGCGGTCTCACCGTGAGTCCAGACACTTCTATTGAGATAGGTAATGAAGATGGAGATCACAGGAAAGAGGTTTAGATTTAGGGTTTGATGTTCCTTCTCCCCCAAACAGGCCACTTCCCAGCTCTGATCTTGGCTTTCTGCATGCACTGTATGCACAGTAAGTGCAGTTCTGGGCTAGATTTGTACTACAGATCCACTAGGGGACTCACAGCACATTTGAATACAGCAAGTTCAAGTCCAACTCTCTATAAGCATCTTGTCACTATCATGTTTGAACTGTTTGGGGGACTCTCATAGCTCTCCCCTGGGCCCACCTGTGAACCCTCCCCCAGCTCTTTGGTATTCACATCCAACGAAATGTCCTCATTTGTCTGACACTGGATCCTGGTTTCCTGGTCCTCCCTACTCTACACTCAGCCCTAAAGGCCAAACTCTGGCTCCAAGCCTTCTGTCATCCGCCATATATCTTCAGTTTGTTACCACAAACATATTAAGAACTCTACTCACCCTATATCTACTCTTCCTTGAAGGCCTCCTGCACTCTGGACTTAGCATGTAGGATTAATGAACAGAACTCTCAGTGGCTGCTGGCCACATAGGGAGGACTGGATGGCATTGTGGGTTGGGGTAAGAAGTGCCATAATGGGGAGGGAAAGGGGCCAAAGCCTGGAACCATAAGTTAGGGCACCCATTCTGTTCTGAGGGCCAAGGAGGACACCAATACTGGCAGGAGTAAGTCTTAGCTACTTTGCAAGATTGTCCCTCCATAATGACAGTCCCAGTCTGGCCTGTTCATTCCTCACACTTCCCATGAAGAGTCCACAGTGTCCTGGCCTCTTCCAAAACAGGCCAACAGCCTGCTTCTAAACATTTCCCTTCATTCTTCTTTCTCCCTCAGTTAATTCTGTCTCCTCTCCTTGGGTTGTCAAATCCCTACTGCATCTTCAGGACCTGTCTGTGGGAATCCTGCCTCCTCCCTGAAGCCTTTCCTGATCTCCAGATTCACACTTAACCCCTCTCTGTTGCTCTGGGAGGGTGCTAGAAGGCCTAAGCATGGCAAACGTGGTCTGGCAGTCTTTGATCTTCCCCATTCCCTCTTGCTAAGAACTGTTAGACGACATTCCTAAAGCTAACATGCCCAATCAAAACAAACCAACTCCATCTAACACAGGTTTCCCTTTTTTCCTTTATAAACTGCCTATGCGCCATTATCTGTCTCCTCTCTATCCAGAGGCAGTCCTTTGTCTGTCTGGGGCAAATATCTCTTCTTCCTCTCCCTTGTTCCCTCGCCCTTCTCCTTCATCCTCTGTCTCCTGTTTTTGTCTCCTATATTCCTTGCCCTTTGTCCCTCTGGGGCAGAGAAATCCCCTGTGTGCTGCTGAGAACTTGGTCTTGGGTGTCTTGAGCCTGGTCTTTCTAGCGCTCATCAATTTCTAGGCGCCGTGCTGGAGTAGACTGTGTGCATGTTCTTTGCCCTACGGATGGACACTGGATTTACCCATAACTGAGAAAAACCTCCCACAAGGCCTTGCATAAAGGTAAGAGTGATGTGAGTTACGGAAGAGGTCCCAGGGAACCTTCTGTCTCAGCCATGCTGAAATGCTGACACAGGCCAGATGTAGCCAACCTGAATCGGTTCTTTATGAAGTCACCTCACCTGTTCCCTGCCCTGTCTCAGCCAAGTCATATCATCATTCGACCAACTCATTGTAGGTCTGCAGCCTCCACATTCTGGATCTGTCCCTCTAAGTCTTTCCCCTCACCCATGAAAAGCCTAAATGAAAACTCCAACACCAGGAAGGAAGACTTTAATTTATTCTGGGACCAGCACTCTCTGCCATTCTTCTTGACCTGTCCGTTCATTCCATTGTTCTATTTCTCAACCCCCTGGTAAGCCTTCACCTCCTAACCCAGGCTGTTTGGACTGGCCAGCAGCCCAATCCATATGACCTCTGCCCCACCCTCCTCTCACACTCGGGGCCCTCTCTTTAGCTTTGCTTTGGAGAAAGTTTACAAGGCTGTTTTCCTTTATTTTGTTTGGTTATCTTGATCGGCATTTTCACTTTACATTGTGAGCCATTCTGCCTATAATTCTGACGTAGTTGGTGGGGGAGGGAAGGAAGTTGGAAAGAGCTTTGTTGATGATGGCTCTATTTTATTATATGTGATGGTCATGGCTCTGACAGGCAGTTCATCAGGCTAGAGGCTAGGGACAGGAGGGGAAGAAGGACACTAAATACCATGAAGTCACAGTACAAAATATTTTTCAAAGGGACATCAAAGTCTTTTTCCATGCTGTCTTGCCTTGACCCCGTTTCACACTGGCAAAACACAAACTGAAATTAAAATAAAAATACCAGGCTGGCTCCATGTAGCCAGTTGGGCTGTGCAGCTAATTCACAAACTCTATTAACATCACTAAATGCAAACATTCCAAGATTTATTTTCCTTGCTTATAATTTTTTTTTCTGCCTTTCCACTGGTGGGCTGTTTATTTCTAATAATTTGGTAGGAAAAAAAACATTTGCTCATACCAGTGGAGGTCTTATATGCCAAGCTGCAAACCAGAGCACATTTTATTGTGGAATAAAACTCTTGGAAAACAGGCTCCAGGGGGGCCTGCTGATGGGGAGTTTACAAGCCTAGTACAATTGACGCCATTATAATTAGTCCCCCCCCCAAAGTCTTATTTTTTTCAGAGCAGAGGTCTGAATCTTTCTCTTTGCACACGAATATCTCTAGACTAGAGCAAAAACATTATGGAAGGTGAGTCATAGAGCAGCTTTGAGCTTTAAAGACTAACGCAGATCCTATAAATCTAACCTGCATTCTTTTACTGGGAATGACTGACTTTTATGAAAACTGAGGATTGTAAATCAGAAACCTAAATAGCTTACTTTGCAGCAGATAAATACAGATTTATGCAGTGACAAAGCCCTATGTTAACCCTTTCCTCGTGCCACAGAGGACTTGAGGGCTGTGGGTGCAGAGAGGGATGGGGCCTTTCTTCCTGGAGCCAGAGTGGGGAGGAGGCTAAAGTGGGAGGCAGTGGAAGGGGGATGATCTTCTCTGGCTAAGGATGCTTCCTACTGGTACATCTCAGCTAGACATAGTTCAGGCCTTCAGGATCCTGGCTCTGGTTATTCCAAGGCTCTATGCTAGAAAATGTTCTGTGTGGGTCCCTGAGTGGGTGTCTCTTGCAGCCTAGGCTTCCAAAATTCTTGAAAAGTCACCAGACTTCCCTGGGCCCAACCCTCTCATCTGCAAAATGGTGCACTGTAAGAATTAAATTAGCAATTACATACTAGTCCCTCCCTCCCTCCCTCCCCCTCTCTCTCTCTCTCTCTGTGTGTGTGTGTGTGTGTGTGTGTGTGTTGACTGTCCCTCCCATTTTTCTCTCTTTTTCTTTATTTCTATCTTTCCTTCATTGCATTCTCTCTTCCCTTTCCCCTCTATCCTTCCCTTCCTTCCCTGGGAACTGAACCTATGCCTCAAGTGTGCTAGGCACCTGTTGTATCACCGAGATTCATACTCACCCCTCCCCTCAGTCATTTTTATTTTGAGACAGGTCTCCCTAAACTGCCTTGAATTTGTAATTTTCCTGCCTTAGTTTCCTAGCAACTAGGATTACAGTCTCACCCCCCCAGGTGGTGTTGCTCTGTATGCCTAAGGAGCCCTGGAGAGACGTGATGCTGAGGTGTTGGAACGATGCAATGCTCTGCAGAGTTCTCAGGACCAGAATGGACAAACAGTGCCCTCATCTTTCCATCTTCAGCCCTCTCACAGGCTTAGCAGCTTCAGTCTTCACTCATTCCACTGAAAGATCCATGCTGCTGGATCTTCAAGTGCTCTGAGCACCCCCCCCCCCCCATACACTGCCGGGGCTTCCTGGGCTCCTTTGGCTGCCCTGAGTCCCTGTGGGAGTGCAACCCTGGCCTGACCACCCAGCCCGGACTGGCCTAGTGCGTTTGTGTTTAAACAAGGCACACCCTGTGTTGCCCTCTCAAACTTTAAAAGAGTACTGGGACCTGGCGACCCTGGACCCTGGGAGGGAGAAAGGGGGCATTTATCATTTTTATGTGGCATTTCAAAGCAGAAGACTCCTCCTTGGCCAGGAGACAAAGGCCCTCACGGGGTCAATGGAGG
Organism: Lophiomys imhausi; assembly: GCA_907164525.1. Lineage (NCBI taxonomy): Eukaryota > Metazoa > Chordata > Mammalia > Rodentia > Muridae > Lophiomys > Lophiomys imhausi. Next base: position 9,880,718 of record CAJQZJ010004755.1, on the reverse strand, counting down.
AACCCCATTTAATCATTAACACTTAATAGTAAAGAGTTTAAAAAACGGGCCAGTGGGTTCCTTGTTTGGCCCTTTGTTGCTGGGGATGCCCTGGGAGTCGGGTGGGATCAAGTCAGGTCCTCGGACAAGAGGCTTTTCTGCTGAAGCTGGGATGTGAGCCCAAGTGGGTGGGTGCCGGTAGATTTCACTCAAGTGAGTCACCCTTCACCCTCTGATGGTGACAGCCACCAATTCATTTTCTAGGCCAGTCAGGAGGTCCCAAAGAGTAAACAGGCCAAAGCCCAGTACATACTGGGTGGTGTGATGTGAAACCCCTGGCAGACAAAGATCCCAAAGCCATTCCCTCAATGACGCTGAAGCCACTGTGACAGACTTATCCCCATCAGGGAGACGCTTCACTCCGCGGCTCCTTTGCACCAGGGCCTTGAGTCCACCTGCCTCCTGTCCCAGAATGGCAGTTCCCAGCTCTCCACCTGTGCCTCATTTTAATCACTTACTTGAACCTGGGAGAAGGGGCCTCCCGCTGTGTTTTCCCAGGGGTCAGGACAAAGACAGCAAGCGGCACCTGTAGAGAAACCACTTCCTCTCCAGTCCTTCTGACCCAGAGGAGCTGAAAGCTGGGCGAGCAGGCGTCAAGCCCACTGTGCACCTAGTTGTCCTCTTCTACAGGTTTAGGTCCCTAGACAGGGTTTCTGGGTGGAAGTGAATAGTGCAATAATGTTTGCTGTGTTTCTTCCTGTTTTTATTTGTGTGTACTCGTGTGTGTGTGTGTGTGTGTGTGTGTGTGTGTGTGTGTGTGTGTGTGTATTATTGTAGCTTATCACCATAGCTACAGTTAACTGGACATTAAACCGAGTTTATTGCAAACTGAACAACCTGGGAAGCCCACACCTGATATGAAGGCAATTTCAATTTAGAAAACAGTGTTCTTTGTCACTGCCTACTCCATTCCCCCTCTACAGGACATCCTCCTGACTTTGAGCAGCAGGTGCTGGCTTCACCTAGTTAATGCACTGCTGATGTTAATAGAATTAGTGGGTTTTCCTGCCTCAGCTGACCTTGTGTGATCTACACATGTGACTGTGCAGTTGGAGACTACCTGTTCTCGTCATTGTTGAATGCTTGTTGTATTCTTGTTTGTGGTCACTTTCTGCATAGAAAACTCAGATATGGATTTTTCCATCTATCTTTATCAATACCTCTCTCAAATTATTAGAGAGAACAAAACAAATAGCTTTAAAAGTTATACAGCTATCCTGGTAGAACACACTTGGGGCAAAGGTCATGAAGATGATTCATGTAAATCAGAAAGATGTGGTATCTCAGACCAACTAGGGCAAGGTGATGGGGTACCTGAACCTGTTCCCATCTCCAGCTTGGAGCATCTGGTCAAGTGGAAGTACACCTGATTTTCAGTAATTTTGCAGGCCAGGCCATGGTGGCATCTGTCACTTAGAGTCACTGGCATATTCGGAACATAGGGGTTGAGCAGGTGTAAGCTCCACAAAGACACTCTATAGCAGAAGGGAGTGGCTTGCCCCAGGATGCCTAGAACACACAGCTGACCTTTTCTGCCTCCCAGTGAGAAAATTCCACAGTTGGAGATAAGATCAGGTAGTCAGGGCTTTGCAGGGGAGCCTGGGAACAGGGTAGAGGAAAACCAGGCAGCCTATGTAGGGCTCACTCTGGAGTTTCTGCAAAGCCTGCTGAGAGGAGAGCCTTCTGGTACTAGCACCCATCAGAATCTCAAGGGCAGGGGCAAAGGATCCCTGAGAGAACTTGAACTCTTGCCTTGGGCTCAAGGAGTATCCATATCCTCTTTTCACTCCCAAGACAGACCCAAGCAGCTACAGATAGTACTTGTATACTTTCAGAGTGCTTTCAATGTTCAGTTGCTGTGTGACTCCTAGAGATTTGACCACTCTGCATGGGATGGGTGGCTCCCTCTTGGAAGGTAGGAAAGAGGCCTATGTTCTTTCTTGACAGACACACTGCCTGTCTCTTCACAGCTCTGACCTTTCTTCTGTGATCCATATTGCCCTCTTTATTCTTCACGTCTTCAGAGCAGTCCTGATGGTGCACCTGACTCCTCCAGGGTAACAGGGAAGGCTACTGGCTACAGAAAGGAACATCTACCTTGGAGCTTACTTGCTTGTTTGCTTTTCTTTGCACAGAAGGGAAAAATCAACAAACACAACAGCAAAAGAGTCTGGCTGCTTTAGGGTGTCAGGCACTTCCCAAGTATGAGACTCCAGGGGCTTATTTCTGATGCAGTTTTTGAGATGGCCCCCATTAGCTCTTCTTAGCACCCTCAGAAAAGTCCCAAATCAGGATCGTAGCAAATCACAGTGGAGGGATGACATTCCTGTGCCTCAAGAAGCCTGACCTGCAGCTCCCCAAAAGCCACCATACTATTCTGTAACTTCTCTAATTTACCAACATAATTTGAGATTCATGTTAACTTAAACCAAGTTCTTATTAAATTCCAAACAACCTATAGGAAACATTTGGGCTTCCTGTCCTTCAGTCCCTGTTTCTGTCTCTCTCTGTATCTGCATCTGTCTGTCTGTCTGTCAATTCTCTGTCTCTCTCTCTGTCTCTGTCTCTGTCTCTCTGTCTCTGTCTCTCTCTCTCTCTCTCTCTCTGTGTGTGTGTGTGTGTGTGTGTGTGTGTGTGTGTGTGTGTGTGTGTGTGTGTGCTCTTACACATTACATATATCTCAGAAGGGATTTCTGGTCTTGAATCCAGACTGGTCAATGGTCAACTAGACCTAATTTGCGCAGGGCTTTCTTGAAAGTTCCATATCTTAAACTTTTTTGATTTTCAAGTAGGAATTTCTACTTCTTATAAAATACCTCTTGCCTCAGAGAGGAACAAGGAACAGTTGTTACCCCAGTTAAATTGCTGTCATGTTCTGCTCTCACTGTTTCCTATCTCACTCTCATTAGTGATGGATCGATTAGGAACTGCGTCCGTGGCTTATTTTTCCTAATAAACCTAACAATAGCAGTATTATTAATAATAATACTGAAACACCTGCCTTACACGGCATGGAGACAAAGCATTCTCTTTCATATGAGTGCTAAAGTAGAAATGGGAGTCTGCAAATGAATGAGTGTGAAGGCTTGGTCCTGGGAATTCTTGCTGGTTGGGACACAAGGCTGCTAACGTCTTTCTCTTCTTAGATCAAAAAACCTCATCACTACTCATGCTAATACCTTGGCCTCACTGAACGAGGGGGCCCATCCCGCAGGTTCTGCCCAGCTTGAACAGTTTTCAAGATCTGCCTTAGGACCATATGGCTCAAACTTAAAACCCTGTTGGCTGCCAAGGCTGGGAGGGTCAGGCCTGCTTGTTCCCACAAATCTAATAAACTGTTGAGATACTGACAGCCGACATCTTTCCCCAGTTTCAGTGAGGAGTTGTCTGGAACTCACAGACAATTGTTACTTAGATGAGCCATGAACATTGACCATTCTAAGACCCTGCTATGCGCTGGGTATGGTGTCTGATGTGTCATGCAGTTATTGCATTTAATCCTTTCCTTTTTCTGTTTTTCTAGCGCTGGAAATGGAACCCAAAGTCTCTTGAGTGCCAAGCAAAAACTCTTAGCATTGAGTGCAACTCTGGGCCTCATTTAATCTCCACAATAAGGCTTGTTTTGGAAATGAGGCTACTGGAGTTTAGGCGACGTTCAGTTACTTACAGAAGGTGAAGCAACTAGTTGGTGAGATTAAAACCTTCCTCCAGCTGGGATGTAGCTCAATGAGGAAGGAAAGTGCTCACCTAGCATGCACAAAACCCTGGGCTCACCCCTCAATATTTCATAAACCAGGCTTGTGTGGAAGTCTGTGTTCAGCTTCTCCTTGATGCCAGCCTTGCCCCTGCAAATACTCATCTATCTCTGGGATTTCACCTTTTGCAGGGTACCCAGCAAGTGGACTGGTCCAGGCAGTGGCCCGCTAAGACCGACTTCTTTGACTTAGTGCCACACTTGAGATCCAGCCAAGCTGCTGCATAGGTCAGGAGTGGTCCCCCTTTACTGCGGAGCAATATCTATTTATTGTCCTCATGGACTACTTTAGTACACAGATTCTTGCCAGTTGAAGGAGATATGGATTATTCTCATTTTAAAGTCTTTTTAAATAAAGCTGTAACTGTCTTTGTACAGAACTTTGAGCAAATATGTTTCATTTAAACATCTCAGTGCAGTCAATGGGAAATCTATCAGCTACATGTTACCACAAGACACATTTCTAAACTGTTTTTTTCTAAAATTACTGTGGTACTGTCTCCTCCAAAGGAAAGGGTATTCCAGAAGCTCTGCATCTTCCCAGCACTTAGGATTGTCATTTGTCCTTCTTTAATTTTTCCTATTAACATTCCAGTAGAAGCATATGTATTTATTTATTAAGATTAGGTTGCAGGGAACAATGGCACATGCCTGTAATCCCAGAATTTGGAAGCCTGATGCAGGATGAGGGCCACAAGTTTGAGGCCTGCCCAGTCTATGGAGCGATTGCCTTTGCAGCAAGCAAACTATAGAGTGAGACCCTGCCTCCCAAAACAAACATGAACAGGGAAAAAAAAAAAAGATGAGGGAGATGTAAACTAAGCATGGCAGTACATATCTGTAACCCTGGCACTCAGGAGGCTGAAGTAGGAGAATTATAAGTTTTAGGATAGCCTAGGCCACTTAGTGAGGCCCTATACCAAAGAATAGGAAAAATAGAATAAAATAATCAGTTTTATAAGATTGTATCATAATATTCTATGAATCAAATGGCTTATACTTCAGAGCCAGGTGTGGTGGCGCACGCCTTTAATCCCACCACTCGGGAGGCAGAGGCAGTCGGATCTCTGTGAGTTCAAGGCCAGCCTGGTCTACAAAGGCTTACGCTTCAGAGATTTGCCAACAGAGTGCAAGGTGTTAGCAGGTTTGTCTCTTCTGAGGCCTCTTCTATTGTGTTGAAAATGGCTGGCTTTCACATGGGTGTGTCTGTGTGATTCTGCTGTCCTTCTATGTGTCCGAGTTCCTAATTTTTTATAAGTTAGGTGAACTAAGAACCACCTTAAAGAACTGTAAACTTCATGAGATCTTTTCCAACCGTTTCAGCAAATACAACCACCTTCTCATGTCTGAGGGCTTTAACATACACATTTCAAGAGAATGGGCCACAACTCATACCACGAGTAGCAAAGTGAATAAAACCCAGACTAAGCACACAGAATAGGAGCACAAGGCGGCCTTTATGTGGTGTATGGGAGCCGGCTCCACAGTTCCTACAGCCCAGGGTGGGCTCTGTCACCTCCGGTGATGCAGGGAGCCTCCTTCTGCTGGGCATGAGGGGGGCACAGAGAGAAGCTGACACCAGTTCTGGTCTCCACTCCACCACTGGACTCCAGGTCACTCCTTCTGGAAGCCATTCTTTTGTGGTATGTTAACAGAAGAGAGAAAATTAACCACACTTACTTCAGAGCCAGGCGACGGAGGCTCGATCACTGGTCACGTGCAACCATTTCACCAGCTGACACATGGGAGGCCCGCAGCTTCTGTGTTCACATTTGGACTTTTTTTTTTTTTTGCTGCAGTAGCTGAGCTATGGAAGCTTCTGGCATTCTCCTTGCCTCCTGGGGTTATTGCTAAGGTCCAAGTGCTTACTTAGTAAATGTCAGCAGTTGGATTTAAAGATTCTGGCTAAAATTGGCTACTACAGTCTCAAGTGTCCACAGAGATTTGTATGTGATCAGAAAAACTTTAAGACATTGAGACAACTGGCGGGGAAAGTTTCAGACGCCCCCATCACCCTGCCTCTTCCCATGAGATACTTGAGCTCGTCCTCTATTATGGGACCCTCTGATGTTCGCCTTTCAACTTCATATGTTGGAATTCTACCCTTCAGTGTGTACATTTTAAGAGGATGGACTCCCAGAAGATAAGCATGGGTGGAACAGATGTCCGCATCAGAGACAGGAAAGCTTCCTTGCTCCTTGCTTCCCATGTGAGGATATAGCAAGAAAACCACCATCGAAAGGCAAGAGGTGAGCCCTCATCAGTCAATCATATCCGTACTCTGGTTACCACCGCTCTAGTTCCCAGGAGAAGTAAGTATGGGTTGTTAAACCACACAGTCTCGGGTGATTTGCTACAGTGTCCTGAACAGACTAAAGTACCCACCCTTTTCTCCAGGAAATATGTAACACGTTTGGTAAAGATAAACAAGATCTACCCCTGTCTTAGAGTAGTTCACAATGGACCAGTGGCAGCAAGACATACAGAGCAATAAGCAAATGGGGCAAGATCAAGTGAGGTCTTCAAATGCCAGACAAAGGCAGCAAGAGAGCCTGGAGAAGAGCTTTTAGCCTTAGGAGCACTTGGAAGTGAAGGGTGCACAGAAGTCTAGCTTGAGGATTTGGAGACTGAAGAGACCATTGACCCCGTGGAGGCTGGATTAATAAACATGGGTAGGACAAAGAAGAGCATTGGTGGAGCCCTAGCGTGCAGACAGCTCTGGCTGGTGCACAGCAGCAAGAGAGGAAGTAGTGAGGGAAATCCAGAAGGATGCTGAGGCCTGGGTGCCAGGAAAAGGCTAATAGTTCTTTAGCAGTCAGAGGCCAGAACCTGCTTTGGAGGGGTAGCTGGCCAAACCCCAAACCAGGGCTGGTCCTTCCTTCATCCTCAAAACCAGCAGCATCAGTTGTCACATGTTCTTCAGACCACCAGTGGGAAAGGGTCTCTGATTTTAGTGGCACATGAGATCCAGTTGGCCAGCCTGGACAATCTGGGCTCCTCCCCAGCCCAAGGCCTTCACTAAATTATGTCTGTAGAGTATCACTTGTAGCTTAAGGTGACATAGCCATGGGGTGGATATGGATAGCTTTGGTGGCCATTACCCTGTCTACCATACTTACACAGCCACAAGTTCTAAGTGCCCACAGGTGTACTGGATATGGAGAGACTGCCACCTCCAGTCTGGCCCCATGTCCCCTCCCTTTGGTTAGTTCTTGAGAAAACTGATTCCCTACTGACAAGGAGATAGCCTTCTCCAGCAGTGGCCATTTACTGGTCAGTATTTCTTGCTCTGACCTGGGCAGACCCATTGCTTCTTGGCACTCAGAGACTTATCCATTCTCCATCTCCACATGATGGCCACCACTTCCCAGCGTTGGAGGACTCAGCATCGATGCCCCAGACTTCACCAGCACTCATAACTCATTCCTATAAGAGTCCCAACTCCAGCTTGTCCTCCTCACAGGCCTGATCAGTGTTCACTTGACATTTCAAAGCCTTGGGAGCAAGAAATGAGGAGCTAGCACCTACAGCTCAGCCCTGACTGCGCTAAGGGTTGTGCTAACCCCTTTGCTGTGCCTTCAGGATTAGGATTCTTCTCCTGGCTCAGCTCTGTGCGGCAAAGCAAACACACCGAGGGAGTCTTTGTCTGCCTGCACAGCAGTTTCCTGGAGCCTATGGGTCTGGATCCTACTCGAGAAATATGGACAAAGCAAGAGTTTCCACAAACTGCACATTCACAGCTAGGAGGACTGTCATGGGACAAGTCACCTTTCCAGAGACACATGCCACCTTGTAGCTGTTGGGGTCCTCAAGCTCCAAGCAAATCTGTCACCACTCCCAACTCTGGCCTTCTCTCTCCTCCATGTCTCTGTTCACTATCCCTCAACCCCAACCCACGCAGTTCAATAAACCTCCTGATACTAGCTTTCCTAGTCTTAGGCTGGGCAGCTTGGGCTCACAGGCAGAGCAGGTGTGGACTTACAGACCAATCGGATGCATTGTGTTAATGACCAAGAAGATAATGTGTGGCAAAGTGAGAGGGTGGCACTCAACCTGGTCTAGAACACAGAGAAGCAATCAGGAGAGGCTTCCTGTAGGAAGAGATACCTGAACAGATTGGGAACTCAGCGAAGCAGAGGCAGCTGAGGGTATTGTTTATAGGCAGAGGAACTATGCTTCCTTACCCTCTATTGCTCATCAGATTCTAAGTAGAGTCTTTACCTGTGGGCCCGGGAAATCCCCAATCTCCTTTTACATATTCCCCAGTGTGGTGGTAGTAGGTACAGGATTTACCCTGGAATTCTGCTTCACCTTCTGCCCTGAAACCAGAAAGAAGCCTTGCCATGCAGTTGGCTAGCACTGCTCCATGGGGAGTTCTTGGCTACCTCCCACAGCTGTTGAGTGTCTTTCTTTAAACTGAATAGTCTTTGAGCCAGAGTCACCAGGACAGGCTGCAGCAGGCGACACTGAGACTTACAGTGCACTGAGGTGGTTGTTATAGCACACCAGTAAGTACCACTGGTCCCAGCACTGCCCTTCTCAGTCAGAAGACCCCAGGCAAGTCCTGTACCCTTTCAGAGCCTCTATTTCCAAACCATAAAGCTAGGGAAATAATAGCGTTCATCCCTCAGGGTTGGAAAGAGAATGATGTGTTCACCCTCAGCCCAGTGTCTGGTTTGTGTCAAGCCAAATTGAATGTACTTCAAAGAGACCATGCAAAGCCACTTACCAAGCGTCAGAAATAAAGAGTTTGCATGATGAGCCATTCTCTGAATGAAGACAAGGACTGTCCTGACCACTTGGTTTGGAGACACATGAAGGCAAGAGATATGAAGCAAACCAGAGGAGAGATTGCCTGGACCTTCAGGACCACTGAGCAGTGCAAATGTGGTTTTGAAAGAGGGCCTGAAGGAGAGAGGTAATAAGCATCTTGATCCTGGCCTGGAGCACCACACAAGCACGCACGCACACGCACACACATACTCGCTCATGCATGCATGCACGTGCAGGCACACACACACCACAAAGACAGACAGACACACAGAAAGAGAGAGAGACAGAGAGAGAGAGAGAGAGAGAGAGAGAGAGAGAGAGAGAGAGAGAGAGCCTGTCTGTGGGCTTCCCCTGGGTAGTGGATTACCCATTCTCAGAGCAAAAGTGGGGGTGAGCAAAGGGGTGCTTGCAGAGGTCAGAGGGAACCTTCTTCTCTGAATAAGGTTAAGAGTCAAGCTGGCCCAAGGATCACTTCAGAACGACTTTCCACAAGTCAGTTTTCTATTGGATCAGTGACCATTCATCTCCATCTTCTAAGCACCAATTGTGAACCCTCCTGTGGCTCAGCCCCTGATCCTGGTGACTTAGGGCAGTAGCTCTGGCTTTATCATGAGGCAGGGAGACAAAGGCATGTGCACTTTATTTTAGGACAAGACAAGCACCAAGGGAGAGTGTTGGCCATATCCTCTGGACTCCATGGGGGGAACAGAAGACCCTATGACTGACCTGTAGGCAGTAAAGTGTTTGTGGCAGTCATTGGATGGGCTATGGGCAACCTCCTTGTGTAGGATCCTCCTCCTTTCAAGGGTTGCTCTGGCTTCCTTTTGTAACTTTTGTGGTCAGTGGAGCCAGGTCTTCGTGACTCCATGCAGAGGGATAAAGAGAGCCAAGGGAACTCCAGGAGCTGGTGGAGTCACAGGAGACCTTAGGACACTGCTCAAGTGTGTGTGTGGGGGGGGGGGGGGGGGGAACTCCTGTTCCTAATGCTTTCCTCACTGCTATTGGCACCCATGGAGACTCCAGACATGCCCAGAAGGGTCCCAAGAATGATGACGATCCAGAGACAGGGGCTTAAAGGGAAGTGAGAACCCAGACCAGGGACAGTTAACGGCATTGCCAAAAGAGCCTAGGCATCTACTCAGAGAAGAGCTCTCAGCCTGAGGCTGGCCGCTTTCTGGAATCTGTAATGTGACGCCCCTGTATGAGGTACAAACAAGGAGTTAGACACTGCTGCTCATGCTCTGGAGACACCTCCCCAGCTTCAGTGCCTTACCACACGTTTTAACTGAATTGACTACAGTCTTCCCTCACTCTGAGCAAAATACCAGGGACCTGGGTCTTAAACAAGTTCCCCTTGTCCTTCTCTAGTCACTTGGGCATCTACTGCAGGATTTCTGGCATGCTCCAGGCTCTCCTGCTGGCCCTGGCTTCGGATCTTCCTTCAGCCTCCCAGTTCCTCCCACTTCCTGTCTCTCCAACCGTCCCAAGGAAAATGCAAACCGTCTGTGCTCAGCAAAGGCATGTCCATCAAAGTGAAACTTGCGGACTGAAACATCATCATTGTGGGTGGTTTCAGAGCCTGGCTGCCAGAGCTGAGGTAGTCAATGGGACTCTTGACTTTCTTCCTCTTGGGAGAGGAGCAGCCTGTGCCTGGGATCTTGTTGCAAACTAGGGATGGGGAAGAATAGAGAGCCCTTGCTCCCTGCCTGAGTTTGCTTGGAGCCTTGAAGTGCTTTCTCATCAAAGACCTGAGAGGTGGGGTTTGTCAGATCAGCAAACAGAGCTAGGGTGGTGGGGTGGTGGTGGGTGTTTACAGCTTAGCAAACAGAGGCTCCGAGAAGTCACATGACTTTCCCAACCCCACTCTCCCCTCTGGTAGAGTCAGGACTGAATTCCCAGTTTGACCCTAGTGTCTTTTCCCTTTGACAGGCACTTGGGCATGGTGCCCCACTAGACCCATGGGGAGATCTCCATCAACTATACAAGGGCTGATGTCACCAGGACACTAATCTAATACAGGGACAAAATATTTGAAAACAAGCATTCAAAACACCTGCATACTTGACCTAGAGAATTTCCTTGTTGAATGCCACCTGCAGGGGTTAGTGTGAGCTTTGAGCCTCCTTGTGCCTCTAGAAGAACTTGTCTCCTCTATATGGGGTAGGCTCCACCCTCAGCTGCAGGTGCCATGGCACTTGGCCTTCCTTTGTGCTCATCTCTCCCTGACCATTCATGCATGTGCTCCCCCTCCAAGCCTCACTGTTAGCTGCACGTGTTTCTGGACCCTCTCGCCTTTCTTTCTCCTTGCTGTAGATCTTTGGCACCTGGCATTGATACCACGGGCATCTCAGAGCCCAGGGGTGCCAAGCATAGGCATTTGCCTTAGGAATGTGTTTGCCATGCCATGCCATCTGTGGAGCTCTTCCTGATTCCATAAAAATTTCTCTGCTTTATAACAATTAGTGAGAAAAAAAAAAGAAAAAGAAAACAGGCCATGAATCTGAAGGAGAGTAGGGAGAGAATTATGGGAGGTTTTAGAGGGAAGAAAAGGAAGGGAGAAATGTAATTAAATTGTAATCTCAAAAAAAAAAACCCAGATCTGTTTTTTATGTATATAACTTTCCAAGTGTCAGGGATTGGCATCCTAGCAGGCCCCTGGGTGATATAGGTGCTGAGCATTGCATTTGGGAAGCTGTGACTGGCACTGAGGCAGGACGTATTAAAGCTTTGCAAAATGCCTAAACTCTGCTTTGAAGAAAAGAAGTGGAAAAGCCACTAGAATATGCAGGGATTGGCTGGGATACAGCGTGAAGAGGAGCTGGCAAAGGATGGAACTACAAATGGAAGATGTCAACTACATCCCTCTCACCACCTCCAGACCCACAACAGCCTTGCATTAGAAAACTTGTTTACAAGGGAGGGAAACAGAGGCTCAAGGAAGAAAGAGTCGTCCTTTCCTAGGTGTCAGTGAAGACCCTGAAACTGCACCCATCTAATTCCAAAACTCATACTTTGCTGGATGCAAGACTGAGCAGGGACTGGGTACCGGATGCTTTTCTTTAGGGCTGGGCAAAGAGTCAGTAGAGCACATTGTTGGAGAGGGGAAGAATGAATGAGAGAACAGAAGCACTTTGAGAGCCTGGAAACCTGGCCAAGAGATTCTCTCTATGACCTCATGCTCCAACTTCTCCTCCTACCTGTGTCTTATCTGAAAGGTGACCCCCATTACACTTGCCCAGTTGATAAAGCCAGGCAGCGCACCTGCACCTGTTACCCAAACCTGATACCCAAAAAGGAAGCTGGCTTTAGATAAGGCTGAGGGGTGTAAAGCCTGGAATCATGGGGTGGGGTTGGCTGTTGGCTTGATGCCACAAGTGTCCACTGAGTCTCTCCTAAGGGCAGGACTCTGTGCCAGGCTCCTTCAGGGTGAGGCAGGAAACAATGCAACCCCTGCCCTCCCCTCCTACAGTTTATGGGAAAGAAATAATTACAAACAGGATGTGAAACAGGCAAAAAGAGAAGAGAAGCAGGTGGGGACTGCTCCCTGACAGGTCCTGTAGTAGGGACTGAGAGAGGAGAAGAAAGGAGCCAGGGGTTAGTGATGTCAAGAGAAGGGCCTGACCCTTCCCACTGAAAATGCTAAGTAGTAAGAGATCCTTAAAGTTTGGATCCCTACTCCCAGTACCCCTCCCCCGAAACCCCCCTTCTCCAACCAGGTCAAGAGCTCAGCTTCCTGTTTGTTCCTTCTGGCTTCCAAATTGTCCTCCTGGAGCAAGGGCCCAGTCCCTGCATTTTTCACTTTGGGCTCCCTCTCCTCTACCCTAGGCTAATCCCTTACTCCCTCAGCTAGGTTTTTAAGAGCTAGAATATTTTTTAAAAAATAAATTTATTTTTTTATTTCTTCAAGTTACATCTCAATCACAATCCCCTCCCTACTGCCCCCTCTGGTCCCACCCTCCTACCCTCTTCCACCTCACACCCCACCCCATCCATTTCCTTTTTTTTTGTTTAAGGTATATCTTTTTACCCCCAACAGCCCCCTCTTTCAGTCCAACAAATGGCTCTTTCTCTTATAACAACAAATACAATACAAAACAACAAAAACAATTAGGCCACAATTATGAAAATTATAAGGCTTAGCATGCATTCCCAATGTCCAGTCCATATGTATTTGGCAACTGACTTTAACATTCTACTATGCAACCATCTTCATAAGTTTAAAGTTCTATATCCAACTCAGCTTCCATCCTAATTTGCATCACCAGTTTAAAAAACATCTTCTTAGATCCAGAACACCCTCTTAATTCCTAAACAACTCAAAATTTAATTATGAGACTGTAACTATCTAGTCTTCAACCACCTCAGAGACCTGAGAGGGATAAATATATCTGATTTTATAGGAAGTACAGGGCCTGCAGCTTCCAAAACTAAGAACTGACATACCAGTGGCTGCCTGGACAGTTCCCAATTTCTCTCCATACATTACAATATCAATCTTCAGCCATTTGGCCCCGTTTCTCTGACAGACATTGATTGTAGAGCAGGAATTATGAAGGACTTGCCTACCCTGTCTTGGCAGAGCTAAGCTGTCGACTTACCTGCTTCCAGGTTTTGTCCTTTTTGGGCAGCATGCTGTCTACAGTTGAAGCAAGGGTTTTTTCTTGCCAAGTGACAGGCTTGCCACTAATGCAACTATCTCCAATTGAAGATTCTTCAATGCTCATCATCTACTTGGAGTAGAATAGGGGGTGCTGTCAGGAGCTGACATGTCTTAATATAAAAAAAAATATTAAGTTAAGAAAATATCTTTGAATGCCATATTCCACAGATCTCTTGAGGTTTTTAAAGACCACCTATCCATCTCCATATATTTGGATAAGCAAATGTTGCTTGTCTCTTAGCAACTTGTTTTCTGATTAATTTAGAAAATAACTGTGATAGACTGCCCTAGTACCTAACAAAATGACATGCTTGAATGAGTATTAGTTTGCATTTTTTAATTATCCTAAACAATTTATGACAGTTACAAACAAAAGGCTAAAACTTAACATTTCATTTTTAAGTGTTACCTAGGTACAATACCTTAAAAAGAGTTAACCTTACTTTTGTATCAATATACAAAGATCAATACCAGTGTCGCCAAATATAATCTTAATTTTGTATCAATATACAAAGATATCAGAGCATATTCAATAATCTGTCCCTTTTTCTTTATCATTCCTATATTATGTCTATATCCCATTTTTTCTCAAGTCTTTTCACCCCTACATAGGAGAGAAAGAAGGATACAGAAAAGAAAAAGAGAGAAATCTCTGGGTCTAACCTATAAACCTATTTATCAAGACCATTTAACAGCTTGTAATATATCCCCATAAATAACAACAAGTATCTATAACCCATCAAATGACAAAAGGGAGGAAAAATCACCCACCCCGCCTTCTGGAAGAGCTAGGTTCTTAGAAGCCTCCTTGTAACCTGCCATTTGAGAGGTGAACTTGCAAGGATTTTGTAAGCTAGTTAAACAAAGCCATGTTAAAAATGAAGTTCCAAGTGCAATGGGATAAATCATGCTGTGTTCTACTAAAGTCAAAGATAAGAGATACTCAAACTCTGCAATATTCTAGTTCTTTTGCATTTCATGTTATTTATGTTATTAAAGATATTTACATATATTGCACCCTATAATGGGAATATTACACACTATGATGTTATGCATCTCTGTAATTTTATGCTCACATATATCACCTGAGTAGATAAATGTCTTAGTCCCTTTAGTGTTACACAAAACCCCTGAGCTGAGTATTTTATTTTATTTTTTTTTTACAAAGGAGATCTATTCAGCTCCCAATTAATTTTGGAAGTACAAAAACATAGTGGTAGCGTCTGCTCAGCTCTGGTGAGGACATTCTGCCTCTGTAACAACATGGAGGGCAACATTATGTTATGGACACACATGAAATGGAGAGATCACATGGCCAGCTGGAAAGCAAGAGAGATTCAGGGACCAGGTTTACTCCTTGTGTAACAACCTGCATGCATGGGATATAGATCAGTATAATTTTTATATGATCCAAATGGCAAAAACAACTCAGAGGAGAAGAGGTTTATTTCAGCTTCCAGTTTGAGAGGTACAGTCTACCTGAGAGAAAAAGCATGACAGATGGTTCATCCATGGCAGCAGAAGTTTGCAGTCATGACCTTTTACATGGTACCAACTAGGAAGCAAAGATATATTGGGCCAGAACTGGATGCAGATAGAATCTTTGGAGTTCCATCCCTAATGGCCATGTTCACCAAACTAGGCCCTAGGTCCCAAAGGTTCAACAGCCTCCCAAAACAGTGCCAGGACCTCACGATCAAATATTTAAACACATGAGCATGTGGGATACATTTACATATCTGGGATAGTTAGCTTTATCAAATTATCACAACATTGAATCATTTAATTAAGTTAATTGATCTGGGAAGAGCCAATCCATTGTGGGTGGCATCATTCTCTAAAGACAAGTTATTAAAAAGTCTGAATGAGGGCCTGCCAGGATGGCTCAGCAGTCAAGAGCACATGTTGCATAATCATGAGGACTGGAGTTTGCATCCCAGACCCACAAAACAAGTCGGGTGACCCAGACACACCTACAGCTCTAGTCTCAAGGCAGGCAGAGGCAGGAGGATCACTGAGCTTGTTGACTTTAGCTCAGCTAAGAGAATACAGGCCTCAGATTCAGAGAGAAAGAGAGATCCTGCCTCAAAGGGATAGATGTGTTTTAATAAGGAGGGTACCGCATGACCTCTTCTGGCCTCCATGTACACACAAAAGCACACACACACTTCCACATTCACGTGTGCATACATTCATAATGAGTGGCGCACATGCAACAAATAATCCTACAAAGAAGCCTAAGCAAAAGGAAAAAAAAAAACATAGATGTGCCTGCCACGCAGAGCCTGTGCTGTCAGCACTGCTCAATGATGTATGCGGTGGCTTTGCTAGAGCACCCCGGAGAGAGCCTATTTCATACAATATGCCCACTAAAGACTATCGCTTGTTATGTTATTATTTTCTGAACTTAATTAGAGCTACAATGAGTATCCACCTACTAGAACCTCCATTTGCCATATAAACACGACTATCCATCTTGATTTTCCACCGCAGAGTAGGTAAGAAGCCAGGTGTCTGTGGAGCACTTTGGGGACCATTGGGAGACAGGAAACAGTCTCAATTCTAAGTAGCTAACCTCTCTATTCACAGCATCGGGGAAACTCGTGGTTTTCAAGTATTCATTGGGGTGTTATAGAAATGTTTGCTTAAATAACATCTTACTAACTTAAGATATAAAACAGGCTTTGCCATGAATGGGTCCAGTTGGGGTTGGTTTAAGACTTGCATTTAAACTAGTGCTGGCTTAAGGTTTACCTCATACTCAGGGGTCTTGCCAAGCTTGCTGTGAGAGCCCCAGCTCACATTCCACCCAGTGTGGATCCTGAAGACTGGTGGATTATGTATTCATCAAAGGTGACTGTCCATAATGTCTAGGACACACAAGATGCCGAGGCCTAAAGGCTGTGTCCTATTTAGACTCTGTCTCCATTATGCAGATGCAATCATTTTACTGAGATGGAACTTTAATGGGGCTCTCTGCTGAACCCCAAGATATTGCCGATATTGCTTTCCACGGATCAAACGAGGCAGTTCAAAGTGAAAAATTTTTCAGAGTCCTCTCACAGGAAGAAATTCCTCCAGGCAAAGCTTTGAGGTTTTCACAGTTCTGAAAATGAGCCCTGACTTTCTTCTGGCAAAAACAACAAAAATTCCTTTTATTTGTGCCAAGCCAGAATCTATTTCTTCTCTGAAACTATTTTATAGATTTCGTGTCATTTTCCACTTTCTGTTTCATCCTTGAGGTAATTACCTGAATTGAAGTAAATGTAGACCCAGCGAACAGGAGGCATGCGCAGACAGATAACCCTGCAAGGCAGTCCCGGGGGATGGTAGCAGAGCTGTGTCTATAACTCTTCTAAATTTCAGGAGCACGTGGTTAAACCACAGAGCGATGGTGTATTCAAGGATCCAGAGTCAGGCAGCCAAAAGCATAATTCAAAAAGAACCTCAGACCTTACCTAGGCATCTCAAAACTGTGACAAGCATATTCAAATCGAAGAGTCTGCAGCAAGTGTTTTCCCTTTGCCTGTACTGTTGGCTTCCTTAGCATCTCTCTCCGCACAGGTCTCCTAAGTCTTCTCCTGGCACTCAGGTAGCAAACACAGGATTCTCTTTTGGGGAGCAAAACATGGGCATAGAGAGGAAGGTCTGGCTACTCCCTCCCCTTAAGAACTTTGGCTTATGATTTGCTGTGTTCTAATTTATGACCCTGCGGTGTCAATTTGTGTACACTAGGAGTAAATGATCCAACTCAATATAGGATGGTAGCCTGAATCCAACTCGCTAGTGGATTGACACTTAGTCCAATGACCCAAACAGCAAAACAAACAAAGAAAAACAGATAAATAAGTAACATCTAATCCCAGTAACAGTAAAGAACTAACATGACCAGTCTTTTTCATAGGCTAATGAGAGACTCTTGTTATTTTGTATTGGCACAGGGTTAAGCCATTATAATTAAGGTTAAATAAAATAGAGGAAATTGTTAGTTGGAATGCAAAAAGAGACTTCTGGTTTCAGTGTAGCAAAGATCTTAAAGGAAATCATTCTCCAATGAGTAAACAGCCAAACCAACATGAAGAGCCAAAACATTTCCTAGACCCACCAGAAGATGAGGACAAAGCTGTCCCCTAAGTTGGGGAAGTAGATGAATCCAGAGAACCAAAATTGTAGGGAATCAAAATGCAGTGGAATGGAAGTTGCCAAGCAGGTGTCTCTGTGGGAATAGCACAAAAGTATGAAAAGCTCAGCTGCAATGGAAAGAGTTGAGAGAAAACTCAACAACCTAATTTATATCCTGTAAAATTATCCATCAAAAATGCAGGGGAGGGGCTAGGGATCTATCTTAGTTTGTAGAGCACCTACCTGTCATACATGGAGCTCTGGCTTCAGTCATCAATACCAGGAGTGCTGGTGCATGCTGTAATCCTAGCACTTGGGAGGTAGAGACCTGATATTAAATTTATAAAAATAAATAAAAAGTGTGCAGGAGAGGGGCTGGAGAGATGGTCCTGTGTTTTAAAGTGCGCACTGATCTTTCAGGGGACTCAGGTTTTGTTCCTAGCACCCACTTGGTGGCTCACAGTTCCAGAGGATCTGATGCCTCCTTCTGGCCCCCATGGATACTGGACACATGTGGCATGCATATACATAAACACACACACACACACACACTTAAATTTTTAAAAATCTTTTTAAAAGGTGTGCAGGAGAAAGGTCAAAGAACATTCTCATTTTCTTCTTCTGATGGAAATAACAGTGTTCAAAGTGACAATCTCAATAATGCATTTGATGAATATTCTTTCTTAGAGTTGTTTGTTAACAAAATGAGAGAAGGTAATGTAAACATAGAAAGCAACAATAATTAGGAATGTTTTGTTACAAGCTACCTGAAGTACCGATGAAATGGGGGTGTGTGGCTTGACAGTAGATCCGGACTGCTTATAATACATAGTGCAAATTCTTGAACAACCATGCAAAAATACGACAAAAAATAAAATAAAATAAAGGAATCAAAGAGGAACTCGATTTATATGTTAAAAAGAGAGAAAATAGATTCATATAAAATGTTCAGTTGTAACAAGGATAGAAAAGTATAGAGGAAAAGTAGGAAAAGAGAAAGCAGAATAAACAGAAAACAGTATCAAAAACACTAAATGTGAATTCAGTTATATTAATGGCTATTTTAAAATTGGTGGCCTAAGAACAGCAATTAGAAGATAGAGATTAGGCCTGCAAAGAGAACTCTGAAAAACGAAAGGGTTTCTTCTACCTTCATTTTCATGTGCTGCAAGCATGAGGACCTGATTAGACGTCTAGAACACAGATAAAAATAGCCAGGTCTGATGACGGACGTACTTCTAATCCAGATGTTGGAGATGGCTAACTGACCAGCCAGTCTAGTTTAAATGGCAAGTTCCAAATCAATTCATGAGAGACTCTGTCCCCAAAACAAGGTGAGTTGCTCTTGAGGAGCAACACCTGAGGCTGTTCTTTGGCCTTTACATGCATATGTCCCTGAACACACATGTGTTGCATCTACCTGTGCACAAGCATGCACACACATATACACACACACACACACACCCCACAGATCATCAATATGGATAAAGGTTCAAAACTCAAGGAAATATTGTCTACAAGAAATTCCAAAGGCATGAATTAAAGAGCTAAAGAGATGAAAAAAAAAACAAACAAACCAGAATATATGAATGGTGATTAAAACATATTGGAGGTAGCTTACTTATTTCAGAAGGAGCCAACTTCAGAACAAAAACTATTATTATGGCTGAAGTGGTGAATAATGGTGATAAAGAGCCACGAACACACAGCAACCCATAATGTGAATCCCTACCACCAAAAATGCATCAAATATCATGAGGTAAAATCTGATACCATGTGACAGAAGCAGAGACATTTACCATTATAGTTGAAGGCTATAACACTACTTGTTACAGTCAGACCCCTCAAGCAGAAGGTAGTAAGGGGACGGCTGAACTCACAGCACCATCAATCAGCTGGATAGAGTGGACAGCTATAGACTATTTTATGCAACAACATCAGATTGTATTCTTTAATCCCATTAGAGACATACAGTGAGACAGAGCACCTTCTGGGCTGTCAAAAGAATAGAATTCATACAGTGTCAGCACTCAAACCACAGTAGAATTAGACTGGAATCAACAACATACAGCTAGGAAATCCCAAAATGCTTGGAAATTAAGTAATACCTTTCTGCATAGCACATAAACCGAAGAACTCTCAAGAGAAATTCTAAAGTATTTTGAAATAAGTGAAAATGAAAATATGACCTATCAAAGCTTGTGAGAAGCATCAAAAATAATTCTTATTGGAAAATGTGTTGAACGTAGTTTGGAAAGGAAGAAAAACCTAAGATAAATAATCTAAGATTTTACTCTAGGCAATCAGAAAAGAGAGAGAGAGAGAAAGAGAGAATTGAATTCAAAGTATAAAAAAATAAGTAATAAAAATGAAAGCAAAAATCCATGAATACAGAAAAAGGGAAAACAACAAACCCCAAAGAAAGTTATTTAAAAGATTAATAAAACCGAAGCATAATACTGAAGTCTAGGTCCAGTTCTGTCACTTCATAATCCCAACAAGTCTTTTATCATTAGTAGTATTATTTTATTCTTCTCTCACACATTGTATCCCAACTGCAACTTCCCCTTCCTCCATTCCTCCATGCCCCCTTCCCCCTTCTCTTTCCCCTAGATCCACTTCTCTGTTTCTATTAAAAAAAAAAAAGAGCAGATCTCTCAGGGATATGAACTAAACATTTCATAGCAAGTTGCAATAAGACTAGGTAGAAATCCACATATCAAAGCTGGACAAGGTAACCCAGTAGAAGGAAAAGGGTTCGAAAAGCAGGCAAAAGAGTCACAGACTCCCCATGCTCCCACTGTTAGGAGTCCCACAAGAACACCCAGATATACAACCACAACACATATGTGCAGAGGACCTAGTTCAGACACATACAGACTCTGTGATTGTTGCTTCAATCTCTGTGAGCCCCTATGAGCCCTGCTTGGTTGATTCTTCGAGCTGTGTTCTTGTGGTGTCCTTGACCTCTATAGGCCCGACAATCCTTCCTCTCTCTCTTTGGTGGGGTTCCCCTGACTTCACCTAGTGTTTGGCTATGGGTCTTTGCATTTGCTCCCATTGGTTGCTGGATGAAGCCTTTCGGATGACAATTGAACTAGGCACTAACCTATGAGCATAGCAGAATATCATTAGTAATCATTTAACTGGAAAAAAAAAGTTTCAGTCTTGTTCATTTCTGTTCTGGGACCCTAAACTGTCCAGCCTCTGGTTCCTGGCTGTCCAGACTGTATCAGGCATGGGCTCCCTCTCTTGGCATGAGCCACAAATTGGACCAGTCATTGGTTGGCCACTCCCACAAGTTCCTCACCACTATTGCCCTAGCACATCTTTCAGACAGGACAGATTGTAGGTCAAAGGTTTTGTGGCTGGGTTGGTGTCCCACTGCTGGAAGCCTTGCCTGGTTATAGAAGATGGCTGGTTTAAGCTCCATATCCTCCATTACCAGGAGTTGTTGCTAGGGTCACTCTTGTAGATTACAGAGAATTTCCACTGCACAAGTTTTCCACATCACTCCCCAAGTATCCCTCAATTCCAATCATCTCTCCCAGTACTCTCTCTCCCTATCTACCCACACACCTGACCCCTCCTGTTCCAATTTCCACCCCACCCCTGTCCACTCATAAAATCTATTCTATTTCCTCTTCCCAGGGAGTTTCATGTGTGTCCCACCTCCCCAGCCCTCCATCTTACTTAGCTTCTTTGGGTCTGTGGATTGTAGCTTGATTGTCCTTTACTTAACAGTTAATGTACACTTATAAGTGAATACATACCATGTTTGTTTTTCTGGGTCTGTATTACCTCACTCATGATGTTTCTTTTTTAGTTCTATCCATTTACCTGCAGATCTCAAGATACCATTTTTTTTAAACGGCTGAGTAATATTCCACTGTATAAACGTACCACATTTTGTTTATCCATTCTTCTGTGGAGGAACATCTAGGTTGTTTCCAGTTCCTGGCTATTATGAGTAAAGCTGCTATGAACATAGCTGAGCAAGTGTCATCTTGGTAGGATGGAATATCCTTTGGGTATATGCCCAGGAGTGGTACAGCTGGGTCTTGAGGTATATGGATTCCCAACTTTCTGAGGAACTACCATATAGATTTTCATAGTAGTTGTACAAGTTTGCACTCCCACTAGCAATGGAGGAGTGTTCCCCCTGCTCTGTATCTCCACCAGCATGAGCTGTCACTTGTGTTTTTGATCTTAGCCATTCTGACAGGTGTAAGATGGAATATCAAAGTAGTTTTAATTTGGATTTCCCTGATGGCTAAGGACAGTGAACATTTCTTTAAGTGTTTCTCAGTCACTTGAGATTCCTTTGTTGAGAATTCTGTTTAGATCTGTACCCCAGTTTTTAACTGGATTTTTCGGTTTGTTGATATACTTTTTTGAATTCTTTATATGTTTTGGATATTAGCCTTCTGTCTGATGTGGAGTTGGTGAAAATATTTTTCCCATTCTGTAGACTGCTGTTTTGTCCTGCTGCTGTGTCCTTTGCCTTACAGAAGCTTTTCAGTTTCATGAGGTACCATTTATTAATTGTCAATCTTAGTGTCTGTGCTATCAGTGTTATGTTCAGGAAGTTTTCTCCTGAGCCAATGAGTTCAAGGCTATTCACCACTTTTTTTTTTCTATCAGGTTCAGGGTATGTGGTTTTATGTTGAAGTCTTTGATCCACTTGGACTTGAGTTTTGTGCAAGGTCATAGATACGGATTTATGTGGTATGAATTTATTAAAATAACCAATTATGAGAATGTTTTTGTTTAATCCCAGATATAAGGATGCTTAAGAGACAGTTGTAAAGTATTAACTGTCTCATGAACTAGCAGGGGCATGGTTTAGCCAGCTGCTTGCTCTTCCTGCTGCTGTCTTCTTGTTTGCTGGACTTCTACTGAGGCTGGTATTACCCCAAAGAACCCAACGACCCTAATCAGCAGGAAGTAGTCTAAAGAGAACTTTTACCTTTACCTTTCTTTCTCTCCTGTATAGTGTTGGGGGGTTGGGAGGAACAAGGTGTGGAAGGGAGGTGGAGATATTAAATATAGTAAAAATAGAGTGAATAATATAAAAAATAAAAAATAATAAAAGCCACTTCCTACAGATTTATTTGCATTTTTCTACATGCTGACATTCAGTTAGACTAGCACCGTTAGTTGAACATGCTTTTCTTTTTCTATTGTGATTTTTGGCTTATCAAACGTCATGTGTCATAGATGTATGAATTTACATCTGAGTTTTTTATTCCATTGATCAACCTGTCTGTTTTTATGCCGGTACCATGTGGTTTTTATTACTATAGCTCTGTAATACAGCTTAAAATCAGAGGTGGTGATTCTTCTGGAAGTTCTTTTATTGTAAGTAATTGTTTTAGCTATCTAGGTTTTTTTCCATATGAAGTTGAGCATTATCTTTTCAAAGTCTGTAAAAAATTGTGTTGGAATTTTGATAGGGATTGTGTTGGATCTGTAGATTGCATTTGGTAAGATGGTCATTTTTACTAGGTTAATACTGCCAATCTGTGAGCATGGGAGATCCATCTCCTGATATCTTCTTCAATTTCTGTCTTCAAAGACATGAAGTTTTTGTTGTATAAGTCTTTCACTTGTTTGGTTAAGAGTTACTTCAAGACAAGAGTTGAGATGGGGCTTCCAATCCCATTTAGTGGGTCCCAGGTGGAGCAGGGAGAGGAGGCCGCCATAAAGACAGATGAGTGGAGTGAGAGCAGCAAGGGCAAGATGGCAGGTAACAGGGCACATGGCTGGGAAGTAGGCCCAGGCCAGCATAGTCAGGTTAGAATAGCTGAGAATCTGCCCAGCTATAGTGCTTAAAGATTATTGATAAATTAAAAAATAATTATTCCAAAATATTTTATATTATTTGTGGCTATTGTGAAGGGTGTTGTTTCCCTGATTTCTTTCTAAGCCCATTTGTCATTTATATATAGGAGGACTACTAACTTTTTTGAGTTAATCTTGTATCCAACCACTTCACTGAAGGTGTTAATCATCTCTAGGAATTTCCTGGTAGTATTTTTGGGATCATTTTGTATACTATCGTATCATTTGAAAATAAGGACACTTTGACTTCCTTCTTTCTAATTTGTATCTCCTTCAGTTGCCTTATTGCTCTAGCTATAATTTCTTGTCCTATATTGAATAGACATGGAGAGAGAGGACAGCCTTGTCTTGTTCCTGGTTTTAGTGAAATTGTTTTGTTTATCTCTCCATTTAATTTGATGTTAGCTATTGGCTAGCTGTGAATTGTCTTTATTATGTTTAGATATATTCCCTTTATCCCTAATATCTCCAAGACTTTTATCATGAAGGGGCATTGGATTTTGCCAAAGGCTTTTTCATCATCTAATGAGATAATCATGTTTTTTTTCTTTTAGTTTGTTTATATGGTGAATTACATGTACAGATTTTCATATGTTGAACCATCCCTATATCTTTGGAATAAAGCCTATGTCTTCATGGTGGATGATCTTTTTGATGCCGTCTTGGATTCTTTTCGTGAGTATTTTGTTGAATACTTTTGCACCTATGTTCATGAGGGAAATGTGTCAGTAATTCTCTTTGTTGAATCTTTGTGTGATATGGGTATCAGGGTGACTGAAGCCTCATAAAATGAATTTGGCAATATTCCTTCTGCTTCCATTTTTGTGGAATAATTTGAAGAGTATTGGTATTAGCTCTTCATTGAAAGTCTGGTAAAAATTCTGCACCAAAACTATCTGGCTCTGGACTTTTTTTGGTTTAGAGACTTTTAATGATTGCTTCTATTTCTTTAGGGGTTACAGGTCTATTTAGATTATTTATGTGATCTTTTAAAAAATATTTATTTATTACTTCAATTTACATCTCCATCATAGTCCTCACCCTGCCAACCTCTCCCCATTCTCCCACCTATCCTACTCCTCAGGTGTGGGGTGCCCTACATATCAGCCCCCATCAGTTCAGCAGCCATATGAGGTCTAAGAGCTTCCTCTTGCACTAGGGGCCTACATGGCAGCTCCACTAGGGCAAAGTGTCCCACTAACAAGTAACAAAATCTATGTTCCTGATCCTTATGGTGTGTTGATTGTAGGATAGTTATCCTGTACTATATGGCTAAAATCTAATTATAAGTGAATGGATGCCACGTGCATCTTTCTGAGTCTGGGTTAGCTCAGTCAGGATGAGCTTTTCTAGTTTGATCCATTTGGTAGGAAATTGCATGATTTCCTTGTTTCTGATGACTGAGTAGTATTCCATTGTGTAAATGTACCACAGCTTTTTTATTCATCGGTTGAGGGATATCTGGGTTGTTTTCAGTTTCTAGCCATTACAAATAAAGCTGCTAGGAACATAGTTGAGGAGAAGTCCTTGTGGCTTGGTGAGGAATCATTTGGATGTATACCCAGGAGTGGTATGGCTGGGTCTTGAGGTACAGTTATTCCAAGCTTTCTAAGATATTGCCAGACTGATTTCCACAGAGGTTGTACAAGTTTGCACTCCCACCAACAATGGAGGAGTGTTCCCCTTTCTCCACAACCACGCCAGCATGTGCTGTTATTTGAGTTTTGATCTTAGCCATTCTGACAGGTGTAAGATGGAATCTCAGAGTCATCTTGAGTTGCAGTTCTCTGATGATTAAGGATGTTGAGCATTCTTCAAGTGTCTCTCAGCCATTAGAGAGTCCTCTTTTGTGAATTCCCTGTTTAGCTCTGTTCCCCATTTTTTGATTGGATTATTGGTGTTTAATTTCTTGAGTTCTTTATAAATTTTGGATATTAGCCCTCTGTCAGATGTGGGGTTGGTGAAGATCTTTTCCCAATCTGTAGGCTGCCATTTTGTTCTAATGACAGTGTCCTTTGCCTTACAGAAGTTTTTCTGTTTCATGAGGTCCCATATATTGATTGTTGGTCTTAGAGCCTGAGCTATTGATGTTCTGCTCAGGAATATGTCCTCTGTGCTAATGAGTTTGAGGCTTTTCCCCACTTTCTATTCTATTAGATTTAGTGTGTCTAGTTTTATGATTAGGTCTTTGATCCACTTGGACTTAAATTTTTGTGGAAGGTGATATGGGTCTTTTGCATGTTGACATCCAGTTGAACCAGAACCATTTGTTGAAAATGCTGTCCTTTTTCCATCATACAGTTTTGGCTTCTTTGTCAAAAATTAAATCACCATAAATGTGTGGGTTTATTTCTGGGTCTTCAATTTGAGGTGGTGATACCTCCATATGTATTTTTATTGTACAGGATTGACTAAGCTATTCTGGGTTTTTTTTTTTTTCTCCATATGAAGTTGAGAATTGTCTTTCAAGGTCTATAAAAATTGTGTTCAAATTTTGATAAGAATTGCATTGAATTTGTATAGTGCTTTTGGTAGAATGGTCATTTTTATTTTTTTTTTTTAATTTTTTTTTTTAAATAATTTATTTTTTATTTCTTCAAGTTATATCTCAATCACAATCCCCTCCCTACTCCCCCCTCCAGTCCCACCCTTCCACCCTCCTCCCCCTCAACCCCCCCATCCTCTTCCCTTCTTTTTTTATTTTAAGGTATTTGTTTTTCCCCCCAACAGCTCTCCCTTTCAGTCCAAAAAATGGTTCTTTTTCTTATAACTATAAATACAATACAAAACAACAGAAATAAATAGGCCACAATTATAAGAGTTATATGGCTTAGCATACATTCCCAATGTCCAGTCCATATGTATTTGGCACCTGACTTTAACATTCTACTATCTAACCATCTCCATGAGTTTAAAGTTCTATATCTAACTCAGCTTTCATACTAACTTGCCTCACAATTTTAAAAATATCTTCTTAGATCCAGAACACCCTCTTGATTCCTAAACAACTCAAAATTTAACTATGAGACTCTAGCTATCTATTCTTCAACCACCTCAGAGACCTGAGAGGGATAAATATATCTGATTATATAGGAAGTGCAGGGCCTGCAGCTTCCAAAACTAAGAAATGACATACCAGTGGCTGCCTGGACAGTTCCCATTTTCTCTCCATACATTACAGCATTGATCTTCAGCCATTTGGCCCCTTTTCTCTGACAGACATTGATTTTAGAGCAGGAATTATGAAGGACTTACCTACCCTGTCTTGGCAGAGCTAAGCTGTCGACTTATCTGCTTCCAAGTTTTGTCCTTTTTGGACAGAAGTCTGTCTACAGTTGAAGCAAGGGGTTTTTCTTGCCAAGAGAAAGGCTTACCACCAATTCAATCATCTCCCACTGGAGATTCTTCGATGCTCATCTTCTACTTGGAGTAGAATAGGGAGTGCTGTCAGGAGCTGACATGTCTCGATATCAAAAAATCTTAAGTTAAGAAAACATCTTTGAATGCCATATTCTGCAGATCTCTTGAGGTTTTTGAAGATGCCCTATCTATCTCTTATATTTAGATAAGCAAATATTGCTTGTCTCTTAGCAACTTGATTTCTGAGTAGCTTAGAAAATAACTGTGATAGACTGTCATAGTAACTAACAAAATGACATGTTTGCATGACTATTAGTTTCCATTTCTTAATTATCCTAAACAGTTTATGATGGTTGGTAGCAAGAGGCCAAAACTTGACATTTCATTTTTAAGCCTTACTAGGAACAATACCTTTCAGAAGCGTTACCCTTAATTTTGTATCAATATACAAAGATCAATACCAATGTGGCCAAATATTATCTTAATTTTGTATCAATATACAAAGATCAATACCAATGTAGCCCAATACAATCTTAATTTTACATCAATATACAAGTGTCAATACCATTGTGGCCAAATATAATCTTAATTTTGTGTCAATATACAAAGATCAATACCTATGTAGCCCTATACAATCTTAATTTTGCATTAATATACAATGATCAATACCAATTTAGCCAAATATAATATTAATTTTGTATCAGTATACAAAGGTATAAGGCCATATTCAATAATCTGTCCTTTTTTCTTGATCTTTCCTATACTATGTCTATGTCCCATTTTTCTCAAGTCTGTTCACTCCTACATAGGAAAGAAGGATACAGAAAAGAAAAAGAGAGAAGTCCCTGGGTCTAACCTCCAAAACCCATTTAACAAGACCATTTAACAGCTTGTAGTCTTTTCCCCTAAATAACAAAATTTTCTATTATCTGTCAAATAACCAAAGGTGGGGGGAACACCCTCCCCACCTTCTGGGGATAGGACATTGTTCTCTTAAAATGACTTCCTGCTGATTTGGGACGTAGTAAACCTGTTTGGGGCCCAAATAAGAATGGAAAAATGGTTAAAAATGTTAATAGAATCATTTGATGTTCAGTCCTTTTGTGCTCAGCTATTTAGATGTCCTAAGAAGTTCATAGACAGAAGCTGATCTTCAGAGCTTTACTGAAGATCTGGCTGGAGTAGTCTGTGGAGCTGAACGATCTTAGCGATTTTGAGTTGTTGTGGTTTGTAGACTTTTGAGAAAACTGCTATTGAAGAAGTCTGCAAGGCCACTCATCTGGGCCACTCATCCTCTTTGGTGTCTGATCTGTTTTCTGCTGAGGTTTCCGTTGTCCAGTTGTCCCTGGATTCCTTGAATGGATGCTTTAAATCTCCTGGAAAGATAAGAACAGAGCCCTGCCCTAATCCTAACTCTGGGACAATTACCTTTTTTTGGGGGGAGGGGTCAGGTAGTATTTTTCCTGGAGCAAATTTGGTTTTTTGACAATATATAAAGTATTACCTTTCAATCCAGATTAAAGAAGAAATTATTTTGATATTTTGGAGCTAAACAAAACTTTAGTGTATGTATTCTGAGATCTCAAAGGACAATTTGTTTGAATTGCAGCCTATCTTTTGTGAGTAGCTTTTAAACTTAAATCTTTCCAAATCCTATGTGCCTGTCTCTGCATTCTAAGTTTTGGGATCAAAGACGTGGTTCCCAACTGATGGGATTAAAGATGTGCTCCTCCACCCCTGGATCAAAGTTTTTCTCTGTTTAGAGCTTGTTTTGTATCAGGCTGACCTTGAGCTCTGAGATCTGCCTGTTTCTGTCTCTAGTGTGTTGGGATTAAGGGTGTATTCTTCCCCAATGATGGGACTAAGGGTGTGCACCATCACCACCCTGTTTCTTGTAACTCTAGAATTTATAAGACAACTAACTCTATAGTGATCCTCCTGTCTCTGCTGGAGGTAAAGGCATGGACTAACACCATGCATTATTTTACCTTAGCTCTAAGTTTTTTCAACTCTTGGAGGTTTGTAAAACCAGGTTGAACAGCTGTCACCTTTAATTTATTTACAGTGTTTTAAACCTGTTACCTGCTTTTTAATGCCAAACCATGGAAATATCCTATACCTCCTCAAAAAAAAAAAAAACTTTTAAGCTGCTATCAAGTTTGTGTAATCTCTGTGGCCACCTGCAGTCTAACATTCTAATCTGAAATTAAGGCCATTTTCTTTTCATGCCAGTAAGGCAATTATACCTTTGGTAAATTATAGTTTGAAAATTTTATATTGTATTTTTATTATATTTTAAGCTTATTAACTCTTTTCTTAAATAAGTATTATTTACTTCTAGAACATAGTTTCCTCCCTCCTCCCCTCTTGGCCCCTCCCTTCCTCTCTCCTTCCCTCCTTGTTCCTCTACTTGGTACTCTCCTTCTCCTCAGATGAGGTGGGCCCTCACATGTCATACTCCCTCAGATCTTGTGTCATGTGAGGCCCAAGAGCTTATACTCGTACTGGAGCTTGATAAGGCACCAGTTCCTAACCTGCAGCAGATTCCATGACTCACTGGTGGGTAGAATTTTTC